>QEPC01002256.1:1548578-1584130 GCA_003113815.1 Sphenodon punctatus | reverse complement strand
GCATCTCTCAGCAATAGCCCAGCGTGTTGCCCTCCCAAATTCCCAATCCCTTTTTGGTCACCCTCTGGTAAAAAAAGTTTCTTAAGGGACTAATTAATTTGTTTCCCCCTCATAAACACCCCGTTTGTCAGTGGGATCTGAACCTTGTTCTAGATCAACTGGCAAAATACCCTTTCGTACCTGCAGAACAATCTGACCTGTTCCACTGGTCTCTGAAGACTGCCTTTTTGGTTGCCATCACATCCCTTAGGCGGGTGAGTGAACTCGCTGCTATATCTATCAAGGAGTCTTACTTCTCAGTCTTCCCAGGCAGGATAGAGATCTCTCTCCATCCGTCGCCCTAAAACGGTGTCCAGATTTCATATGGCACAAAATATTGTCCTCCCAGTATTCCTCCCTCCACCTCATGAGTTCATCCCAAACTATCTCAAAATGGTTAGTGCATTTGATCTCCTTTGCCTATGAGCAGGTAGGAAGTCCACCCCCGCCTTATTTAAAGGCACATTTGCTCAGAGGTCTGGGTGCTTCTACAGTAGCATTTTGCAACATCTCTCCTTTTGAGATCTGCAGGGCTGCAACCTGGAGTTCCCCGCATACATTCACTAAGCATTATGCTTTACATCTCAATTCTGAATCCGACACCTCTCTGGGAGTATCTATATTGAATTCTGTAATTAAGACTTAATAAAGTATTTTACTTACAACAGTTTTGTCGTTTAAAAAAAAAAAAAAAAGAGGAACTTTTAAACTAAGTTAACAGAATAAACTTACATACTTTTTGCTTGCAGAGGTATGTTGTTTTTATTCTATGAGAAAATTCCCCCACTGCCTTGATCTAGGCTTGGTACTCTCCCATTTTTGAGAATGTGAGGAGCCACTCGAAGACAAACAGAAGGTTGCTACCTTGTAAGCAACGTTCTTCGAGATGACTCTAAACATTCTCACAAATACCCACCCTTCCAACCCCTGCAAGGAATTTTCTTCCTTCACGTTCAGGGTTGGAAAGAACTGTTGGGTTTGGACGGGAAGGTACCTTATATACTGTGGGGGCTCGAGGCCGTCATGTGGTTTTTTCAAACTAGTGAGCTTGGTATGTGCCGGTAAGAGTAGGGTGTGCAAGCGCAAACCCATTTGTGAGAATGTTCGGAGCCAGCTTGAAGAACCTTGTTTACAAGGTAGCAACCTTCGGTTCCCGATCCTGGCTCGCTGGGCAGTGGGGAGGGGAGGGGGGGGGGAAGAGTCTTTCTCCCCCTCCCTCCCCTGCGGGGCTACAGCTGAGCTGAGCTCAGTTGATTCTGGTAGGGCTGGCAGTTCGGACAGTGGGGGCGGGGCCAGCCTGGATTTTGAATTCAGGCGAGCGCTGGCAAACCAGGCTCCAGGAGCGGGGCTCCGGCTCCCACGAGGCCATGTGCGACCGTACATGTCACCAATGCCTGGGGCCATCCCTGGCCGTAATGTCTCCTGGCTGGCTTTCACCAACCAGGATGGGCAAGGATCTTGTTCGCAAGTGGTGGCACGAACTTCCCTCCCTCCCCAATGGTCCATGGCAGAAGGAGTGCATGATGGCGTGGCTCCATGGCAAGGGTAGCCACGCTGGAAGCTGCCTGTGTGAATCTCTCCCCACACACACACTGAACCTGAGTGGTTGCTCTGCCGCAGTGCCACCCAGTGGCCATGGACCCGCCCCCATTTCCTTGTTCATTTAAAAACACCCTATGTAAACATCAGAGCCTAATAATCTTGTCATTTATAATCTGGAGGACAGAAATAGATTTTTAAAATGACTTGCAAATAACTAATGTAGACTCTTCCTCAGGTCAAGCAGAGCTACTTAGGATCTCAAGGTTACTACTTCACTGCCAGTCTGCCAGCAGGGACAGTTTCTTCGTATAAAACCAAGAAAAATAATAAAATGCGTAAAAACAAAAGGAACAGTTCAGCGCTCTCCTACAATGGATACTTGTAGTTAAAATTTTGTGTGTGTGTGTGTGTGTGTGTGTGTGTGAGTGAGTGAGTGAGTGAGTGAGTGAGTGAGAGAACTCTGCCCAAATCAGTGTAGTTACACCAGTCAGTAATTTGACCCAGGAATCTAGGTGTATAGTCAGTAATGCATCAGATCATACAAACAAAGGAAAAGTAACAAGAAAACTTAATGTGAAGGACTCCTTGCTTAATGTGATAATCTATAATAAACTGGATATAAAAAAATTAAACAAAAATTTGATTGTACTCAGCAGGCACAATAAAAATTTGCCTAGTTTAAACAAATTTTAAATTGCTCCTATGTGTTTACAGTGGATACAATGAAGCCCAATTCAGTTGGGATCCTCATTGATACCATAATCTAAATTATAAATAATAACAGTAAAAATTTATTTGTGGAGTACAAGCAATGTGTTTAATGCATCACCGCGATGAGGGAGACATGGTTACTGTCCAAGATTACAATCTAAAATGACAAACCAACAATAACAAATTTGACAGAAAGGATTAGGCAACTAGAAAAGAAAGTTGTCCCAAAATGAACAACTTGCTCTTATTTCTAAATAAGTGATATCTCTCAGTATTGCTCTGAGTATTGGTCTCATATTTAAGATTCATAAATTATGGTTTAAGAAGTAGTGTGAAAGCGTAAAGGGTGAGTGGAAACCTGCTGCACAATGCAAGAAAACACAGAGCATAATTAAGCAGTACAGAAAAAGGAATTGAAAGTGCGCGTGAGAAGGGGACAACACAGGCGTATGTTAGATATGAGGTGAATCAAGCATTAAAGAAATAAATATAGTAAACAGGAAAAATTAGAACAGACATATCTTACAGGACACAGCAGAGTTATTCAGAACTCAAAAAGTAAAAACAAAGAGTTTCAACTGATGTAGAAGGCAAGTGACCGCCAGTGAAGAGATATGAATCCACAAAAGCTTAAATTAAAAAGGTTCTAAACTTTTACTTCATGGTAATAAATCTCTCAAAATTTGATTTAAAAAGAGAACACATTTTTTAGTTTATGGGGTCACAAAAACAATCTCAAGGCAAGGCAAGGCAAAAGTCAAGGCAAAGACTGGAGAAAAGATACTAGGAGGAAATAATGCTTCATTGTGTTGCAGGTAAAAGGAAAGCAAACTAGATGAACTAAGCCTTCTTTTTACTCCTGCACTCCTATGGTTCTACGATCAGTGAAAACAGAGGACTTGCATTCTCTTTCTGCCTCTGTAATTTTCAAATCAATAAAATGATCTTATGCATGAGTTAGAAATGCCAGAATATACAAGGAAGCTAGCAAACCCTCAGCTATAAGAACAATAATAGCAGAGTTAGATCTTGTAATTCTGAACATCATATAATTATCTCCCTTTGTGTTTGTTCCATGGCTAGCACAATGGGGCCCTGATCCTGCATTGTGATTCTCGTTATTAGTATAGCTATTAAATCTAAGTCAAATAATGATGATAACAGATAGCCTATTAAAATCTAATTCAATTGTTCGAGCAAAGTGTTCATCTGGCAGTAATTCCCTGTCCTATATTAACTAAACTATTTTAATACATAGAGCTACAATGGATCAGGTCTCTTAAGCTAGAGGTGCACGCAAGAAATTTCCTCATTTATTCACGTCATGCTACCTTTGTCAATGAAAACTCCAGTGTAGACAGACGCAGAGCCGATGTCTGTACCAAAGCCAAATTATGGGGCCCTCCCTTTTCCCACCTGCACACTGGTTGACATGCACCGCTCCTTTGCTTGGTAACGGACTTTAGCAGAAGAAATAAGCATATGTGATAATAAATTTTTGCATGCAATATAAGTTTTTTACTAGCATCATAGCCGGAAGGGACTCTAGGAGTCACCTCACAGCTCATCTAGTCCAACCACATCCTCAGTGCAGGAAATCCACAGCTACAACATCCCCAACAGATGGCTGTCCAGCTTCTGTTTGAAAACTGCCAGCAAAGGAAAGCCCATAGCCTCCCTAGGCAATTTGTTCGATTGTCGAATAACTCTTACCATTAGGAAGTTCTTCCTAATGTTTAACTGAAAACTGCTTTCTTTTCATTTGAGCTCATTACATTAAGGATTTCCCACATTATTTATTTATTTATTTATTTATTTATTTAAAATATTTTTAGCCCGCCCATCCTGCCATAGGCAGCTCTGGGTGGCGCACAACAATACAAATCAACAATTTTAAACAACTTTAAAATAATCAACTCTGGGAGGAATAAAAATGCCCCCAACCACCCCTCCCCTAACAATCCCACCCCCCCAAAAAAAACCAGGCGGAACAGCCATGTCTTACAACAGCAGCGAAATGAGGGGAGATCCGGGGCCAAATGGGTCTCCACTGGCAGGGAGTTCCACAGCCACGGGGCAGCCATCAAGAAGGCCCTCCCCACCGTGGCCCACCAGCAGACTCAGGGGACCTCAAGGAGGGCACCACCCAATGACCGCAGGGCCAATCCAGGACCGGGGGGTGAGGCGGTCCCACAAATAGGTCGGGCCAAGGCCGTTTAGGACTTTAGAGGCAAGCACCAACACCCTGAATCAGGCCCAGTGGACTACAGGCAGCCAGTGTAGAGACCAAAGAACTGGTGTAATATGTTCATGGCGGCCCAATCCCACCAGGAGACGGGCCACTGCATTCTGCACCAGCTGCAGTCCCTGGACTGTTGTCAAGGGTAGCCCCACGTACAGCCCGTTGCAATAGTCAAGCCTAGAGGTGATGGAAGCATGGATGACGGTGGCCAGGTCAAAGTCCGAGACATACGTCTGAAGCTGATGCACCAGATATAGATGGGAAAAAGTACTCCTTGCCACAGACTCCACCTGAGCATCCAAGCAGAGCTGTGAATCAAGGAACACCCCCAGACTCCGCACCTGGGGAACCAGCGGGGGGCAGAGCCCATCAATGATAGGGGCTGTCATCCCCACTGCCTTACCTACCAGCATCACCTCCATCTTGTCGGGATTTAGGCCTAGAGAAAAGAGGACTAAGGGGAGTGCCCTTGTGGTCATTGGGGGGTGCCATCCTTGAGGTCCCTCTGAGACAGGCCCATGGTTGCCATGGCAGCCATGAACCCACGCTCCACACCCCCAAGATCAGCATCAGCGTGGATGTTGAAGTCCCCCAAGACTATCGTCTTCGGGGACTGCAACACCACTCCCGACACCAGATCTGCTAGTACATGTAGGGAGGCTGCTGTACAGGTAGGTGCACGGTATACAAGCAGCACTCCCAAACTGTCCCCTGCCACATAAAACACCAGGTGGAGACCCTCAATACCCACTATGGATTACACCGGATACCTCCAAACAGCGCAACCCTCCCTAAAAATCATGGTTACACCCCCACCCCCCTGTCCTTCTGACCTCAGTTGATGCTGCATGGAATACCCAGCTAGAACAAGGTCAGCCAAGACAGGCCCCGACTCAGTGTCCAGCCAGGTTTCTGTGATGCATACAAGGTCGGCTGCATGGTCCGGGATCAGCTCCTGGACTGTAACTGCTTTATTTGCTACCAACCTCGCATTCACCAGCATCAAAACATGGTCAGGGGCCCTCTGATCATGTCTCCTCTTAGTCCTCTTTTCTCTAGGCCAAACATATGCATCTCCTTCAACCATTCCTCATAGGACTTGTTTTCCGGACCCCTGACCATCTTTCTCTCCCTCCTCTGAATCCACTCCAATTTGTCAATGTCCTTCTTAAAGCATGGTGCCCAGAACTGGACTCAGTACTCCAGATGAGGTCTGACCACAGCTCAGAACAGAGTGGGCAGAATAGCGTGGAACTATTACTTCTTGTGACTTGAAAACAATACTTCTTTTAATGCAACCTAAAATTGCATTAGTCTTCTTTGTGGCTGCATCACACTGCTGATTCATATTCAGTTTGTGATCAACTAAAATCCCCAGATCCTTTCCACACGTACTGCTCCCAAGCCAGGTATCTCCCATCCTGTATTTGTACATTTTATTTTTCTTACCTAAATTCAGTACTTTACATTTATCTCTTGAACTTCATTTTTTTAGTTTCAGCTCAGTTTCCCGACTCATCAAGGTAATTTTGAATTTTATTTCTGTCTTCTAAGGTGTTGCTGGCAGACTATCCCTCCCAGTTTTGTGTCATCTGCAAATTTAATAAGCACTCCCTCTACTCCCTCATCCAAGTCACTGATAAAGATGTTGAACAGTATTGGGCCCAGGACAGAGCCCTGCAGCACCCCACTCGACACCTTCCTCCAGATTGATGAGGAGGGTATTTTCAGACGTTACGAAATTGCTGCTAACCACACTGAATCACAGTGGATCCAGTGTGGTGGCAGCGATTGCGGGAACGTCTGTTTGCTCCCGACCAGATGTTCACCACAGTGAACATGCAGCCGGGATCAAATTGACCATGTTTCTGGAGGTGAGGCTGGCCTCATTGACTGGAGGCTGGCTAGCCTCATTGGCTGCTGCGCCCGCCTGTCTCCCCAAGGGTGGGTGGCCATGGGAGTGGGGGGGAGGGGTGCACAGCCCCGCCCCCTCCCCAATTCCCCACAGTGATCAGGCTGGCATGTCTAAAGGTCCAGGTTTCAGTGTGTTGGGCCTGGAGGCCCAGCACGTCTGAAATTACCCATTGATGAGCACTCTGAGTATGGTTCTTTAACAGCTGTAAATCCACCTAATGGTATTATCATCTAGGCCACATTTTACCAGCTTCTCAACAAGGATATCATGGGGAGGTTTGCCAAATGTCTTACTGAAATCAAGATATGTTATGACCACGGCATTCCCATGATTGACTAAACTAATAACTCCATCAAAAAAGGAGATAAAATTAGTCATACATGACTTATTCTTGACAAATCCAGGATGGCTTCTAGTAAGCACTGCATTATTTTCTAGTTGCTTACAGACTGACTGCTTTATAATTTGTTCTAGTATCTTTCCAGGTATCGATGTCAGGCTGATTGATATTTAGTTTCATAGATCCTCTTTTCCCCCCTTTTTAAAGATAGGGACAACATTTGCCCATCTCGTTTTCTGGCACCTCACCCGTTCTCCAAGAGTTATCAAAGATGATAGAGGATCTGAGAGTACATTAAAAAATTACTTCAGTACCCTAGGATGTAAGTCATCTGGCCCTGAAGACTTGAACTTGTTTAGAGTAGCTAGGTGTTCTCTGACCAACTCTTTATTTATCCTGAGCTGCAATCCTTTCCTCTCATCATTCATTCTACTTTTGCGAGGCTGATACAGTTCCCCTTTTGGGAAAAGATGGAGGCAAAATAGGAATTGAGGAATTGCCTTCTCTTTGTCACCTGTTAACATTTTACCATCTTCACCAAGCAGCGGACCTACTGCTTTGTTTTTCTTCCTCTTCTCACATACCTGAAAAACCCCTTTTTGTTGTTCCTAGCATCCCTCTCTAGCCTCAGCTCATTCTGTGCTTTTGCCTTCCTGATACCATCCCTGCAAGTCTAGGCTACTTGTCTGTATACTTCCTTCATGACTTGACCCATCTTCCATTTCTTATACCAGTCCTTTTTCATTCTCTGCCTATCAAAAAGCTCTTTTTGCAGCCACATTTGTTTCTTTAGATGTCTCCCATGTTTTTCTCATTTATTTATTTTATTTATTTTGTCACGTTTATACCCTGCTTTTTTGCCACAGCATTCAAAGCAGCTTACAAAATAAAGAATAAAATATCTATAAAACCAAGATTCCATTTTTAAAACAATACAAAAATATACTATCATATAAACAAATTCAGCAACATAAAACTAACCCTGGGCAGAAGCAATAATCAACCTCCCCCCTCCCTACCCATCCCCTCTGACAAAAGCGTGGCAGAACAGGCAGGTCTTACACTTATGACAATAAGTCAGGAGATCTGTGCCCAGTTGAGCTTCCTCCGGGAGGGAGTTCCAGAGTCGCAGTGTGGTCACCAAGAACGCTCTATCCATGGTGGCCCCCCGATTAACACAGGGGACCTCCAGAAAGATGCCCCTGGCAGACTGCAATTCATTGGAATTTTTTGTGATTGTGCCTTCAGTATCTCATTTTCCCACCCGTCTTGGACTTCTTGCTACTCTATCAATATGACATAAATTAACCTAGCAAGGGCTCCAGGCACTGGGGCCCCAGACAACTATCCTAGTAGCTCACTCCTAAAAAACAAAGTCTTTTTGGGGTGGTCTTTCAGATGCAAATTTGTATTTGTTTTGTTTTGTTTCATTTCCCAAAGTTATCAGATTTAAATGTGGATTCGTATTACAGATCCATATTTAAATCAATTACAAAATAAAAAACAAATTTAAAAAATACAGTGCATGAGCAAATGGCCACCACGCATGTGCAGACTGGCTGGCCCTTTACCAAAATGGCAGTGACACTGCTGCCACCATTTTGGAAAGGGTGTGCATGCGCAGAATGGCGCAGTGGCCATTTTATGCATGCACAGTATTTTTATTTTATTTTAGAACTGAACCAAAACAGGCTTGTTGTCACACTGTTTCAGTTCAGTATGGATTAATCTTTAATGGCCCATTCCGTGCAGATATAATCCAAATCTGAATTCCCACCTCTAAAATCTGTTTAAACTTGTGCTGATGGGAAGAATAGTTTTGAAGGAATATATTCAGAAAAGGCATATTTCTAAACCTTTAAAATGTATTTAGCTGAAAGAATGCATGGAACTGGTTGGAGGGTTTTTTTGCCATATCATATGTGTGTGTCAAAATGCAATTTCCAGGCTAGAACAGGATGCAGACACTTAGAAAAGGCAATCCAAAAGCAGTAGCATCTGACAGGGTACAGTGAACCACAAATGTGAGGATGGTTATGCACTTTACCAGAAAAGCAAGTTTAAAAGAACAACTGTAAGTCCCAACTTCTTTAAAAAAATTATGCTGATAATACACTTTCCAAAAGGGTGGTAGGGGCGAAGAAAATTTGTGCATGTTGCTTTTTCAAGATTTAAATAAAGATAACATCCAAACCCTCACTTCCCATTCACATACACCTTGAACACCACATTTAAACCATTTTTGCTAAAACTGCTCTGAAAGATTGCTTTCAAATCTTTCTCAATACCCTCCGTTAGTAACAAAGATAATTTTCCTATCTCAGAATTCTCATTCATCTCAAGTGAACAGGTGATCTGCATAGATAACTGTTCACAATAAAAGTATTCTTTCACATAGGAGTAGGATGAAAGAAGAAATCAAGGGACTGTAGCTTACATGAGGCATCCCAGTTCCACAGCAACGCTACAGCAAATCTTTGAACTGCGGAGCTAGAATAATGTTTTGCATCAGTTGATCTATGGAACTGCTGAACTTCACTTCTGCAAAGCTGTATATAATCAGTAGGTTGTCACCTTGCTGCTGTTCAGACATTTCATTAAAGCCTTTTAAAAGCAAGTCCAGCAGTGCAGTAATTTAGAAAATGCAAGTTAATGGGGGTCACAGAGATAGAATGGAGTGGGGAAAATCCAAAGAAAAGTTGTTAAGACCAAAGAGATGGATGCTTTCTTTTTTCTGAGACAATTACAAGTCTAAAACCAGCTCTGATTTTTTTTTTACCTTGTTCAAACTATCTTTAGCTTCAGTGTCTGTATTTTATTTTTAATAGTTTAAAAATTGTTTTTTATACTGCATTTATTCTGTGACCAATCTGAACATTAATTTCAGCCTCATGCATTCAGTCAAATGCAGAGAACACTAGTCTCTGATCTGGCCACTCTTTCAAATATTATTTTATCTTCTTGGTTTTATATTTTTCTGCGAAGCTTGAAATAAACTGTATGAATCTCTGCCCTCCTTTTTGTTACTATCTCTTTCTCTCTGCTTTTGTCCTTTTTATGAGTGGATTATCGCACAAATATGTTTCACTTGAAATGGTTCATAGGTATCAATCTATAGTTAGTTTGCTTCTTGGTAAGTCGGAAAGGTAGAATAGGCTAGAAAAAAGGAGACAGATCTCCTCTATGGCTCTTTGAAGAAAATCTGTTGATGATTGTAAGCACAATAACTGAAAAACATCTGTATTTGTGAGGCTCTCAGTGTTAGCAGTCACAAAACAGTGTAATACAGCTGATTACTGGCTATATCAATGAATGGTGCTATCCTGGCATGTTGTGGCATTTTGTTCGGTTATTGCGGACAATTTCACCTTTGTTTTCTTTATTAGTGAGAGATAAAAGTGCATAAACCATATTATGCAACATAAAAATAAAATCCTCTATCTTATCAGTATGTCAGTTTAATTCCTGATTATTAGATGACACATCCTGCCAGTAAATCTAATTGAAGTATTTCTAAGGCATTTATCGCTTTGGTATCTCAGTGCCAGAGTTGATGCAAGAATATTATTTACAGAAGGAGAGGATATTGATTGGTTGGTTGAATGCTACGTGATATATATAACTGAACATATACTTTTTATTTGCACAGTCTATCAGTGGCTAAGTGATTTGCTATTGGAACTTACTCACAATGAAATCAAAAGAAAGCAAAATATTTGTTTCTACCTCTCCCACTCTGTGTGGGTGTCCTTGCTGTCTGGCTACTGTGCCCTGCTCCCTGTGTTGGTTAACTTCAAATTGAGGCAGGAACTGCTACTCTACTACCCTTCCAAGCATCCTTACTGAACCTTAAGGCCCTTTTCACACAAGACACTCTAACACTGATAAAATGGGTGTTACATTTTATTATACATGTTGCAGGGCTGTAGGTGTGCACTATGGGTGCTCTGCAACATGTATAATAAAATGTAACACCCATTTTATCAGTGTTAGAGTGTCTGTGTGAAAAGGGCCTCTGTTCCACATCAGTCCATCTCCAAACAGAGTGATCTGGCCAGAAACACACAAGCTCTTTCCTTCCTTTCATCAGGGCCCTGTAACCTGGAGTTCTGAAGCATTTTTATTTATTATTTTATTTATTTCTACATATTTATATCCCGCACCATCCTGCACACAATGGCAGCTCAAGGCGTTTGATGCTTGTTACTGTTTCAGTAGAAATAAGTACGTCCAGCCTGGATGAAATAATTGTTAAACAACCCACTGAGCTGTAGTGAGTTTGGTGGTTAAAACAGAGACTGTGATGTATTTCCATGTTGCTGAAGGTGCCGTGCAATCTTTAGCACACAATCTACATTTCTCTGCAGGCCTGATCATGATCTCATGATGCCACTGTTTGCCAGTAATAGCCCCAATGAAAACAGGATCAAGCTTTCTAACTCATTAGAAGATAAAGTATTTATCTCATGGGGCTGTAGTGTGACTTCATTAAGATTGGTAAATTTTGCTATCAAAGCAAAGACCTAGGAAAAAGGAGAAAGATCTTGATGGAGCTACCCTATCTAGGCTTCTGAAAGGGAAGTAGTAAATCATGCTGGAGTCATCACCTTCCAGAGACAGAGAGTGTGCTTTAAGCTGTGCCAGGGCTGTAAAAGGGAAAACAGAGAGCCTTTTCAGTTGCAGGAGGAACAGAGATGCTGGGGGACAAGGACCAGATGTAGAACTGAAATGAGGATCTGAGAACTGATATGTGGCTAGATGAATCTGGCATCATATCAGATCTCTGGTGAGGGTTGATATTAATATTGCTCAAAATCGAGAGCTTGGTCACTCTAATTGGCATGCAATTTGAAAAAAGAGGGTGTATTTGTCTCTGGGTTTCTGAACATATGTGATGCATTGCATCTATTTTTTCAAGTCTTTATTCACAGCTAAAAGAGTGAAAACACTTTAAAAGCCCCCAAAGTCTCTTGTTTTCAGCAGCTAGAGATCTTTGGAAAAAACTAAAATCATGATATTAAAATCACATGAATTCACAATCCTGACACTAGTTCTCCCACACACATACTGGGAATCAGCAGAAACTCAAGTCAAAACATAAACCAAAAATAAAAAAGATACAATCTTTTCCTTCAAAATCTCATGATTTGGGGCCAATCTCATGATCTTTCAGAAGTCTGACTTATGATTGTTGAACTCTCGACTTCAGCAACTCTGCATTCCTGAAACATAATCTTTAATTCACTGCATATAGAGAATATTTTATTTCACTATTACTGTTGGTAGTGAGTTAAAATCTTAAAGATGAACATGCATTATTCTTTTAAAAAAACAAAAAAACAAACAAACAAAAAAGAACATGTAGTATAAAAATGCTTGAATTTATCTCCTTTGTTACATGAGCTTCCACTTCTTCCTAGCACTGGAAAAGCCATTTTGGGTGCTTTGTGACTGTAGGACAGCTAAGTATAGTATCAGCAGTTTCAGGTAAAAAGATGGGCTTGCAAAAAGCTTTCAAACACATATTTGTAAATAACATTTACAAGATTACTCCTAAGATTGAGAAACCTTGTCTCTCAAAGACTCAATTTAACATGTTTGAGTGGTAAGGGAACATACAATAATGAGGGGCTGGAAAAAAGCCGATATAAATATGCAGAATTAGCCCCAAACAATATGTTCTTAATTACAAATTGTCTTCGCATTCATTCTGTTAAATGTCAAAAGTCTTGAGCAATCCCTTTAAATTTAAGTTTATTTTGTATTTTTCATATTGTATTTTGTTATTTAAAGCTCATGGAGTATTTTTATAATTATTTTTCTTTTCTGCAGCAGATGCTGTTGCCATGCTGTCAAGTTTGTTGCTATGCAGGTTTGTTTTTTGTGAATATTTGCCAGAAAGCAACTGGATAGTAGGATGATGTGTGTAATATTTCTTTAAGACTTCTGCAGCAACATAAGCAGGAGGAGCTATAATTTGGGCCAACAGTCTACAGCAAAGCAGAGAAACAGAGTATAACTTTACATTAACAATGTTTTCCTTATCCTAACCAAAATACTTTGTTCATTACTAGAAGACTGAAACCTTACATCAGTGTTACAGGACGTGGTTTCCCAAAGTCATTAATTTCGAATCATTACTAGCTAAAGGAAAATAAAAGGCAGAAGGTCTATACTTTGGTTGGCTACGCTCACAGAATGGTCTGAGTGGAAAGAGTGCTTCACCAGATTTTGCCAAACAGCAAAGTATAAATTATTTGCATTCATTATTTGCATTCACCGAGGTAGGAGATAATCATGACAGCGTTCTTAAAAGGTCCAAAGAGCATGTCATTCTGAAAATGAACAGAACAAGCAGTTGGGCTTTTACAAAAGTGTGCAAAGGTTTGAAGAAAGCATGGCAGCGTTTAAAAGGGTCCCAGAGGCAAAGGGGAGTATGATGGCTGATATAGGTAAGCAAGAACACAAACCCCACCATATTAAAAATGCATCCATCCTAAGACTATAAAAGCATAAGACAAATTAGCTGTTCAACCAGTGGGAATGTGCAGGAAATGGGGGAGGGAGAAGAGGATATTTAAGATCCATGGGGGTGAGAGGTTGCTGCAAGTGGTAAGACTAGTACCAGGATCCTAGTGATTTAATGCTAAAATCACCACCCACAGCTCCTTACCCAGCCCCAAAAGAGCTTCATGGAGGGAGGCAGACCCTGATGTAGCCTACCTACCACTGCAGGAAAGTGAAGAAAAGGGGGTGCAGCAAAGAGGAGGGATGTGGTACAGCAGCTCTGCAGGCAAAAAGACCAGGACGGAAAGATTGCATGTGTGTGTGAATTTCAATAGTATGTGAAAATCATCCTAAAAAAAAATCATCTCCCAGCAAGTATCTTTTTCTTGCTCCGCTGCCTCCCCGAAGCTCACTACTTGCCACCACAGTTAGTAAGCATAGGTTACTAGATTTTGTGGTGGTTTAGTAAAAAAAATAAAAATTAAAAATAAATTCATCCAATTTGCAAGGCTGACTTATTCTTGAGGTTTGCCATATTGTAGTTAAACTTAATTCAAGGGCAGAGGTCACTGTGTTTTATACAGAGATACTTAAAATATTCTTAATTTGGAGCAACTCAAGGAAAGAGAAACAAACAGATTCATTGAACATGTCCCCCTCCTTCTCTCATGTCCTCCTTCTCCCCTGCCTCCCTTAAGGAAATCTCCTCTCTGCTCTCCTCCTCCAACCCTTCCACTTGCCCCCTTGATCCCATTCCTTCCCGCCTCCTCACCTCCATTACTCCCACTGTCGCCCCTTCCTTCCTGCACATCATCAACCTCTCCCTCTCTACTGGCTCTTTCCCTTCTGCCTTCAAACATGCCACAGTCTCTCCTATTCTCAAAAAGTCCACTCTTGACCCCTCTGACCCTTCTAGCTATCGTCCTGTCTCACTCCTTCCTTTTGCTTCCAAGCTGCTTGAACGTGTTGTCTACTCCCGCTGCCTTGACTTCCTATCCTCCAACTCCTCCCTTGACCCCCTCCAATCTGGCTTCCGCCCCCTTCATTCTACTGAAACTGCTCTCGCTAAGATCACCAACGATCTTCTGGTGGCTAAATCTAAACGTCTCTATTCCATTCTTGTCCTCCTTGATCTCTCTGCTGCCTTCGATACTGTTGACCACTCACTCTTGCTGGATTCCCTTCACTCCCTTGGCTTTTGTGGCTCTGTCCATAACTGGTTCTCCTCCTACCTCTCTGACCGCTCCTTTAATGTGTCTCTCTCCAACTCCGCCTCCTCCTCCTTCCCCCTCTCAGTTGGTGTTCCTCAAGGCTCTGTTCTTGGCCCTCTCCTCTTCTCGATCTATACCTCATCCTTAGGCAAACTCATTGCCTCCCATGGCTTCCAATACCACCTCTATGCTGATGACACTCAACTCTATCTCTCTACTCCCTCTCTCTCTCCCTCTGTTCAAGCTCGTCTCATCAACTGTCTCTCTGACATCTCTACCTGGATGTCTCAACGTCAACTCAAACTCAACATGGCTAAAACTGAACTCCTTATCTTCCCCCCTCATCCTTCCTCTCCTTCCTCACTGTCAATAACTATTGATGGAGTCACCATCCTGCCTGTCCCCCAAGCCCGTAGCCTAGGCTTCATCTTTGACTCAGCCCTTTCTTTTAAACCCTACATTGACTCTGTTGCTAAATCCTGTCGCTTCTCCCTCCATAACATTGCTAAGATTCGCCCTTTTCTCTCTGTCTCGTCTGCCAAAACTCTTGTTCATGCTCTGGTCATCTCTCGCCTCGATTACTGTAACCTCCTTCTCACTGGCCTTCCCCGGTCTCACCTTTCTCCCCTCATCTCTGTCCAAAACTCTGCTGCCAGGGTCATCTACCTCGCCAGTCGCTTCGACCATGTGCAGCCCCTCCTCTCTTCGCTTCACTGGCTTCCCCTTCCTGAACGAATCCTGCACAAGCTCCTAGTCTTCACCTATAAAGCTCTTCACAACCTTGCTCCCCCCTACCTCTCTGCACTTATCGCCCTCCATACTCCAGCCCATGCACTTCGCTCCTCCTCTGTCCCTTCTCTCACCCTTCCACGCCTTCCCTGCTCCCCTAAGCGCCTTCGTCCCTTCTCACTTGCTGCCCCCCATGCCTGGAACTCCCTCCCTGTCCACATCCGCCTTGCCCCCTCCCTTCATACCTTCAAATCTCTCCTTAAAACTCACCTCTTTCGCTCTGCTCTGTCTGACTCTTTATCCTGCTGAGCCACTATTCCTATACCTACGATCGGTTTACCCTTATCCTTGCAACATGGACCTGCCTGCTGTCATTCTCATCGTAACCAAGCCAAGTACGTGCACTTGAGACCTCGCATCTTCATGAATGTTAGACCCCTTGTCTCTCCCTCTGTTCCCCTTCCTAAGTCTCTCCCCCAGCTCCTGTCTCTCAGATTGTAAGCCCTAGGGGCAGGGACCGTGTCTATTTTATTACTTTGTAAAGTGCCAAGTACACTGCTGGCGCTATATAAATGTTTGTTAATAATAATAATAATAATAATAATAATGTCTATTTGCCAACGCACCCCCACCCCCAGAAATGAGACACGGAGACATGAATGGATTTAAATGGCCCCACTCTTTAATCAAACAGAGCAAGGAACGTTGGTGAGATTGCTACTAAGCAATCACAGGTCCAGTATTTTAAGTCAAGAACTTAACACTTGAACAGGTGTCTGGCTTGAATATGCCCTTCAATGCCAGCACCAAGTCAAACTTCCCAACATTCCCCTTCGAACAGCTCCCTGGCCAAGGCCGAAGGGGAAACTCTCTGACAGGCATGAGTAAGGAGAACAGTGTAATTCGGGTTTGAGGGCCACGCTTGCCCTTACCCCCCAGTTGACACCCCTCCCAGGGAAACAATCCTGTTGTTAGCCATGCCCTGCTTATTGCCCGGTATCCTCCCCCCCCGCATTTCTTATGGAGATGATTCTTTCTTCTATCCTAAAACTACCTAACAAAAACACCTATTAATCATACTGGACCCCCGCCAGAGAGCGACATAATAATTATCAAAGGTCAGATTGAAACAGATCAAATTGGTTGCCACATCCAGCAAATGTCCAAATTGTGACATTACTGTTCAAATGATCACAGGCCAAATTAAAGTTTGATTCTATTAAATTAGCTGCCAATCAGGATTGACTCCAATTAACCAAATAAAATTGAATTGCTGGTCATTAAACTAATTTAACCTATTCTAACACTGCAAAGAAGGTAAAACAAACAGGCATCTCATAATGACTGAGGTGCCTTCCAAATTCCCTTTTTGGTCCCCTAACGGCAACCAGTTAAACCCGCAGTATTTGAGGGATGGGTGGGTGGCTGGCTGCTGACTGCTTCGGGAACCCAGCACGACTGCAGCGCCTGGGGAAAACAACACGCGCAGGCGTAACTCCTTCTCCCCCTCCTAGCAAAGGGGGCTGCCCCCGTGCCGACCAATCATGTGCCTCAAGCCTGCATATGATCCCCAGGGAACCTATCAGGAGGTCCCTGGGGCCGAGGATATGGGGCCTCCTGAACCCGTGGCCCGCTCTCCATGCTCATCTTTGAGGGGGGGGGGGGACATTGGGGCACGGCAACCTCCCCCTGCCTCTATTTTGGCGGTGGAGGGCCCATCTTCATAAGCTTTATGAAGACTGAAAAGGGACAGCTATATTTTCTGCACTATTGAAGATACATAGTCCTCATACTATCTAAGTATCATCCTCATTAGATGTGCAAAGAAAGTTTTGGTGAATTCCATTTAGTCTTGAGTGCAGGACAACGTTTATGACACCTTTTAGAAGTTATTGTTTCTGCTGTCTTTTATCCAGCAGCACAAGTTTCCTAAAAGTCTTTAAAAGGGAAATGACTAGGATTATGCACAGTCTGGATGAACTTGAAAGTTCATACAGATGCTATTCTAGTTTAAAGATAGCATAGGAGAGGTCATTGTATAATGTCTAAGCATGCTGTAAAAGGAATTTGAAGGTGCTGGATTATTANGCATCTTCATGAATGTTAGACCCCTTGTCTCTCCCTCTGTTCCCCTTCCTAAGTCTCTCCCCCAGCTCCTGTCTCTCAGATTGTAAGCCCTAGGGGCAGGGACCGTGTCTATTTTATTACTTTGTAAAGTGCCAAGTACACTGCTGGCGCTATATAAATGTTTGTTAATAATAATAATAATAATAATAATAATGTCTATTTGCCAACGCACCCCCACCCCCAGAAATGAGACACGGAGACATGAATGGATTTAAATGGCCCCACTCTTTAATCAAACAGAGCAAGGAACGTTGGTGAGATTGCTACTAAGCAATCACAGGTCCAGTATTTTAAGTCAAGAACTTAACACTTGAACAGGTGTCTGGCTTGAATATGCCCTTCAATGCCAGCACCAAGTCAAACTTCCCAACATTCCCCTTCGAACAGCTCCCTGGCCAAGGCCGAAGGGGAAACTCTCTGACAGGCATGAGTAAGGAGAACAGTGTAATTCGGGTTTGAGGGCCACGCTTGCCCTTACCCCCCAGTTGACACCCCTCCCAGGGAAACAATCCTGTTGTTAGCCATGCCCTGCTTATTGCCCGGTATCCTCCCCCCCCGCATTTCTTATGGAGATGATTCTTTCTTCTATCCTAAAACTACCTAACAAAAACACCTATTAATCATACTGGACCCCCGCCAGAGAGCGACATAATAATTATCAAAGGTCAGATTGAAACAGATCAAATTGGTTGCCACATCCAGCAAATGTCCAAATTGTGACATTACTGTTCAAATGATCACAGGCCAAATTAAAGTTTGATTCTATTAAATTAGCTGCCAATCAGGATTGACTCCAATTAACCAAATAAAATTGAATTGCTGGTCATTAAACTAATTTAACCTATTCTAACACTGCAAAGAAGGTAAAACAAACAGGCATCTCATAATGACTGAGGTGCCTTCCAAATTCCCTTTTTGGTCCCCTAACGGCAACCAGTTAAACCCGCAGTATTTGAGGGATGGGTGGGTGGCTGGCTGCTGACTGCTTCGGGAACCCAGCACGACTGCAGCGCCTGGGGAAAACAACACGCGCAGGCGTAACTCCTTCTCCCCCTCCTAGCAAAGGGGGCTGCCCCCGTGCCGACCAATCATGTGCCTCAAGCCTGCATATGATCCCCAGGGAACCTATCAGGAGGTCCCTGGGGCCGAGGATATGGGGCCTCCTGAACCCGTGGCCCGCTCTCCATGCTCATCTTTGAGGGGGGGGGGGACATTGGGGCACGGCAACCTCCCCCTGCCTCTATTTTGGCGGTGGAGGGCCCATCTTCATAAGCTTTATGAAGACTGAAAAGGGACAGCTATATTTTCTGCACTATTGAAGATACATAGTCCTCATACTATCTAAGTATCATCCTCATTAGATGTGCAAAGAAAGTTTTGGTGAATTCCATTTAGTCTTGAGTGCAGGACAACGTTTATGACACCTTTTAGAAGTTATTGTTTCTGCTGTCTTTTATCCAGCAGCACAAGTTTCCTAAAAGTCTTTAAAAGGGAAATGACTAGGATTATGCACAGTCTGGATGAACTTGAAAGTTCATACAGATGCTATTCTAGTTTAAAGATAGCATAGGAGAGGTCATTGTATAATGTCTAAGCATGCTGTAAAAGGAATTTGAAGGTGCTGGATTATTATTATTTTTAATTTATAATAAAATGTATATGCCGCCCCCTCCTGCTAAAAGCATCTCGGGGTGGCTAACAACATACTAAAACAATTCAAAGCAGCAATAATATAATTTAAAACACTATTAAAACACAATATAAAAACATACCCCCCACCCTAACCCAACCCAACCACCCCGACTCCCTCAGAAAAAGCACGGCAGAACAGCCAGGTCTTACATTGTCTATGGAAAGAAGGGAGGTCGGTGATCAGGCGGACCTCCAACGGGAGGGAGTTCCACAATGGTAGCACAGCCACAGAGAATGCCCTCCACGAGGTGGACACCCGAGAAACTCAGGGGACTTCGAGGAGGGTGCCCCCGTCTGACAGCAGGGGCCAATCCAGGGTGAGGTGGTCCCACAGGTAGGCGGGGCCCAGGCCGTTCAGGGCTTTAAAGGTCAACACCAACAACTTGAATTGGGCCCGGAAGACTATAGGCAGCCAGTGCACAGAGCGAAGCACTGGTGTAATATGCTCACGTCGGCCTGTCCCTGTTAGGAGACGAGTCACCGAATTCTGCACCAGCTGCAGCCTCTGAACCAGCACCAAGGGTAGCCCCACATAGAATGCATTGCAATAGTTCAATCTCGAGGTAATAAAAGCATGGCGATCGTGGCTAGGTCGGAGTCCAAGACATACGGCCAAAGCCGATGCACCGGATGTAATTGGCGAAATGCCCCTTTCATCACAGCTGCCACTTGGACGTCCAGGCAGAGCTGCGGGTCCAGGAGCACCCCCAGACTCCAAACCTGGAATACCAGGGCAGGACGGATCCCATCAATGATGGGAGCCACCACTCCCCCGGCCTTCCCCACGAGCATCACCTCTGTCATGTCAGGATTTAACTTCAGATGGCTCACCCTCATGCAATCCCCCACAGCTGCCAGGCACCAGGTAAGCACCGAGACTGCCTGGCCTGAATTGGATGAAAATGAGAGATATCAGCATACTGATGACACCGTACGCCAAACTCCCTAACAACCTCCCCCAAAGGCTGCATGTACACACTGAACAAGAGAGGGGACAAGATGGAACCCTGCGGGACTCCACACGTGAGGCCCCGGGGAGAAGATGAAAAATCACCCAGGATCACAGGCTGGACTCTCCCAGCCAGGAAGGAGTGGAACCACTCAAGAACGGTCCTGCAAATCCCTGCCCGGTCCTGTAGGCAAGTTACCAACAACTCATGGTCAACGGTATCAAATGCAGCTGAGAGATCTAATAGGATCAACAGGGATGAATGACCCTGGTCCAACTCATGGGAGAGGCTCCACAAATGCAGTCTGCATGCCATATCCAGGGTGAAAACCTGACTGCGAGGGATCAAGAAAGTTAATCCGGTCCAGATGCTCCTGCAACTGCCGAGTCACCACCCGCTCAATAACCTTCCCTAAAAAGGGTAAGTTAGAGACCAGCCGATAGCTGGCCAGGACGCAAACGTCCAATGATGATTTCTTGAGCAGGGGCCGCACCAGCACCTCTTTAAGGCAGTCTGGCATCCTGCCCTCCCCCATGGAGGCATGGACAATCCCCGCCAGCAATGGCCCTAATGTCTCCCGGCTGGCCTTGATCAGCCAGGATGGGCATGGGTCTACAATAAGTGGCTCGGACAGACCCCAGGGCATCCCCCGCATCCAAGGGCGACACATTCTGAAACTCTGCGCTTTGCGTCAAAACTGTGGTGGATCTGAATTATTTTATCTGCAAAAAAGTCCACAAACAAATCACAGCAGACATTCAATGACTCTAAATCCAGGCGGAGGGAGGCCGGACTGACCAGCCCCCTCACCACCCAGAAAAGCTCTGCTGGGCATGACTTAGCAGACACAATGAGGGCAGCAAAGAAAGCTTTCTTTGCTGCCTGCACCACCATGGCATAGGTAAGTAACCAGACTCTATGCCACAATCGGCCAACTTCAGTACGCAAGTGATGCCACTGTTGCTCTAACCGCCACCCTTAAAATTAATGGAAAATTGTATGCAACAATAATATACCATCTATTTCTTTCTTAGGCATATAATTGATAAAAGGAGGTATGGGCATGTGCAGAAAATGGTGGAGCTGATCCCAAGCTCCGCACATTTTGTGGCTAGAAGTAACCTTTTGTTACGCACAGAATGCAGAGTTTATTAGATCTGTATTAGTTGAAAAGTGAGCCAATCATAGTACAAACACCTCTTACTGCCAGCTAGCATACAATTGTAAAGACGGAGCTTATGATACCAAAGACAAGATGGTGCATGTTCCCTGGGCTGTTAATGAGCTGGCAATGGACCATAAAGCTCAAGGGAATATAGCCACTAGCAGTCTCTTACTAATGGCTATTTAGTACTAACTATGGCTGAAATTCAGTTCTTGTTTTCTCAACAAGAATCACAATTGTCATCTCCTTCTTGCAAATGAGAATGAGACGAGAATTGGCTGGATTCTTGCCCAGATACGTAAGAACCTCAAAAAACAGAATACCCAGCCCTAGGACTGGCTATTAAACAATGCAATCAACATCCTGGTACATGTTTCCAGCAACAGTTGGTAGCTGGAAGTAACCTTTTGCGATGCACACAATGCTGAGTTTCTGGAGCAAATTGCATATTTTATTGAGCACCTATAATGAACATGAAATGCAAAAGTAAAACTTTAAAGCAAAAGTAATCAGATGTTGTCCGTTTTCCAGCACAGAGCCAATCGGGGGGCAGGCAGATGCTGTTCCTATAAGGGACCTAGCGGAGATGCCTAAGGAAAGTGCAGCACCCGAACCTGGGCTCAGCGTCTCCTCTGGGCTTTGCAACCCGAGGCCCAGGAGTGGAGCAGATCCCTGGGAGTCCCAACTTCTGAGCTGGCCAGGGATGCTCCCTGAGTGTCCCCTATTGGGTCATGTGCCAGGAAGAGGAGCCTGGTACCCACTTGGGTCAGATTCATGCTAGTGGCAGCTAGAGCAGCTCAAGTCTTACACTCAGCACATCAGGTTTTCTGCTTGGCTCACCCCCTGCACTGAGCTGGGACATCACCTACTGCTACCCTGGGCCTGGCAGAGGTGACACTGTAAACAGAGAGGGGAGTTGTTTCTTGAGCTGGAGAGGCACTGGCCTCCTTCCCTCCCAGGGCACGTTGTGTCCCATGCTTCCTCTTGGCCCGCTCTCCAGGGTGAAAGCAAACTCAGCACCACCCATAGCGTGCCTGACAGCCAGCTACCTGCAGCTCCTAGTCCGCCCAGTACTTCACCATCAAGTGCAAGTACTTCCCACCCCCTTCTCTTCCCTTCCCTTCCCCACCCTGGCTCCCAAAGTGGCTTAACATTGTATTCATTTGTTCAAACATCTGTTTTATCTTTAATAATAAAAATCTTTTTATTATTTTAATTTATTTATTTATTAAAATATTTATATATGTTAATATATAAATATGGCAAGAAACTGGCCCTGGGTGCTTGTTGCTGGAGGATCAGTCCATGCCCTTCTCCTCCACCTCCTCTATGAACCTTGCTGGCTCTGGGGTGAGGATGGGCATGGAGGGATCTCTGCCAGCTGTCACGGCTTCCATGGGGGAGAGCAGGAGCGGTGGGAGCTGTAGATGGAGGGTGGGGGAGCTCCTAGGGATGAATCCTGTATCATCTTTGTTGCTCTCTCTAACAGAAACACCCAAAGTCCCTCCGAGTGAGACCCTGTGAGTGTTGCTGCAGGGTGCAGTCCTCTTGAGGAGTGGACCCAGAGGCAAGCATCTGAACTGTTAAGGGACTGAATGACAAGTGCGCCAAACTGGGTGACAGTTTATTGGCACCAACTGGGTGAGTTGTTGGTAATTTGAACCTTTAGGTTTGTGATGTTCGGAAATTTTGCACATCTACAATAAACAACAAACAGCTGTCATAACAAAAGTACTTGCTTTGGACTGTGTTTGGTGTAACCCCTACAGGGATTCTTGTCAGGCACACCTCGTTACACTGTCTTTTGAACCCTCTCCTTTTTGTCCACATTCTCCTTAAAAGATAGTAACCAAAACTGGACACACTCCAACTGAGGTTTAATCAGTGCCAAGTACAATGTTACCATTACTTGGTATGGGTTGGCTATAATTCTTCTACTAATGCAACCCTAAATGACACTTGCCTACTTTCCAGCAGCATTACATTGATGAGTCACATTCATTTTATAGTCCACTAGAACCTAAAGATCTTACTCAGTCCTACTGCCCAGCAAGTTGTCACCCATTTTGTATTTGTGAGTGGTTTTTTCATACCTATGTGTAATACTTCACATTTCTTTTTGCTGAATTTCATTTTATTGTTTTCAGCCCAGTTCCCCAAATGTATCAAGATCGTTCTGAATTCTAATTATGTAATTCAAAGTGTTTGAAATATGTCATTTGAAAACGATTCCTTTTTCCAAGTCATTAACAAAAATGGACAGCCCTCTGCAGAATATTTCTTTCCTCTTTGGCATCAAACCATTAATTATGATTCTTTGAGCATGGCTTTTCAATCAATTGTGTATCTTATGATATTTCCTTCTAGATCACAAGTGACATCATGTGAAAGTACCCAATGACTCAGGCCAGAGGCTGGGCTGCCATCCGACTCCTCAGTGGATGGCCACTGCAGCCCTGTTCTCAGCCTGGGGATGCTGTGGGCAACACCATAGAGTTGCGGGACATGGTGTGGAGGAGGGACACCACGCAGGCAGATTGTGGGCCACAGCAGCTGCCAGATCCATTTAAAACAGACCCAGGCATAGTTGCAAGCGCAGTTGCGGCAGTCTTACTGGCTTTGGTTTTTTCCTTCTCTTGACACTATAAACATATATAGGGATATGTTACTATAGTGAATAGGGATATAGTGAATAGTATCTAGAAAACTTTCAAAAGAAACCCCTAAATCTCTTTGCCAGTTAGTATGCTGCATGTGTGTTTAATATGTACTGTTGATTTTGATTATCCTGTAGACATAGGCCCTTTTTAAATGAGACGCTCCCCGCACGGACACCCATCGTCCCCACGGGGGTGCACCATGTGTAAATGTGGGGGTGCGTGTTCCCATGATCCACGCATCCCTCCCCCATACATGGAGCAACTGGCGACAATGCTGGCTGCTCCATGCTTGGAGAGGCGGGGGAGGAGGGAGAGGACTGGTGTGTACCCATGTGCACCCTCTATCCCCCGCACCGCCTTCTCTGCCACAGCCCATTTTTAAAGGGCCCTATTTACCATATCCACCTTAACTGCGCTTTCTAATTAGTCTCATATAAAAACAAAATACACACACACACACACACTATAGTACATATAGATAGCATACAAATATGTTTTTCTTCATTTCATAAACTAATTTAATCAACAATACCACCAAACATTCTGCTCTCTCAGACACACCATTTTTCATCAAGCGTTTTCTGAAACTAGACCATTCTCACTACCCCAGCTTTATTTTTCAAAGGAAAAGAAAAGAATGGAACAATAAAGGAAAATTAATGGAATAAAATCCTATGGACAGAAGACAAACCATATCAAAGCAATGCCAAAACCATCAAAGTAAAAGCCAGTGTGTTATCTTCTGAAGGTACACAGAAAGAACTGATATCGTTTGAAAAAGAAATGAATAAAACAACATCCTACTGGTAAACAACAGATGAGAGCAATACAGTTAAATGTTTTTCTTGTATGTAATCGTATTCACACACACATTATAGCAAAATATTAATAGAAAGTTAGTTATTAAAAACAACAAAGGCAATTCCTTTTTCTCCTCCCTGAGTTTATTACAATTATTATTTCAACAAAAGCACCTCTATACATTAGTGATATTCCACTACTGCCACCAACTTCCTGCTGAATTTGAGCTCATAGATATAGACTTGATCTTCAGTTTGAAAGGTTAGAACCTGAGTCAGTGTCTTTAAAAAAAAAGAAATCAGAAAAATCTCTGCCTCGTCACTCTGACTTGAACAGTACAGAATCAGATGAATGTTTTCTTTTCATAATCCTTAAGTCTAGAAGAAAGGGGGGGGGGGGGAAATCGCCTTAAAAAATCTAAGACAAAATTTAAATTCCTTAACAAAACTGTGTCGTCCCCCCCCCCNCGCCTTAAAAAATCTAAGACAAAATTTAAATTCCTTAACAAAACTGTGTCGTCCCCCCCCCCAGCCCCTTTGTATTCTGCAATAGCATTTACTTTGATCAACTTCAAACCAGAAGTGAACTTAAGGATGACTTGATCCCTTAAATCACAGCTATTACCTCTCTAAAGACTTGATTCGTGCCCTCATTAACTGTGAATTATGATTTGTATGAGTTTGGCATGAAAATTACAGATCAAAAAAGGAACGTTTCCCATGCAAAGGTGAGAAATACTCCAGAAGAAAATTGTTAACCCTACATTTAATTTTTGTATGCAATGGGGAGAATTCTTACCATGTATGTGCCACAGTGAAACGCCGCTGTTTCGGTATGTTGCTATTCAAAAGCATCCTGCGTAAGAGCCTTGGAGAATTTCTAGGAGAAATGACTGGAGATAGCCTGGGAGAAAGAGATGAAGACTTCCTGGATGGCTTGGACTTTTCATGCTGCAACAGGTTTTCCCTCAGGGTCTTCACAAGATCCTCATTCAGCCATGGGTTCTGACAATGTGGATTATCCACTTCAGGTACAGCCAAAGTGTCTGGGCTTGTTGTTTGCTGAGCCATGTTTCCCAAGCAACTTTATTAGTAAACGTCTATAATGCAATGTTATATTTGTTTTGGCAGTTTAAAATATTTCTCTGTTAATTCAGTTCCAAGGAACTGTGTAGAGCTTCAACCCCAATTCAGCCTAGTTTGTTTTCAGCATGGTGTTGCCTGCCCTCAGCAGCTCTGTATAGATAATGATCTGTAAAGAAAAAAGCAAGCTAACTCCTCCACAGAAATCTATTAAACATTACCACTCCTCTCACAAGCCCCTTGCCAAAGATCACTTACCAGCTAGCAAGTGAACATGGAGGGAAGAAACTGTGTTAGCACAGCTTTTGTCAGAGCTACAAGACTGCCTGTTAAACTGTTGGAACTAATGCACTGCAGCTGCTTGAGTGACTTCTGGTTATGTACATAAAAAGTGCTGGGAGGAGGGCTTAAACATCAGATGCTTGTTCATTTTGTTTGGTTATTCTTTCCATTTGCTTATTCCTGATTCTGAGAGGAGGCTGAGCGAAAGGGGGTGGAAATGTTGAAACAGGCTCTTCCTTTTCCAGGATCTACTGTATTTATCTTTGCAGTTTCCATTTACAAAAGAAAATGGCTAACCTTTTAAAAAAATGCATGCATATACACACGCACACACCACAAAATACCACACACTCTCAACAGATAAATCTTCATTGATCTCCTATACTAGAATCTTTACCTTAAAGACCACCTACTAGAAGACCATCTCCCTTTCATATTCTTCAGCAGCACAAAAAACAAATGTGAAATTTCTAAGCTAAATATATAGATAGCTATGACAACCTCTAGCACCTGCCTAATTTGGATATTCTCACCTCATGCACCAGTATCTTCCTGTTCCCATAAATACATCTGATTTTAAAGGTGTTTTTAAAATATTATTTAGAAGGATCATAGTAGCTACATGATCTTATTATGTGCATCTACATCCTATTTCTAACATTATTATTCTCATTCTGAACAGCAAATCAGCTTTCTCTTTAACAATTATCTGAGGAACTGCACTACTGCATTTTTCTTATCTAATAAGCCTACTTTCATGCAGGCAGTAATGGGTAAGACTTGCTTTTGTCAAAACTATGTCTTTCTTTCTGAAAAAATAGAATACTTTCTCTTTTTATCAATGAAATGCTTTTTCTTTCTTTTCTTTACAGGTCTCCTGCAGGATGGACACCCATTGTGTGTTTGGAAGTATCCCTGAGAAAGGAGAGGTTTTTTCTATTGCTTTGACTCTCTCTTAAAATCACATAAATTTTACTTATTATAAAATTGAGTTGATTTATTCTATCACTGTGACGTTTTGTAGAGAGGGTCACTTGCGTGAGGGGTGGAAGCGGTCCAAATGTCAGACAGATCAGGTGAGAAACAGCTGAGTTATACAAGTTTGACAATTGGAGGCAGAACTCTTTCCCGTTTTTTTCAACCAGTTTCTCTTAACACAGAAAAGTGTTTAAAGTTATTCATCAGGAGGCATAGAGGTCTCAGAAAATTCAAGTGTGCATTGTAATGATTTCTTGAGTTTGGATTTTTAAAATCCATTGTGTAGTTTTTAAGTGATGATGTTTTGAAGTTCCTATGTTATCGTATGCAGAGAGAGTTATGTTTCAGATGCACATGGAAATTACGCAGATCATACATGAGCAAACCTCAAACTAAAATACAACATGCATGAGCTTCCCATGCATCTATTAGATGGCATGCACAGAGCCCATGTCAGTAGCTGGAGCTGCAAATGAGCCACAGCACAACTCCAGTCAGTTGCTGTGGGATGATCTAGTGGGGAAGCAGTTGTTGTTGGGACCTGTTAGGGTATGGCGGAGCTAAACACCAAGCTTAGTTGCTGTCTGCTGCCTATGCCTGGAGCAAAGCACCATCCAGCTGCTGAGGGAATTGATAAATTTAGAACAGGCAATGGTGCCCACGTAGTAGCAGTGTCTCCTCTTACCTGAGGGGGGAGGGACTGCACCTCCACCTCCTCAGCAACAACAATAGCGGAGGAGGAAGTGAGGAGCGGTTCGGCTGTGCAGAGGCCTTTTTGCATCCTCTCCTGACAACCAGCAACGGAAGCCAGGAAATCCAGGGTGGTGCTGGCAGGTGACAGAGCTCTGCCATCCCTCAGGTAAGAGGAGATGCTGCTTCTATTGGAGGCCCAGAGGTGGTCGGAGCCCACTAGTCCCTTGGTGCTTGTCATGTGTAAGTATTGCACACATAAATGCAGGCTGTGCATGCACAGTGCAGGAAGGGTGGCAAAATTTGTTTTGCCCAGGGCAGCAAAAACCCTTGAGTCTGCTTTGGCTGGAGGAGAAGGGAGGATAAAACTGGGTCTGGTGGGAGAAGTGCTGGGGGAGAGGGAGCAGGTGAGACGGTCAGAGGGTGCAGCTTGGCATAGGAGGGGTGCGAGGGGAGAGACAGCTTGCAGTGGGTGCGCTTGAGTGTGCTCAGGATGAGGAGGGTTCAGATAATGGATCTGTGAAATGGATCCGTGACATGAATCCATCCCCTATTTCTGCGTATACGTCCCCATCTCCACTTCCTTACCATCAGACTTAGGCCCTTTCCACAAGGGCACCCATCCCTTCACACACGTGTGCGGGTGGGGGAGCCTGTGGAAACACTGCAGAGGGTACGGGGGGATGGGTGGGCGTCCGTGGAAACACAGCAGGCAGTGGGTGGGGTGCGTGTGCGCTCCCGCACTCCACCCATCTCCACTCATCACCCACGCATAGAGCAACGGGCAGCAATGCCCGATGCTCCGTATGTGGAGATGGCTGTAGGTGAGTGGGGAGTTTGTGGGAATGCACCCCCACGCACTGCCCCCCCTCCCATGGATGGGTTAGCCATAGACCATTTTCACATTAGCCCCGGTGAGTGGGAGCAGCGCCATGGGGGGGGGGGGAAGTGAATGGAAGTACGTTCCCATGGACCCCCACCCACCTGTACCCATCTCCACACACAAGGCATTGGGACCTGTTGCTGCGTGCATGGGTGATGGGTGGAGATATGTGGAACGCGGGAGCATGTACGCACCCCCACACACTGCTCATGGTGTTCCCACGGGAACTCACCCATCCCCCCACGGTGTTCGCCATGTGAAAAGGGTCATACACTAACACAGCCCACCAGGTACATGATCCCACCTTCTTACTCTCCCCTCAGACACGCATGGCCCCGGACCTGTCAACCTTTCATCACCTGGCTGTTCCACCAGGTGTTTGGTGGAGGGAACAGGTGACGGTGGTTATGTGGGGGGGAGGGTTTTGTGGTTTTTATATTTTTAAGTTGGGTGGGAATGTTATTTTATATTTATATGATTTTATTGTAAATCATGATGTTGTTTTATATTTATATGACTTTATTGTAAGCTGCCCCAAGCCACCTGAAGTGGAGTTGCACGGGGTATTAAACTGTTAAATAAAATAAAATAAATAAATGCACAGTTTTGATGGAGTGGGTTTGGGAGGAGGAACACCAGCAGGGCAACACCTGTTGTACATTCTATTCTTTCTGGGTTTAGAGTGTGGTTTGTGTCTCCAGATGTTCCCCTATCCCCTCTAATTTCTGGTCACTGACTCTATGCTGGATGAGTCTACCTAAGGCCATTTTCACACGGACGCCCCTCCTTGCACACGTGTACGGGTGGGTGGCACCCATGCAAACGCTGAAGCAGGTGCGGGAGGAATGGGGGGCGCCTGTGGGACATCAATATGCTGATGACACCCAGCTTTACCTCTTTTTCATCAGACCCAAGCCCGGCAGTCTGTGTGCTTACCGAGTGTCTGGCAGCTGTGGGGGACTGGATGAGGGCAAATCGACTATAGCTGAATCCCGATAAGACGGAAGTGATACTGATGGGTAGGGGTGTGCACCAGGCCCCCATGTAATTTTTGTTTTCGTTATTCAAAAATGTCATTTTCGTTATCATTATTAACGACAATGTCATTTTCATTTTTGTTCATTGTTTTTATCATTTTTGTTATCGTTTTTGGTATCGTTTCTGATATCATTTTCCTTATTGGTATCAATATCGGTATCAATATTTATTATCATTATTGATATTGTTATTGATATCGGTACCATTTCAAACAAAGATTTTATTTTGGGTATCAGTATCATTATTAATTCCTGTGCATAACTAATATTTATCTAAATCTAAGGGAGACAGGGGAATGGGAAAGGAAAACTATTATCTAATCAATTATCTATATAACCATTCTAATATATATGTCTATAATATATATCTATATCTAATCTATACTACCTATTTCTATATAATGTACAGGGGGGAGAACGACAAGGAAAGGGAGAAGGTAAAATGTAGGGTATGAGGAAGGAAAGGTATTGGTGGGAATAAATAAATAAATAAACACGAGGGCTAGGGAGAATTTTTTATGTGCAAGCACCACAGTTCTGTAAACGCAACCTGATAAGCAGAGCGCTCACACAACGGAGAGAAAAAACTTGGCCCTCCCATTATAAAGGGTTGCAGTGCCCTCCCCCAGAGCCCCTCTGATTGGTTGTGGGAGGCAGCAGACATTGAACAATCACAGAGTCCCATGTTGAGACTGCTGGAGCCTGCTTGTGCTGCTGATTGGCCAGGGATACATCTATCAGATACTGCTGAGCTGCTCGCCCTTCCCAACACAGGCACAGTTCAAGAATTCAACCCTGTTAAGACTCCGAGATGTCTGCTCCCTCCTCCCCTCTCTACATTTTCCTTCCAAAACCCAACTGCCACAGCACTAATAATAACAACAACGATAACGACATTGTCGTTTTTGTTTCTTGTTATTGTTTTTGTTATAATTTTTGTTATCGTTTTTGGTAGTTTTTGGTATCATTTTTTGTATCATTTTAATATTGATACTGGTATCATTATTGATATCATTATTGTTAATGGTATCGATCTCGGTAACGGTATTCTTGGTTGTCATTTTTTGTATTCTCGGTTGTCATTTCCATTATCATTATTCTCGGTTGTTTTTGTTATTGCAATAATGAAAACAACAAATTTTCGTTATCATAATAACAAAAATGACATGCACACCCCTGATGGGTAAGGCAGCGGGGGTGACGGCCCCCATCCTTGATGGGGTCTGCCCTCCGCTGGTTCCCCAAGTACGGAGTCTGGGGGTGCTCCTTGACTCGGCTCCACTTGGATGCTCAGGTGAAGTCTGTGGCAAGGAGTGCCTTTCGTCAATTACATCTGGTGTGTCGGCTTCGGCCATATGTCTCGGACTCTGACCTGGCCACTCTCATCCATGCTTTCATAACCTCTAGGCTTGACTAATGTAATATGCTCTACATGGGGCTACCCATGGTGACGGTTCGGAGACTGCAGCTGGTGCAGAATGTGGTGGACCATCTCCTGGTGGGACTGGGCCTCCAGGAACATATTACACCGGTTCTGTGGTCTCTGCACTGGCTGCCTGCCGATAGTCTTCCAGGCCTGATTCGAGGTGTTGGTGCTTGCCTATAAAGCCCTAAACAGCCTTGGCCCGACCTATATGCAGTCATCGGGGGGTGCTCTCCTCGAGGTCCCTCAAGTCTGCTGGGGGGGGCCCGCGATGGGGAGGTCCTTCTTGGTGGCAGCTCCACGACTGTGGAACTCCCTGCCTGTGGAAGCCCGTGTGGCCCCGGATCTTCCCTTGTTTCCATGTCGCTGTAAAACGTGGCTGTTCCGCCTGGCTTTCGATGGGGAGGATGGGGGAATTGGGTTAGGGTGGGGAGGCAGAATATTTTTAAATTTCTCCCTGGTGATTTTTTTAAAACTGTTTTTATTGTTACTATTGTTGTTATTATTGTGAGCTGCCCAGAGCTGCCTGTGGCAGGATGGGTGGGCTAGAAACTTTTAAAATAAAATAAATAAATGCATGTCTAACTAACATCTTCCCAGTCCAACCAGTGTATATGAAATTTGGCAGGACTGTATCAGAAAGGGCTGTATTTCACAGAAAGATGTGATAAAGGGTTCCAATTTTATAAGCCTGCTCAGAATATGTAGAGAATGAGCCTATGCCAAGGATTCTCTTATGTGTCACTGTAGTATAAGAACTCTTTGTGATGCCAATTGGCCAGCATCACTGTCAACCAAATAGCCTCATTTTGTGCTGTGACCACCCTAACTTCTCTCCCCCACTTGTTACTGGGAAGTTGGAAGCATCTGTTTAGGAGAGAACCAATAGAGATTCTCTTATGTCCTCCATCACAGTGCTGCAGGATGTGATTGTGATGATAATTGGCCAGCGGATGTGTAAACTATGTCTCCTGATTGCTGGGATGCTATCCCCAAAGTCCCAGTTATGTCCCTTCTATGCCCACATCGAAGCCACCACCGATTGGTCCTGTAAATCTGGAAGCATGCAGTAATTGGCCAATGAATGTGTCTGTCAGTCTTTTGGGTTGCTTCACATTCTCCCTCCCTCTGCCATGCCAGGTGCCTGCCTCTGATTGGCACTGCATATGCTGCTATTTATCTGAATAATGATCTTCAATGGGACGTCAATTGCTTATAAAATTGGGGCCCTTTATCAAATTGTCCTGTAGTTTAGCAGAGATGACAGGGAAGGTGTGGTATATATTCCTGCCAAATGTCTTGTAAACAGGATGGAATATAAAAATGTTACACCTGGAAATGCATTTTCAAGTTAATGGCTTATAACATCACGACCCTTTACCCAATCATTCTGAAATTTGGCAGGGTTGGTAATTGTGAGGAAGGACATAATCATTCCAGGTTTCATGTAAATCGGATGGAAGATAAAGAATTTGTAGCCAGAAATGTGTAGGCAGCTTTTCTTAAAATCACAACATTCAATTGTTTATAGAATTGGTTGCCTTTATCCAATATTTCCAAATTTTGGTACATATAGTGCTCTCCATTGGGGATATAATATCTCCATGTTTCATCAAAAATGAATAAGAAAAAAAAAGATTATAGCCAGAGATACATTCTTCAGTTTTTCCCATTATTTCAAAGACAAAAATTCATTTTCATTTTTGTTTTCATTTATTATTATTTTTCATTTTTGTTGTTACAATAACAAAAAAGAAAATGAAATGTTTTGTTTTTGTTATCATAATAACAAAAATGAATTGCACACCCCTAGTGGGAGCCAAGACTCCTGGGTTCTCTGGGAAGGGGGTGGGGGTTGGCAGGTTAGAGCAGGGAGCTGGGAAGCAGTAGTGTTGTAGGAGGAGGGAATTTAGTTTATCCAACTTTCAAAAAACACAAATTCTGGGATAAAAAACCCCTTCATAAGAGTTAAGGTTCTTACAAATTCACTCATCCACCAAAAAGCATTGCAATTGTAAGTAAAAGCTCAGGCCTTGACTTGCAGGAAAGACACTGGACAGTCTCGCATATTGTGTTTGCTTACAAATTAGGTTCCATGCACCCACACTTTGCCTTGGTTGTTCACCTCCAATCTCTTCCTCTGCATATTGGGGACAACACTGAAGCTGGGGACAGGAGGGGGACAGGGCAAGGCAGCATATGCTTTCACTAGATGCTTTCATTTGGGTTGGGGAGAACAGGACAGCTGAGTACTGGGGAGCTTATGAGGGAAACAAGGTTGATGGATGCAGGATATGTATAGGGAGACAAGACTGGGGGAAGTCAGGCAGTGGGGGAAGCGTCTGTCTTGTGAGGAGGCAAGCAGGTGCTGGGGGACTGTTTGGGGGGGGGGGGGGGAGAATAAGGCTGAGAAAATGGCTGTTTATGCATGGACAAAGCTGTGGGCAGCCAGGGGTGGGGGGCAGTACCTAGGGGTGATGAGGGAGTATATATGGTAGGAGAAGGCTGAGAGATGAATGATGTGTGTTCAGGGACAAGGTTTGAGGGACAGCCTGGGGTGGGGGTGAAGTATATGTATGTTTTCTTATATACTTTCAGTTGGGTTGGAGACAACTACTGCGGGTTGTACATGGGGCGTGGGGGACAAGACTGATGGGTATCGGATGGGTAGCTTGATCCCCTTATGAGTGCTGTACCTAAGAGGAGAGCAGATGGCAACCAATCCTCATTCAGGAGCCATAGTCCACAGACAACCAAATCCCTTTCCAATACAGTATAGTACTCAAATGCATAGTATAACTAGAACAAATATTTGCTTGCCCTTAATCACCTGTGTAGTAAGCAGATGCACTTGAGCTGCTGCCTGAGAGGGGAGCTATAACTGAAGGAGAAATTGTGACTACATTGGAGATGGGGATCAAGCCCAGGTTGGAGGGAGGAAGTTTTCTGCACAAGTCAGATTTTATTGTTCTGCGTTTTGTACTTTTTATTTTTATATTTTTGTATTAATATATTTTATTTGATATTTGATATATTGTATTGAATTTATTTATATATATATATATATATTTCTTAGCTGCCCCCTCATGCCCATGACATTTCGGGGTGGCTTACAGCATAAAAACAAAACAACAATAAAAAAAAGAAAATTCTAACATTTAAAAACCCACCTAACACCCCCACCCCCACCTATTAACCCAATCCCCCCTCCTCTCCACCAAAGACCTGGGAGAACAGCCAAGTTTTGCAGGCCCGGTGGAAGGCCAACGAATTTGGGGCCAGACGGGCTTTCTCCAGGAGGGAGTTCCGTAGTCGTGGCCTGGTCACCGAGAACGCCCTCTCCATTGTGGCCCCCCGCTTTACACGGGGGACCTCCAAGAAGGTGCCCCCGGCAGACCGAAGGGGTTGCTCTGGGGCGCTAAAGGTGAGGCGGTCCCTGAGATATGAAGGGCCAAGACCGTATAGGGCTTTATAGGCCAAGACCAGCACCTTGAATCTGGCTCGGTAACCTATAGGCAGCCAGATTGTTTATATTTATATTTATATAATTGTAAGTCACCCTAAATCACTTTTGCGAGAGGGGTGGAATAAAAATGGAATTAATAAATAAATAAATTTATAATTTAAATAAACTATTTATTTAATTTATTTATAATTTAAATAAAAGTATTTAATAATTTAAATTTATTAAATCATTTAAATTATTTATTTATTCCATTTTTATCCCGCCCCTCTCGCAAGTGTGACTCGGGGTGGTTTACAATTATATAAATATAAAAATCAAATTCAAATTCAATAAAATATATCAAATATATAAAATATAAAATAAAATATATTTATTTATAAATATATATTATTTATTTATAAATTAAATAATATTAAATAAATATTTACTTATAAATAATTATTTATTTATAAATACTTATTTATTTGTTTGTTTGTTTGAATTTTTATGCTGCCAGAGGCTCAGGGTAGCTTACAATTCATAAAAAATACTTAAAACTAATACAAACCTCCTAAAAACTGCACAAAACCCACCCAATAACACCTCCATACCCACCCCGGACCTTTTCATACAGGCTGCAATGGGTGGGAGGCAGAGGGGATAAATATTTATGATTTTTTAAAAAATTAAAAATCTGATTTTTAAAATTTAAATCAGATTGTTTTGAATTTTAAAAAAATATTCAAATATTAAATTTCTCATTTAAAAAATAATGTGGTTAAAATTAAATCTCAGCACAAGCATGTTTAACCTACACTTACAATCTCTTAAAAATGAATTAATGGTTCTCTATCACACAGATTTAAAGGCTCTTTTTAAGAACCAATTAGCTCACTTCTCTCAAATTATGAATTATTAGTATTATTAACAAACATTTATATAGCACCAGCAGTGTACCTGGCACTTTACAAAGTAATAAAATAGACATGGTCCCTGTCACTAGGGCTTACAATCTGAGAGACAGGAGCTGGGGGAGAGACATAGGAAGGGGAACAGAGGGAGAGACAAGGGGTCTAACATTCATGAAGATGCGAGGTCTCA
>QEPC01002256.1:1510099-1547033 GCA_003113815.1 Sphenodon punctatus | reverse complement strand
GGGTGAAAACAGACATGACGCTAACCACCCTTTAACCACCCTTGGTGGTTATTTATGCATGTTGCAGGGCTGTATTGGTGCCCTATGCAGCCCTGAAACATGCATAAATGACCACCAAGGGTGGTTAAAGGGTGGTTAACGTCATGTCTGTTTTCACCCTCTGTGCAGCTTGACACAGATAATGAGCAAAGGTATCCATTAAATAAACCGTGTATTATGTACTATTTCCTAAAATTAGTGAAAAATGAAAATCAGGTTATCTAAAAAATTATGCAAAGTATACCCTCCTACATGGTGTAAATGCTCTATTGAGTTTTATATTAACATGTTTTAGTGATCAGATTTGCACCATTGTTTAGGACATATCTGTGAAGTACTATCCATGGGAAACTTGATTTAAATCAATGATTTTAAAAAAAAATTCTTGATTTAAATCTGGATTTAAATCAATGATTTGAATCACCTTGATTTCAATCAATCCACCCTGACAAGGGATAGGTGGGCATCATGGTGGGTGGGCGATGTGTGGGGGGTGCATTCTCACAGACACCCACCCACCTCCATGCACAGAGCATCAGGCATTGGTGTCTGTTGCTCTGTACATGGGAGATGGGTGGAAGTGGGTGAAGCGCGGGAGTGCACAGGCACCCCCACCCACCGTCTGTGGTGTTCCCATGGGCACCCCCATCCTCCCCACATCCACCGCAGTGTTCGCATGGGCATCCCCACCCACCCGGCATGTGTGCGGAGGTGGCGCCCATGTGAAAAGATCCCCACTCTCACACCTCTGCCCCCAAACCACCCACCACCTCACCCCAATCCCCTATCCCTGCTCAACACATGTCTTTTCAAATCTGTACTAGGACTGTTGTTGTTTAATATATTTACTAATGATTTGGAAAAAGAAGTAAAGAGTGAGGTGATTGAATTGGGAAGAGTACCGGCTGAGGAATTGGAGGAGGAAGGGGCTTGCAGCCCACAACGGTTGGATGTATAGTTGAGCTTGAAGGTCCTTGGAGTCTGTTGGAGACTAAAGAAATATTGCCCCCTTTTGTGGAGGGAGGGAGCTCGGCAGGGAGCCCGGAGCGGAGATGGGGGAACGAGCGACAAGGGTACCTGCCTGTCAGTCGCCACAACCAAGGTAGGGGGCGGAGTCGCTGCCCGGAAAGACTCTCATCAGGGCACCAGTGTCCTTTGAATATAATACGGGTTAGGACTTATAGCCAGGCGTATTGTTTCGCGTGGGCAATTACTAAAGTCTCACTGGTTGGTGATTAATATTTTGACCTTGTAATAGCGATGCTTTATATTTAATATTTTATTGTATATTTTGGCTTTAATTTACGGTGCCCTTTGCAACGGGGAGTTGGGTATTGGGAGTGCTTAAGGAAATGACTTCCAAGAAACGCTCCAGAAAGGAAACTGTAGCCCCGACCTCCCCTGTATTGAACATGCCGAAACAAAGGATTGAAACTTATTTACTTGATAAAATGGAACCAGGGGGCCCTAGGAACAGATCTAATACTGGGACAAAAAGTTGTCCCAAACACCTAGTATCTTTGCATGCCGATGCAGATATTTCAGAGGGTCCGGAAGGCAGAGGGAATAACTTTACCTCGTTAAACTGCCAGGGTAAGCAGGCTACTGGAACCGAGAGGAGCAGCCTGGCTAGCCACCAGGAAGAGGGATGTTTGAACTTATTAGGGGATTTGGCTATTATAACTTCTCACACTTTACATGTGATACTTGCTAAATTAAATCTTATAGAAGATAGACTCACTGTCTCAAACCCTGTTCTAGTTGATCCCGAAACAAAGAGGGTGACCAGGGAGCATTATAGTGACCTAGTTAATTATCGGAGGAAACCTCTGCAGGGGATTGTGGTTGTTAACCAAACTGTGGAGGCGGACCCCGCCCCCAAAGAGCTAGCTTTACTTGATAAAAATAGGAGTTTTTGTCACTCGCCATTGGCCCTCCTATTTATTGTTTTACCACTCCCTTCTGGGGTACTTCCATTTTGGAATACGCCACTAGATATTGCAGAGCACCTGAGAATCCTATTAGGGGCAGCAGTCATTAGGAGTGACATTGTGGCTGTAGAGCACATTCCAAACACTAAGAAGCGGTGGCTGCTTCAGGTCACATTTCGATCTGCAAGCCTAGTCGAGATGATTTCGAAGAAGGAAGAGGCTTTAAATAAAAGGGAGGTTTTCATTTCTAGAATCTTGCATACATATCCATTGCCATCTGAATCTCGACCTCCTGGGGTCCAAAAAGGGATAAATAATAATAATAGTATTCCTCCTGGTGATCGAACTAAGGGATTCGCCCCTCAAGGTGATTCTGCAATCAGCATCCCAGCTGTGGAGGAAGTCCAGGGAATGGAGGTGCAAGAGCTGGGATGCTGAACTCTAGATCATACTTCGGGCCAGAGACCTAATATAGGATCGCAGGGCCCCCAGGTGCCGCGGGTAGAACCTTCACAGCCAGACTTAAATCTACTTCTTGAAGGGTTGGAAAAGTTCTGCTCCAGAATAGAAAAAGCTAACATAACCAGAAAGAGCAGTAGGGACTCTAGAGGAGTAAGGGTGAGGCGCGGATCCACCGAGACCAGGATCTCAGTGTACTCACAATCCCTGACTGAAGTTGAGTTCCCCACAGCTACTTCCACCCCCCTATTGAGTAAAAATCACCCATGTACATTGGCAAGAAATAACCAGAATAGGGATTCAAGGCTGGAAGCTAGTTGTCTAGATGATGGTATTACATCTCTGCCATATGCAGACGCACAGGGTCAAGGACCACCCAGAGGACCCTCTTTACCACTAGGGCAGACGAATGCCGAGGATACCTGGGCAACTTGTAGGGCACCTTTACAGGTAGAGCAAGTACATAATCCGGTGAACCGTCTGCTGCCAGGGATGTTTTCGTTCCAGGACAGGAAGAAGGAGCGGGATAAAGAACTTAGGGATTCTTACCCAACATTCCCTAGAAGCGATAACAAATGACTGCAAGCCCACGCTCCCCCCTCCTTAAGGGTGTTGTCTTGGAACGTCGCAGGGATAAAATTGAAACTTAGGGATCTCGACTTCTTGGATGGTATTAAGAACTATCAGATTATTTTGGCTCAAGAGACCTGGTCAGTCCAGGACTTCGACCTCCTGGGTTATAAAACCTATATTATTCCTGCACACCCCTCAAGGGCCGGGGGAAGGCCCCATGGGGGCGTAGCTCTGTTAGTCTCAGTGGCGCTGCAGATCTTTCCCAGGTTGTTGGATTCAGTTGCTCCCTTTTTTGGACTGTGGCATTTTAAGCTGGATAGGAATTTGGAGCTCCTTCTCGCAAATATATATCTAGCACCTACTGCATCCCTGTATTACAATCGAAGTATGTGGCGTACTATTGGGGATATACTCCAAAAGGCAAGAGCACGATACCCCAGAGCATTTGTACTGTTGGGAGGAGACTTTAATACAAGACTGGGAAATAAAAGCTCGTGCCCAGGGAATCTTAACCTGGAAGTCCCTCTAGATATCCCGTGTAATATGCATTGTTCTTCCAGTGACATAGTTGTTTGTCCCAGGGCTACTGATCTGATAGATCTGATACAAACTCAAGACTTGATAGTATTAAATGGACAGGTTGGTAAGGATTTGATGGGTCATATACTTACTCCTCCACGCTGGGGAGTAGTGTGATGGAATATTTATGTATTTCAAATTGTTTAATAAAGTTAGTCATGGATTTCATGGTAATCCCTTCCATCTTGACCAATCATTTGCCCTTGGCTTTAATATTATCACTCAAGGAGCATGTTGGACCCGAAGTGATACCCCAATTTTCATTATTGCAGGACCAACTGCCAATACTAGGGAGGATCAAATGGTCAGAGCAAGTGGCGTCGGCATGTGAGGCCCTTAGGAGGCATGGTCCTGTTCTCTCCTTAGCCAATGGGATTCTAGACACCACGAAGGATGCTATTGAGGCATATGAGGGGATCATTAATCTCTTTCAGACCACACTCTCGGCTTTAAGATCCCCTGGGCAGTTAGTGCAGTATAAGTCTGCCTGGTTCGATACTGAGTGCAGGGGTACCCGTAGGCTACTGAGGGGGAAGGCTAGGAGACTCCATTCGTACCCATCTTAACCCAATAGGGATATGTTTTGGGGGGCCAGGATGCAGTATAGACGGTTACTGGCAAATAAAAAAAGGGCTTTTTTCCTGAGCCAGTGGAAAATTTTGTAACGGGTTGTGCAGGAAGGGGACCCAAAAAGGTTTTGGACCATGGTGTGAAATACCATGACAAAGACCCAGGCTTGGGGGGCAGCTAAGGTGCCTCATAAAATCTGGGAGGTGCACTTTACAACTTTGTTTCAAAACGAAGTTCAATTTCGGCCTCTATCTATCCCCGGCATTGATCAACTACCCCGCTGGGGCTCGGTTACTACTGACACAGTGAAGAAGTTGATTCTAAAGTTGAATGTAGAGAAATCCCCAGGGGGAGATTTTATCCCTGTAGAACTTTTGAAGCTACAGTTAGACTCGTGGTCTATGATCCTTGCGTCAGTTTTAACACCATTAACAACTTGGGAAGAATCCTGGAGAAATGGCTATCCAGCATTGTTGTCCCAATCTATAAGAAAGGAGATCCTCTGCTTCTAGGCAACTATAGACCAATTCGCCTATTAAGTGTGGTTGGTAAACTGTATGCCAAGTACTTACTAGGCAAACTCCAGGATTGGATGGACCACGAGTCTTTATTTGAACCAGAGCAGGCGGGCTTCAGGAAAGGCATGTCTACTGTCACCCAGATTCATATCCTTATGTGCTTGATAACCAAATATACTGGTTTGAAATGCCCAGGCCAGAGCAAGGGATCAAATCTTTATTTATGTTTTGTCAATCTGCGTGCAGCTTTCAACTCGATTGATAGGGACAGACTATGGCATAAGTTAAGCAGGACTTCAATCGACTTACGGCTTTTGTATTTGATAATCAAACTTTATCGGGCAATAGTTTGCAAGCTAGGGTTGCCCATTCTCTGCCCCTAACACAAATTATCCCAGTTGCTAAGGGGGTTAGGCATGAATGCTTACTGGCCCCCGCATTGTTTAACGTCTTCATTAACGACGTGGTTGAGTTTTTGAGGGATGCCCATTTACATCCTCTGAAGCTGGGAGATAGGAGTATCACGATCTTGCTGTACACAGACGATGCGGTCCTGATATCACAAACCCAGATAGGATTGAGAAGGGCCATGCAAAAATTTGAGGCTTACTGTAGGCAAGAACGGCTGGAAGTTAACTATGATAAAACAAAAATACTGGTTACCGGTAGAAAGAGCGCTGGTAATAAACATAAATGGAAAATGGGAGATACAAGGATTGAACAGGTAGAGGAGTTTAAATATCTGGGAGTTTATATCACAGCAACTGGCTCTTGGCGACATCACTTTAATTATGTAAAGCAGCAAGCAAATAAAACAATAGCAGCCTTAGTATCCTTCTTTTACAAGCAGGGAGGCCAATTGATTCCACCAGCTCTTCGTTTATTCGCAGCCAAAGTGGTCCCACAATTGCTTTACGCAGTCTCCATCTGGGGTTGGGGTTATTTAGATACCCTGGACAGATTTCAAAATAGCTTCCTACGGACAATTCTTGGTGCCCCCAGTGGAACCCCGTCAGTGCTACTTAGGGCAGAGGTGAAGGTCCTATCGATCAGAGCAAGGGCTCTGACAGCTACGATTGGCCTTTGGTTGAAAACAATCACTTACAGGTCAGACAAATCTTCACTCACAGGCCTTGCTCGAGAGGGGAATTTAGGATGGTCTAAAGAGATAGAGGAAGAAGTTCATAGGCTGGGTTTCTCTAGAGACTTTTTTAACCAATATGATTACTCAAGAGCTATAAACATAGTCAAGGCTAGAATACTAGATCATGATCGCCAAAGGACCCAAACTGAGATCAGGACGCAAAAAATCGCCCCTGAGTATTATGCGATGCAGGTTGAGGATTTGCCCAGAAGTTATCTTTACTCCTGGAACGTTCCTCAACTTAGGCGTGCGTATACTCTATTCCGGTTACAGCTTTTCCCCTCAACGTGTACGGAAGGACGCTATAAAGGTATAGAGAGAACTTTGAGAATTTGCCCCTTGTGTGATCAGTGGGTCATTGAAGATTTTGCCCATGTCCTGATATTTTGCCCAGCTTATGCCAAACTTCGGGACACAATACTGAAGCCTTTGATAAAAGATATAAATACTCTCCCCAGGCTGATCATCTTGAGAAATTGGTTGAGCCCCAGGGACTCAGAAGTAGCTAGATCGGTGGCAAAATTTTGCCTGCTTGCGATGTCCACACGGATGAAATTGTTAAATGCGGGGAATTTGACTGACAGTTACCCGTAGGAAGCCAAACGTATATGAGCCCCAAGAGGAAGTCAGCATAAAGAATTTCTACCTCATAATTCATAAAGACCCGGTATAAAAAAGGGGTCTTACTTGGGGTAAAAATCACCATTGGAATTGATTACGTCCCTACTTAATTACCTCTCGGTTTAAACAAAAAGTATTTTTTCTGTATCAAGTCCTGCCCAATTTAAATGGACAGGCCTTTGCTGATTTATTTTATTATTAATTATGGTTAAAGCACTCCCTGAATGTGTCAGTTTTCAAATTGTATTGCCTTATTGTTCTATTACTGCCAAATTGTTATTTGTTATGACCAATGGTTAAACAATAAAGTTTATTTATTATTTATAAAGGGGGGGCTTCATCCGCCACGGAGTCCTTTCGTGAAAAAGGAAAGAAAGGGACGGCCCCCTCTGCGGGTCTGTGTTGGGAATTTGGCCATTTCGGGAGATGCTCCTAAGCGACCTGTAAGTTCCGCCATGCCTGCTCCAACTGTTTGGGGCACCATGCTTCCTCCGCATGCCCGAGGGGAAAAATTGGTGCTAAAGGGAAATCGTTCCCCGGGGGGGGGCTGGCAGGAGCGGCCCCAGGGGGAACAACATGACCCCAGCCAGCAAGAGCCCCAACACCAGTTAAGGTGTCAGAGCTAGCCCAAGCCCTCCACCGGCACCCTGACCAAGGGGAAGTCGAGTACATACTGTCGGGTTTTCAGGAAGGTTTTAGAATCCCAGCTACTGAAGTTCACCAGCACCGGACATGCCCAAATTTGAAGTCAGTAGTTGGGATGGAGGGCATAGTTGGTGCGAAGATACGGAAAGAAAGGGCCGAGGGAAGGGTGGCCGGCCCATTCCCAGTCCCACCATTTCCCAACATGATCATAGCCCCTCTGGGTGTGGTACCAAAAAAGACCCCAGGGGAATTTTGACTAATTCATCATCTGTCGTACCCCCAGGGGGGCTCAGTCAATGATGCTATCCCCAAGGGGCTCTCCTTGGTGTGGTATGTGTCGTTTGACTCAGCAGTAGCCCTAGTGAGGTCATTTGGGCCCGGTGCCATACTCGGGAAGTGCGACATCAAGTCTGCTTTTCGATTGCTCCCTGTACACCCCGACAGTTTCCCTTTGCTTGGATTTCACTTTGAGGGAGGGTATTATGCCAATGGGGTGTTCGATCTCCTGCTCTGCAATTGAGCATTTCAGCACCCTGGTGGAGTGGATTGTCAAGCAACGGTCTGGAAAAAGGGGAATCACAAAATATCTAGATTATTTCCTATTCATCAGTCAGGCTGATACAGGCGAGTGCGCAGACTTGATGCAGACCTTCCTCAGGGTAGCAGAGGAACTGGGTATCCCTGGCCTCTGAGAAAATGGAGGGACAGTTCACCTGGTTAACCTACCTTGGTATCGAGTTGGATACTGAGGAGGCTGTTTCCTGCGTTCCCGGCGACAAATTGAGGTCTCTTCGGGAGAAGATCAGAGAATGTTTGGGGGCTAGCAAGGTTACGATTCGGCATCTCCAATCGGTTGTGGGGAGTCTCAACTTCGCTTGCCGGGTGGTAACGCCGGGTCGGGCCTTCTTGTGCCGCCTCTGTGCAAAGCTAGGCGGCAACCCGCCCCACCACCACCACATTAGAGTCACCAAGGAGATGAAAGAAGATCTCCAGACCTGGACTACTTTTCTGGACAGCTTTAATGGCACCAGCGTTAATGGCCACTTTTCTTTAATGGCCACCAGCTTTAATGGCCACTTTTCTGGACAGCTTTAATGGCACCAGCTTTTGGAGGGACCAGCTCCTGCTGGAAGCTGAGCTCCAGGTGCACTCTGATGCTGCTGGTGGGGCTGGTTTTAGGTTACTCTTTAGAGATCGGTGGGTGGCGGCCCCCTGGCCACGGGACTGGATAGAGCAAGGGACCTCACCTTTTTGGAACTTTTCCCGATTGTGGTGGCTGTATACCTTTGGCCTGACCAGCTGTCGAACTGATCAATTCTCTTCTGGTGCGACAACCAAGCTGTTGTCCACATAATTAACACCCAGTCCTCCAGGTCTCCAAGGGTCATGAGACTGGTGAGGGTTTTCGTGCTCACCTGCTTGGAACTTAACATCCTGTTCCATGCCAGGCATGTGCCCGGACTTGACAATAGTGTAGCCGATGCCCTTTCTTGCTTCCAGAAGGAGCGTTTCTGTCTGCTGGCACCTCGGGCCCAGGTGAACGCAGATCCGCTGCCGCCGCTGGTGTAAATACTTGGGTTGTAGAGCTGCACACCACCGTTTAAGGATCCCTTGCACCCCATACCAGGGCCTTCAGGGAGTTTCAGAGTTATCGGAGAGAACAGGGTTGGCCCCAAGGGTTTCCAATCCCAAAGCACCACATGTTGCAATTCACCATGTTCTTGAGGCATCGGGGAGCAGCCCCCGGAACCATCTCGGGGAAGCTGTCTGCCCTGGCTTTCGCAAGTAACCTTGCGGGCCACCCACCCCCTGACCGTTTTTTTTTCGCCAAGCGCTTGCTTGAGAGTTGGCATAGGGAAGGGGATAGGACCCCCAACCAGGGGGTCCTGGTCACTTTACGATTACTGCTGGATATGTGTGGGGGACTATCCTGTATCTGTTTCGACTGTTTTGAAGTTTTGCTTCTTTGGAGCATTTTGCGTGAGCAAACAGGTAGTGGATTCAGCCAGGGACACTTCTGGTAGGGCACTCCAGTTTAGTGACATCCAGATTGGCCCAACGTCGCTGGCGTTGAACATTTGTCGATCCAAGACGGACCAGAGTGGACTAGAGTAGAGGTGGGGGCTGGGTGCCATGGTAGCTGTCACTGGCTGCCATGGCCACCTGTCAGGCATGGGGGAGGAGCGCTACATACAGCGCAGGGGCGGGGACGTGCAGACGCACATCCGTGTGTCTCCCCGCCCCCTTTCCAGCCCAGGCCACCATCACTCTTCTTTGGCAGCCAGGCCGAGTCCAGCCCAGAGTGATGGCTCCTTGCATGGCCCAGAGTAGTCCGTGGCCATGACGGGACCTGTCATGTGGAAAAGCACCCATTGACTTCACGGCACACAGGATCACCATCTTATGGAAAGAAAGATAAATAACAGAGATGTACTCTGAAACAAAGAAAATGAATACACCTGTACAGGGCCAATGTGAGGATATTTTCCACATACGCGGCCTCAGGCAGCTGCCACTCCTGCCCCTGCCGCAAAGCTTGGTAATGGCTGGAGGGGGGCAGGAGAAGCAGCGGCAACCATGGGGGGGGGGGCAGGAGAGGCACCCCCTTCAACTAGCCAGCTAGAAGGCAGCTAAGACGGATTCAGGAACTTAGATAACCCTGTAATTTGTCCTGGCCAGGAAAAGACTTGAGACAGGGGAACAGACNCGGCCTCAGGCAGCTGCCACTCCTGCCCCTGCCGCAAAGCTTGGTAATGGCTGGAGGGGGGCAGGAGAAGCAGCGGCAACCATGGGGGGGGGGCAGGAGAGGCACCCCCTTCAACTTGCCACCATAGGCAGTCCTTCCCCTGATGCTATTCCTTTGGCAGCACAGATACTCTGGAAGCAAATAAAAGGAAATGCTAGCCAGCTAGAAGGCAGCTAAGACGGATTCAGGAACTTAGATAACCCTGTAATTTGTCCTGGCCAGGAAAAGACTTGAGACAGGGGAACAGACCAAGTCTGGGTATGTCAGGCAGGGCATGAACGATAGACTAGGAGCTAAGGAAAAGCACTCGTCTCAATAAACCTGGATACTCTTCTCTTCACCAGCTGTCAGAGAACGTAAGAAGTGCCATACTGGGTCAGACCAATGGTCCATCTAGCCCAGCATCCTGTCTCCAACAGTGGCCAATCATGGTGGCTTGGGAGAAGGACCCAACAGGTCACAATGGGGGATCCACTCCCTGTTGTTTTCCCCCAGCTCCCGTCATGTTCCCTGATCCTGTCTGGCTAATAGTTGCTAATGGACCTAAGACAGGCCTTAGTGGGGCCTGAAGCTCACCTATGATGCTGGCACTTGTCCAGAGAGATTGGGTTACAAGGAAACGAAAATAAAGCCTAATGGTCAGCTTTAAGGATGTTAACAAATGTGACACTACCCACTAAACAGTGAGGGCCAGGATGTACTGGTGAAGGGTGAAATTAGCTGCTACTGCGCATTCTGTCCAATGTGGCAGTGCAACCACACCCTACATGCTTTTGTTAATATGCAGTTTGAAACAAGTGAAAGTTGTTACCATTATAAAATGGAAAAATCCTAGATAAACAGTGTATACTCCCCCTCCCCGCCCCATATATGGAACAATAATTTGCATTCCTGAACTTTAAAAATGGTTTCTAGAGAATGTGCCCAGCTATTGTCCCCTCCTCAAGATCTTTCCCTCCTCACCAGAAAAGAAAGGCTGAAAGAGAATTGTAAATTAATGACATTGATCTATGGGGAATGGGAAGTTTTTAGTCTGTATATTCTAGTTTTACTTAGTTTGCTGAATGTTTGTTTTTTGTTTTTATGTCTGTTTGTTTATTTATAAGGAATCTGGTAGAAGCTTTTCCTTAATAAACTCAATTGACTTGATTAGTTAGACCTTTTTTAAAGGTAAAGCATCATATTAATATATAATTTATTAAAAATTAAGATAGGTTCTCATATTTTTAAACACCTATTTCAACATAGTCAACTATACTGCTCTTGACAAGTTAAACCACATGGATTGCTCACATTTTGTACTATATTTGGGACTTGTGTACTTCAAAAATGCCGTCCAACACTATCAATCACTGCAAAGCTGTCATCACAATCCGAGGACCTTAAAAATCTATTAAATAAATAAAACTTATCTGCACTGATTTATGTCGATGTCTAGGGTTTATATATGCACAATGAAATTTTTCAAGCTAACTCATTCTGATGAAGTCGAATGAACAGGTTTATTGTAGACAAAAGCTACAAAAGTAAGCAGTCTTTACCAGGAAGTAAAGGTTGAACTTTATTTCAAGCAGCTCTAACACTACACAATGACCACGCAGCAATTTAAACACAGAATGTTTACCTTAGTATCTGAAAATATGCTTGCACAGTAACTTACGCAGGCACCTTCCTTTGCCTGCTGCTGTATTCCCTTACAAACAAAATACACCGGGCGGGGAGGGGAATCATTCATAGCTCCCACAGCTACATGTACTTTATTTTTAAAAGGCGGGAAGATAGAGATGTGGATGCTCACCACTAAGGCAGTTCTTACATGGATGCCCCCCATCCCCGCTCAGTGTTCGGGCAGGTGTGCACTGGGGGGGGGCATCTATGTAAACGGCTGGCAGTGGATGGGCGATGGGTGTCCGCTCGGTGTTTGCCTGTGTGAACACCAAGTGGGATGTGTGCGGGCGCACCCGCGCAACATCCACCTCCATCCACTGTACACCTGTCTCCACTCATCTCTACCCACAGAGCCCTCAGGAAAACCGGAGGAGGCTCCATGGGTGTAGGTGGGCGGAGATGGGTGTAGGGTGGTGTGTGTCGATTTAAAAGGACACCCACCCACCTCCACCCACCGCGACAAACACCCATCCCCCCACCCACCCGTCCGTGTAAAAAGGGCCAAAGTAACTGTCATCTCCCTATAAAGACAAACATAATTAATTCATGAGCTGTTCTATAGAGCTGTCTTTGAAGCAGCACGTATATGATTTTTCTCCTATAATCATCAGTTCATCATAGGTTTTGCTGTTCCATCACCCTAACAAAAAAGGAAGGCACACCAACCACTTTCTCATATCATGTCTGTTGGTAGTCTTGATTACTTTGTGCCCTAAGACCAAAATCTAAACTTTTGTATCCTAATGTATGCAAAGGGAACAAGACATTTGCTGTTGTAGTTTTAAATACCATTAAGAAATATTCAGCACAAATAATATACATATTCACATGGAAACATACTATGCCTGTTTTTACATGGACCTTGGGGGTGGGGGTGGGCGGGGGGTGGGTGAGGGGTGTCGGCGCGGCAGGTGTAGGTGGACGTGTGCCCGCTTACACGGACACCCACCCACCTACACCTACCGACACCCATCTCTACCCACGGAGCTTCCTCCATTCTGTTGGGCCACTTTTACACGGATGCCACCCACCCACGAACACCCGGAAACACCCATCAGATGAGTGGGAGAGCGTCTGTGTAAATGTCCACGAGTGGGTGGGGGTGCGTGCACAACCCACCTGCTGACACCCACGGAGCAGCCACGAGGGAGCCAGCACCCTCCGTGGGTGGAGGTGGGTGGAGATGGGTAGAGATGAGTGTTCAACACCCAAGCGTTCATGTAAAAGCCAAAACACCCACACCCATGCAGAATGAACCGGCGGAGCCCCACCGCACCGGCACCATGGGGCACACACGCGCTGCCACGCAGACATGCCCACAGAGCGGGGGGACACCGGACGTCTGGCCGAGAACCCATAAAGGAGGGAGGAACCACGGCACACACACGCAGGCTCCCACGATGGTGAACAGGAAGGCCCACGAGAAGGCAACAGGAGCCGACGCTGCCCCACGCACGGGAAGGGGCTGTGTGAGCAAGGGGACCCTGGGGTGCCCGGGGGGGAGGGAAGCCTCGGCAAGGCAGTGCAAGGGCGGGGAAGCACCCAAGGCAGAAGGCACAAGGGGGGTAGCGGACCGCCGTCAGGGTGGGCCCAGTGGGGGGGAACCACGCCAGGAAGTAACCCAGCGCATGTGTCCTGCCACAGGGCAGAGGGGCTGCACCGATGTCTCCCCCCCGGCAGAAGATCCCCAGCCTGGCACCTCCCAAGGGCACAGCCCAAGGAGCAGCAGCAAGAGCGAGGTGAGCGTGAGGGAACCCACTCACCCCCCCCGGGAGGGGAGGGCCGCGCCCCGGGCATGACCACCGCGCCAGGTAACACAGGGCATGGGGCAGCAGCATAACCCAGCCCCCTGTCTCCACAGGACAGCTTCCAGACAACGGAGCACCGCACCACCAGGACGATGGCCAAGGAGGACCTCCCAGACAGCCAGGGAGACAGCAAAAGGGAACCCCAGGGGGGGAGGGGGGCAGGCCCCACGGGTGGGAGGGGGCCAGCAGGAGCCGTAGTAACCCCTAATGCACTACCCCCAACAGGACTTGGCCACCACCACGGCTACCACATCAACAGGGCGGGCCCCATGCCGCCAAGCTGGTTGGCCCCCCACACATGGGTCCCAAAAAGGGGAGCCCTGGTCCAGGCAGGAGGTCAGGGACTTTATACGTGTGGGGGGGTCCGAAAGGGTCCAGCACAATCTGGTGCGAAGCTACAAGACCAGACAGGCCTATGAAGCTATCGCCCAGGAGATGCAGCGGCAGGGGTACAATAGGGATGTCACCCAGTGCATGCAGCAGGCAAAGGACTTGAGGTCCGGATATAAGCATATCAAGGACAATAATCTCAAGTCCGGCCAGGCTATGCGCACAGCCGAGTTCCAGGAGGAGCTGGACAAGTTCCTCTGCATGGACGGGGACATCGTGGCCTCCTGCACACATGGTAGCGCCTTCGCCAGGGGCAGGCACAGGACCAACACGCAGCCCTCCCTGATAGACCCCACAGACCAAGGGGGGGCAGATGCCCCTGGCGAGGCCAGTCAGGAAGCGGGAGGGGACAGCCCCATCCCACAGAGGGAGGAGGCACCCCAGGGACCCAAGCGCTGGACCACCACGCTCCATGTGCACCCCCAAGACTCACAGGCCAACCGGCCACAGGGACAGGGGGGCGCACAGAGCAAGCAGAGACCCGGGACGGCCCCCAGGAAGCAGAGGAACTGGATCCAGGTATGAGCACCCCAGCGGGGAAGGGGGGGTTGGAACGGCCCGGACATAGCCGCAGCGGCCGGGGCAGGGGGCCGGCAAACACTAATGGTACCCCATCCCATTGCAGCTCAAGGCAGCCTGGAGGTGCATGAGGTGGAGGTCGCAGAGGAGGAGGCGGGCCCGGCAGCACCCGCACCGCCAGGTGGACTACAGTCCATGGCAGGGAACACCAGCCAGGGGGCCAGAGGAGGCTCAGGGGCGGAGGGACAAGGGGGGGGGGGCACCCGGGAATGAGCAACCACAAACAGCAGAGCCCAACGGGTGGGCTGGAGGGTGCAGGCAGGAGGTGGGATCGGCCCACAGGGACTCCCACGGCACGCCACACAGTCAGGGGCCCCTCCCGTGGCAATCAGCTGCCGGGGGGTCATCCAATGACAGGACAGGGTTGGGAGACCCCACAGGGGAGGGATGAGGGAAGGTGCCACAACATGAGGGCCACCCCACCAGGCACCCCCAGGCCAGGCAGTAGTGCCCAGCGGGGCACACAGGCCGGATGCAATAACAATGTGTTAAATCTCTCATTCACAGACCACGCGCCCGCTCACGTGAGGGGAGCAGCTGCCGGCAACGTAGAGCAGAACTGGGAGATGCGGGCCCGGAACCAGCACCGGAGAGAGGACCTCAGCAAGGAGCTGCTGGAGGAATCGCAACGGTTAGCCGAGATGCACTCCCGGGAGCTCGCACTCACCAGGGAGCTCATCTGAGGGGAGGGGAAAAGGGACTGGGAGGTCCTGGCTACCACACCAAGCACCTCTGGGACAGGCGCCAGGCTGCCACCCTCCAACGCGAGCAGAAGCGTGCCTGTGAAGGGCTGGAGGGTCAGGCCGCACGGCTCATGGACCTCATGGGGGAGGCCATGGAGGCCCTGCGGCATGATCCCCAGTGCGACAGGCCCCGCCATGCCGAGGAAAGAGGGTTGGCAGCCGACCCACACCATAGCGGCTTCCCACTGGTGCCGGTGTCCCCCATCTGCACCTCGGCCACCTGTGGTTCCCCCAGCAGCAACTCTATCCGGGCCTGGTCCACAGGGTCCCCCTCCCCCACATAGGGCAACCAGACCTGCTTGCGAGGCTGTTCTTCCAGCCTGCACGCCCCATAGTCCTGCCCACACTGCCAACCCGACCCCTCCACCGGGAGGCGACCCACCCCACCCCAGGACCGTGCACCCCAGGACAACCACCCACCCATGGTGGCCGCCCCACCCCCTCCAGTAAGGCCACAGCACCCCAGGGCCCTGGGGGTACGGGGTGCCACAAAGGGAGGGGGCCAATGGGAATCCGGGCCCCTGCGTGAAGCAGGACCCCAGTAGGGAGCCCAATGTAGAATCCACTCAGAGTACATGCACTACACAGGCTGGGGAGCAATGGTAATTGACAGAGGCACAATTCCCAGCTCTGTGACGCGGTACTGGAAGGGCCATGTGCCATGCTACCGAGGGTTGCCCAGCCACGGCCTCGCACTAACAGGGATCGCCCTATGTTATGTGCGATGCTCGGGTGGGGGGTAGGGGACTCCCTGGATGACCATGGGGCACCCAGTGGCCTGGGCCCCTACATGGGACAGATATGAGTGCACACGAGGATCCCTCAAGCCCATTCTTGTTTCCCCACGCAGGGACCGTCAGCAGAGGCCGGTGTGGAGCAGCCAGTGGATGACAGGAAGGTCGGGCCATACAGCTGGCAAGTGCTGCGTTTGGCTGCAGCCAGGGCACGCCAGCCCACGAGCCCCAGTGGTGTGGCCAAGAAGGGGAGAGGGCACCCCAGACGCTAACCCCCACCCTCCGTCCATTGTACAGTCCCCCCTCCAATAAATGTGTTGTACTGCTACTGTGCAGTCGCTTCATCTGTCCAGGGACATGTGGCCGGGAGGGGGGGGGGGGTTGTTTGCAGTGTGCAGGAGGGCACCGGCATGTTGGGGGCTCCGTACAGTCTCTGCCTATCTGACGGGCCAGGGCCCATCCCAGTGAAGCCTCATGCAGTGGAGGTGGTTGGCACAGGTGTACACCGAACCTGCACAGGTGAGCCGCCGGGTGTTGGCCGGTAGGGTATTCTGGGGGCCACGCACCCCACGGCCGACAGCGAGGGGAGGGTGATCACATCCAGGCAATCCACAGGACATGTTCCCAGGAACCCCCAGCCCACATATGGGATAGAGGCACTGTTGCAGGTACAGGGTAGTACACGGCTTTATTGAAGGGGTTCACAGGCCTATAGACATGGTTGTGGGTTGGGCGCTGCCTGGCATTCGGCTGCCTGGGCCACGATGCAGCGGCAGATTGCATCCCTCTTCTCCTCTGAGATGCGCCGGAACGCCCCTCCCTGGGCATGTTGGTACAGGGGCACAAGGCCGGCCCTGTGCACCGGTGGTGGGTTGTCAAGGGCAGCACCCCCTGTCTCGCATACGTTGTGCAGGATACACGCTTCCAGGACGAGGATGGGGGTCGAATTGGCTCCTGTCCAGGAGGCACCAGTGCGTCTTGAGGAGCCTGAAGGCCCGCTCCACCATGCTGCGGGCGGACGACAGGTGCTCTTTGAACAGGCGGTGGTGAGGGTTGCGCGCCACTGGATAGGCCCGCATGAGCCAGGGGCTGAGTGGGTAGGCGGGGTCCCTATCACAACAAGGGTCATGGGAACCCCTTCCTCTCATGCGGTACAGGTTGGGGGTGATCTCCCCATCGAACGTGCATGCATAGAAGGGGGAGGCATGCAGGATACGAGTGTCATGGCTCTGCCCCAACTGGCCTGTGTAGACATCTATGAACAGGCCCCTATGATCCACCACGGCCTGCAGACTGATGGAGAAGGCCTGTTTCCTATTCATGTAGTCGATCTTTGCATGAGGGGATCATATGATGGGGATGTGGGTGCTTTCAATGGTCCCGATGCAATTAGGGAACCCCATTTCCTCGAACCCACACATCACCTCCTCGGGGTCACGGAGCTGGATGACCCGCTCCAAGAGGAGCGCCATGAACAGGTCGCACACATCATGCAGGGCCCTGTTCACGGTGGTGGTGCCCACCCCGAACTGCTCCCCCACGCTCCTACAGGAATCGGGGGTAGCCAGCCGCCACACCGCCATGGTCACGCGTATCCCTGGTGGCAGCGGGAATCACATGTTCGTCTCCCGCCTCCAGAAGTGGGGGTTGAGGAGCTCCCCCAAGTGGGTCAGGAGGGAGCGGGGCATTCGGAAGTGGTCCGACCATTCCCTGTCCATCCAGGTGGCCAACATGTTCTCCCACCAGTCGTTGGACCGGGAGCGCGACCAGTGCCGTCACAGGGTCGGTAGGGTCACGCGGCAGGCGTACACGTTGAAGGTCCTTCGGGCCAGGACGAGCTGTCCGTGCTGGGACACCACAGAGCCCAACAGGGCATGGTGTCGGATGGCTGTCCGTCTCGTCCATCGCACGATCCCCGCCCTCCGGAGGTTAGCAGCCCTCCACCTCCGTGGCCCGTGGAGGACGGACCTTCGACCGTGCAGCCATAGCAGGGCTATCTGCTGTAGCAGCATGCGCAGCAGCAGGACAGCCACGCCGAGGAGGTGCCGCAGAACGTCCCTGGGCTGTGGGTCCCCATCTCCCGCCAGCATGGTTCTTCAGCTCCCCACACCGAGCCTACCTCCGCTGGCACATGCTGGGGCCACTGCGCTCTCTGCTCTATGGACTGTGCCCACACCCCGCTCTCCCCTGGTGGCATGGGAGCTCCTCTGTGTCCAACCAGGCCAGGGTCGCCGTACTCTGTGTGCTGCTCGCTCCCGTGCAACAGACCCTCTGCCCCACACCCTACCGCCTGCAGCAGGTCCCTTATGTACTGTATAGAGCAGTGTGGGCAGGGCACCGATAGGTGCTGCACCAGGGGTAGTAGGTGCTGTGCTGGGGCAGCAACTGGGTGCTGGGTCTGGCTGCGCATCTGCGCGGGCTGCCTGGCCTCCATGGGGGGATGGGGTCGCGCACACCATGGGGTACCCCTGGCCCCCCAACCGCACTACAGTCCCCCCAGTCAGGGCCGGCCTTTGCCTGCTGCAGCTGTGCGCGGTGTGATACAATGTCTGGCTTGGTTTCTTGGCCTGACGCAGTGCCCGGCCGTGGGCTCCTTCATTTCTTTGCACCTGTGCTGCATCCCTTTTGCCCTGTGTGTGGGCTGTGGCACCCAATCCCCAGAGGGCCAGGCTATCTCCAGAATGCAAGGCCACCTGTGGGCGAGGGTAGCCACGCGTTCTGTGCTCGGCCCGGTCACTGCATCCCTCTGTCTCCCACTTGCTGCTTCACAGGAGCAGGCCCCACTCCTGTCATGGCCGGTCGCTCTGCGTGTCCCTCAGCTGGAGGTGTAGGGGAGGGGTGGTTGCCCTGTGCGGACATGCTGTTGGGGGCCCTCTGGCTGAGCCCCAACGTGCAGCTGTTGGTGGGTGACCCCCTGTTGGAGGGGGATGGCTTCTGGCTCCTGCCGCGGTACATGTGGACGATGGGTCACCAGGTCGGGCCCCAGCATGCCAGGTTCAGTCCATCGAGCTCGGCTTCACCCCCTGTGCCTGCCTCTGTGGGGTCGCCCGCTTCTCATCTCCCTCCTGCCCGGCCTGCGTGGGTCCTTGAGGCTGGGGGGGGCGGGGCCTCATTGCGCGGCTTCATTTGCCCTCAGTCGGCCATGTTGTGCCGTTGCTGCGCCGGGTGGGGCTTCCCTGCCGGTCTCGGCTGTCGGTGTACTTGCATGGGTGTTTGCCGGGTGTTTCCCGGGATGGGTGTTTGGCTGCTGGGTGTTTGCGGGCCCCTCCCCTTTCCTTCCCGCCGCCCCCCGTGGCGCTGTCCGTGTAAATGTCTCCCTGCTCGGCACCACCGGGTGTTGGCTTGGTGTGCTCACACACCCATCCACACCCATCTCCACCCATTGGAGCTGCTGCCAGGTAAAAAAGGCCTTGGAAGGCTCATTGGTTGGAGATGCGTGTGGGTCGGTGTGCGGCGGGTGTTGGTGGGTGTGCGGTGGGAGCACACACTCACAAACACCCGCCCCCCGTAGTGTTTACACAGGCGCACACCCACTGCACATCCATTCCCCCACCTACCAACAGCCGTTTACACCGACTGCCCTCCCCCCCGCACCACACACTCGCCCAAACACCGAGCAGCGGGAGGGGTGGGGGGGTGTTCATGTAAAAACAGTCTATATCACCAGATAGCATTCAAGCCATTTTAAGGATAAATATAGAAAGTACAGGCTTTCTACATTAAACCTGAACTACAAGCAGGACTCATGTCACATGGGGTTTTCAGACAAGACAGTCCACACCCACCCACTATACACGTTGCAGGGCACCCATACGGTAACACAATACTGCAGCCCTGCAACATGTATAGTGGGTGGAGAGTGTCTTGTCTGAAAACGCCCACAAGCTAGGTGTCGCGACAAGTCTGAAATTGATCTTCGCCTTTAATTCATCCAACATCCGCCTATGTAGCTTAGAGGAATGAAGGCTCTGGCTAGATTACAGCAACATTTGAGAAACTGCACATTCTTTCCCTCCACTTCTGACAAAGACTGTGCCTTTTAGTTTACACTGTAAGATAAGGGGGCCCTTTCCCCCACCACTTTCAATGTATGTGTATAAAGTATATCTGAACATTACATATTTTAGTTTTTTAGTCTTTGGCCTTAGAGCAGTGCTGTAGCATAGAACTTTAATCGGTGCACTTCAAAAAATGAAGTGCAAAATACGTTGTACTAAATACGTTGTACATCAACAGCACTGCTGAAAACCCAGGGACACTAGCCATCAAGTAATACTTCCACTCCATTCACTATTCACAAATATTATAAAACAAATTCAAGCAGTCAGTATTTATGAAACTGGCATAACCTTTACTTTGTGCCACACACAGAGGTGGAAAAAACTTACAAAAAGAAAAAGAAAAAACAGAGGCTTTGATGAAATATACAAACTTTACTCATAGGACTTAAAAACCCTCCCTGGGTCAAACCAGGCTCTACCCTCTGCTGTAAACACAGCCAAGTAATAGCCCACCGGCTCAAGAGGGAAAACGAGATGATTTTTAGGCAAGTGTGGCTACAGAGTGTACTTACAGATGTAACCAGAATCCAATTCAATATTAATATGAAATAGCATCAGATGATATACATAATTATGCTAACAAATATGTTAATACATAATCAAAACATCATGGAATTCTATACCCATACTGGAAAAGCTCCTACAAACTAGACGATACATTAGGCTGTGCTGGACATCATTATGTTTCTGACCCCCCTCTACGGGTCTTTCTCAACAGCACTTAATGGTCCACTGGAGCAGAGGGTGAATCTCCTACCAAATGCAATCTCAAGTCCTCAATCCAAGTCCAAACTGCCCCTCTGCTCAGTTCAGACACCTCTCATAGACCTTTCCAGACAAAAACCAACAGCCAAGTTTGTATATTTCATCAAAGCCTGTTTTTTCTTTTTCTTTTTGTAAATGTTTTTCCACCTCTGTGTGTGGCACATATTAGAGAGGGTTGGAGACTGATAGGTTTTTGTTGTTTTTATAACCTTTACTTTCCAAGCCATCCTTTACTCCAGACAATGTAATAAAAAGGTTGCCTTTTCAACAGGAAATGTGGAAAAACAGAGACAATCTCAGCACATCATTCTTTTTAGTACATAAGTTACCAAATTCAAGTTCAAAGGCAAGTGCTCCTCTTCAAGGTAAGATGAAGTAATAAATATACTAACAGATGCCAAATAAGCATTTAAAATGAATCTCTAAGTATCATCTGTTTTGCACACACCAGGTACAGTATAGTAGATTTTATTATATGAATAAATCAAAATAAAGCACATTACATTGTAATGCTTCACACATTTTATAGTATCCCTTAAAACTACCTTGTAGGTAGACTTGATCACCACCTAAAGAGAAAAGGGAGACTGAAAGGGCATGATCTATGTAATACTGCAAGTTTATGATCCTCAGAAACCTGCTATGTATTATGTTAAAAAAGCAAATTACTGTATTTTATGTTTACAATAATTTATATTTATAATGTTTACGTTAATTTATCTAGGTCCATTGATAGTTATTAGCCAAGTAGGTTGCAGGATGTAACTTCCAACTGTCAGGAGCTGGGAGTGAACAGCAGGAATGGATCACTTCATTATAACCTCTTGGGTAATTCTCTGAAGGGACCAAGAATGGCCACTGTCAGATACAGGATGCTGGGCTTGATGGACAGTTGGTCTGACCCAGTAGGGCACTTCTTATGTTCTTATTTCTTTGCAAATTATTTTACAAACATAATTGTTTTATAAACATAATGTATATGTTTACATGCATATACATTTATGTAAAACATTCATGTTTGGTGTCATTTTAATCCTCATGAAATACAAAGTACAATGAAATAAACAATTTGAATGAGAATTATAATATAAAACTTGTGAATGTAATTCTGTGTTCAACACAGAAACACTTCTCAATCAAAACAGAATGAATGGTGTAAATATTCCATGGAGTCCCAAGCCTAGCTCAGCTGAGATGTTAATACACAAAGAGGCAATCACAGGGATGTGTGACCTGACCTGTCCCATTAAGAGAAAACACAGGAGCTGGGGGCAAAAAAAAGCAAGAATACTGATTAACACACATTTGGATGATTTGATCTACACTGAGATTTTAACTTAAAATTTAGTATTATGTTTAATTTTAAAACACCTTTTCAGTTTTTGATATTAGGTTATCTTCATAAATACAAAGTATGTATGACAGTTTAAAATGGCTGTTTCATTGTATGGGAAGGAGGCTGGTGAAAATATTTCAGTTAGGTGGGGGTTTTTTTACGTACACAAATACAAAACAAGTATTCTGTGGATGTACGAGACAGTCCAAAGGTCAATCTGTAAAACAGAATAATATTGTGGTTTACTCAGCAATGCTGCTGTTTGTTGTTGTGGATAATGGGATTTTTTCATGTGGTTAGTCAGATTATGACATGTGATTTATATTAAATTGAAGATTTATGGGATTGTTGACCAGTTGATGTCTGTAATGTAATGAAAAGGATAAAATGTTTTACATGAGGGTGAAATTCTGCTGCAGCTTAATTGACTAAGCTTGTCGTCTCCCTCCAAGAGGAAACCTGGGGGAAGTAGGATCACGTCCCTTATCCCTTTGACATAACTCAGCTCTTGTGTAGCATCATGACAACATGGGAGTCTAGAAGGGTGGAACCACATCTAAAAGGGGTGAGGTAAGTCCCTGTGACCATCCTCTTTCTGAAGTGGCCACCCTCGCATACCTCCAAAAATTACCAGCAGCCAAAGAGGGAGAAGTCCCACTCTCTTGGCCAATAAGCTCCACCCCTCAGTGAATAAACTCCATCCCTCACAAACACACACACACACATATCAGGGTATTTAGTTCGCGGTTTTAAAAGAATGTGTGGCCGGCTTTAATGTGCAAAACGCCTCACGTAATCCCATCCCGTGGGATTTTCAAAAGTCACGCAAGCGGATCGTGCAATTGCGACCCACTCATCTAAAAGTGGCCTTAGTTGATGACAACATGAGCAACCTCTGAGTGATCAGAGGAGCAACCTCTTGCTCATCTGAGTGATCCTCTAGTGCAAGTCACCGGGTACAGGTGTGGAATGTAATTCCTGATTTTGTTCCATCATTCAAAAATAAACTACTAAAATAAGGAATACTAACGGCACCAAATTAAATATAATGGGGGAAAGCTACGAAACTACAGAAACACAACTATACTTAACATTAGAATTAAAAACAGCTGTAAACCAATATTAACTATAAAATTATGGGGGAAACAATAATACAAAGTACATCTGCCTTAGAGCAATATAGGCAAAGAAAAACTAGCACTCACACAGTACATTAAATGATACATTAACGGTCAATGTGTACTAAAGTAGACTGCAGAAAATATCCAACAACCAAATGCCTAATGTTATTTTTTTCAGAGAATGTTACAACTTGTAAAAATATATCCTCATAAAATGATGCTTATGGATATGCAAACAAGAAACTGCAAACTGAGAAGAATTTACCTCAAGGTTCCTGCTCTGGAGGTAGGTCACTGGAGTGTGGGATGTGTTGGGACATGGAAGCTTGATCTTCAAAAAATGAAGTGCAAGATACGTTGTACTAAATCTACAAGTACTGCCCTTTAAAATGGAGTAAAATTAGAAGTGTTTTTTACACGCTCACTATTTGGGAATACTGATCATAATTTAGACATGGAAGCCTGGAAAATATGAAGCAAGAGGGGGGGGGGGGGAAGAAACCTAGTGACTCAGTTAACAGTGCTATTCACCCCAGCACAAAGACTTGTGAGCATAAAAGCAGCTGTAATTTCAGCTTCCTCAGTTTCAAGGCTGGAATCATGCAATGACCTCGCTCATACTCAACTAGTTACCTTCAGTCACTCCATCTGCCCGAAGAAAGCTTGCTGACACAAAACCACCATCTTCACTTTCTCAGAATGTAGCTCATCATTGAACTTCTGATGGACAAATAAACACAGACCTATCATGGAAAATAATGCCTTTTCTTGCAGAGGGGAAAAGAGGTTGATTGGTATTGCCTTTTCAAGGTTCTGGACCACTCAGTGGGACAGCTCTGTGCACAAGTACAGGGGGAAGCATTTTCAGAGAAAGGCATGATTGTGGCTCAAGTGGGTTGCCGCTGGCAAACCAGGAAGAGAAAAGTGTAGGTGTGAAAAGCACTCATAATGGAATTTTCAATGGCGCACAGCTGGAGCTTGCATCTGAACATATGCCTAATTGCAGGCACCAGATAAGCAGCTCACACCAGCTGTCCTGCATTGGTTCATTAACCAGTGTGGGCTGTTGCAATGTTTTGTTGACAAAGTAAATATTATGGGATAGTGTTTCATTGTGTTGGGTGAAGTTAGTGGCTACATAGACTGACAGCTGATTCCTTATAAACTGGTAACATACAGACAGCCTGGTTTTTTGTTTTGTTTTTAAAATCTACCTACCTTCCTATGTTTTAAGGCTTTGTGGACCCATATTTTGCCCCAGCGCACTTCATACTTCTGTTTATTGTCATTTCAAGTTTATTTATGAACCACATGCATTGGGGGACTCCTGCCCCCCCCCCCAAACACACAGAGCCCTATGTGACTACTGTTCTGGATGCACCCCGAGAACCGATGTTGAGCTTTCCCTTCTCTCCGAACTGTTCACGAACCCAAACATTCTGAGACATCACAGCAGCTCAGCTAACTAGATAATGTGGGCTCACAGGCATGCAGGTAGGCAGGCAGTTTTTATATATGTAAGATGCTCTTCTAGGGTAATGTGAGCGGGTGACCAGTCGTCAACCAGATCCATGCCCATTCTGGCAGGTCAAAACCAGCCAGGAGACACTGGGGCCTTTGCTGACTGAGGTTGCCAATAGTGCTGAATTGAGCAATCACAGCAAAACCTGTTTCCGTCAGAAAAAGATCATTTGCCTGTGCTCATGCAATGAACTCATGCAATGAGGAAACGTAGCAGTTTTGTTTTTACTATTTTCGCTAGTTCCCATTTGGTGATTGCCATTGATCGGTACTTCTGGTAATTCTAACAGCCACACACCATGTAGCTTTCCTTACATGCTGCCTATGTTTGCTTGTGTACAATCACAAGTGCACTATGTAACTTTCATCATTTCCCTTATTAGTCCTTGTTTTGATTGGGCATTTCAAGGGCTAGGCCTTGTTTTCTGCATTCTGGTGCCAGAAACTGTCATAAAATGTTGAAAACTGACAAAAATACCAAAAAACAAACTGGTGGAAAGTACCACCAGAGTACAGAAAAATACCAGAAAATAACAGAAAATTACCAAAAAATGGCGAACAATCACAGGTGCCAATTTCAACAACAGCGGAAGTATGAATTCAATGGCTAGTGAGGAAATACTGACAAATAGTCACTTCTAAAAGGTAGGTATTTCTTGTACTGGTGGTACGGGAACAGTCATTCTCACCTCGGCTCTAGCTGTCATCACCTCCTTTCGGGAGGGCAGGGTGCTGGCTGTCCTTAAGACTGTGGTTGTCTGGCCCCTGCTCAAGAAACCATCACTTGACACTGACTCTCTGGCCATTTATTGCCCTGTCTCTAATCTTCCCTTTTTATGGAAGGTTATTGACTGGGTAGTCGCTCAGCAGCTTCAAGCACATCTTGATGCTATCAGTTTCCTGGACCCTTGTCAGTCTGGTTTTCATCCTGGGTATGGTACTGAGACTGCACTTGTGGCCCTGGTTAACAATATTTGCCTGAAGATGAACAGGAGAAATTGTACCCTGTTGATCCTGTTAGACCTTTCAGTGGCCTTTGACACAGTGAGTGCTTTTAGATGGACAGGCTACCCTGGTGCTGGCCATGCCAGCCTGTTTTACCCCATGGCTGGCCTGTCCATCTAAAGGTGCTCTGACATGTGGAAACAGAGCAGGCACTGTGCCTGCTCTGGGCCAGTCCTGCTGGCAGCACTCCAGAACATCCCAGTGCACTGCCTGTAGAACAGGACTGTCAAACCTGGGGCACTGGCCAGAAGCAGAGCTGATGTCCATCTCCTTGGTAGAGCCGAACTGCAGCTCCACTTTTAGTCAGCTGTTGCTCCAGGAAACAGGAGTTGTGAACTCCAGCCTAAAGTATCAGGCAATCCACCCACAACTCTATGGTATGGGTATGTGTGTGGGTGGACCGTGGGTCAGGGCAACCGCCGGGTCCATCGAAAACAGACCCAAGTGGGGTTGCAAGTGGGTAGATGCAAGGGTGCACCTCCAGAAGGCAGCTTCCATGTCCGTCTGTTGACAACCAGTAAATCACAAGGTTTTGTTAAAGTGACTGCAGGACTTGGCAGGGGTGTACAGGGCTACTTGAGTGGTTCCACTGTTTCCTGTTGGAGAGGTCCCAGCGAATGGCGATGTTATGTATCAATTAGGCAATATTGGCCATGATCAGAGACACAAGCAGGATCAGGTTTGGACAACTCAGTTCAGGTTCTTCAGCCACAGGTCTCAGGCTGACACTATCCAACTAGGCCCATGAGAATAAAGTTGTCAAAATCACTTTCTAAGCAGAAAATGTATTTCCAAGGCCACAATAGAAAACCCTAGACAGCCACTATCTCTGAGAACACAGAAAGAGGCCTAAGAAAACAAAGGGAGTTTGTAAGAAAGCGAGGTGCCCTCCCCTACAAATAAACAGTAACTCCCTAAAACTCCCTGAGAACTCCAAAATAGCTTGGTGGCCGTGCTCCAAGTGATAGCATTATGAATAGCCAGCTTATTCTCTGCACCTGGCAAAGGGGACCCTGCAACATGTATCCCTAATAAATGAAGCTATAAAAGGGAAAGTTCAGCCCCTTGCCCCTTGTCATTGACGCTAACGGCCACTAGCATTGCAGTGAGCCGCGTGGGTCTTTGATCCTTACCGTCGCTCTCAAAAGATCCAGAGACCCCCGGGCCAGCCATCTTCTGGGCCCTCTCCCCTTCTCCTCTGAACCAGCCTGCGTCTCGGACTGTGCCTCTGACACGTAAGATATCATGGGTTACTGGGGTTTGTAACTGAGAACGCTGCCATGTCCAGATGTTAAGTGTCTATTCAATAAAACTGAGTTGTACCGCTATACTTTGGCTTGTTAATTGCAACCTTCGATCCCGTTTGGGTAAATTGAGGCACGCCACCTCATTTATTCATTTCAGCGATGGGCAATTGTTTGCCCCTTTGGGGTCCCGCTGGATTCTATTCCATCTCCCCCTCCTGTTCAATGTGTATTTAAGGCTGCTAGGTGAGGTTGTACGTAGATTTGGGGTATGGTGCCATCAGTATGCTGATGGCATTGGCACCCAGCTGTGTCGTCCTTTTTCATCTGAACCAGGTCCTGCGCTCTGGGTGCTTACACTGTGCTTAGCTGCCATTGGGGACTGGATGCAGGTGAGCCAACTGAAGCTGAATCCAGACAAGACTGAAGTGATGATGGTTGGCCAGTCCTATGATCTGGGGTGGATAAGAACACCCATTATTGAGGAGGTCCAGTCTGCTCTGGTCACTCAGGTTCACAGTCTTGGAATGCTCCTGGACCCCTTCCTGCGCCTGGAACATCAGGTTGTGGTGGTGCCCAGGAACATTTTTCACCAACTCATCAATCATCATCATCATCAGTTTATTGCACTGGCTTCAAGCCATGACAAATGCAAGTGACAAATAACAAATACACCTTAAAATAGGACATAGACCAGTCCCATACAGTTTTAAAGTCACATATTTACATATTCCATATATGCAAACAAACTTGCTCCTATAAACTTGTACATTTGTAAACGTCCATGTAAATCATAAAAAGAAAAAAACAACAACAACATATATTAGTCAAGATCATGGTAAATTATACCAGATCATATTGAGAAAGTTAAAAATTGCTAAGGCCCAGCCGAGTCTTTCATGTGCCTGACCCAGAATCTAGCTGCTCTAGCTGCAAATACTGCGATCCTCTCTGTTCTAATTGGGGCAAAATCACCCAGAAGAAATATCAATTTAAATAAAATAGACATGGTCCCTGTCCCTAGGGCTTACAATCTGAGAGACAGGAGCTGGGGGAGAGACTTAGGAAGGGGAACATAGGGAGAGACAAGGGGTCTAACATTCAAGAAGATGCGAGGTCTCAAGTGCACGTACTTGGCTTGGTTACGATGAGAATGACAGCAGGCAGGTCCATGTTGCAAGGATAAGGGTAAACCGATGGTAGGTATAGGAATAGTGGCTCAGCAGGATAAAGAGTCAGACAGAACAGAGCAAAAGAGATGAGTTTTAAGGAGAGATTTGAAGGTATGAAGGGAGGGGGCAAGGCGGATGTGGACAGGGAGGGAGTTCCAGGCATGGGGGGCAGCAAGTGAGAAGGGACGAAGGCGCTTAGGGGAGCAGGGAAGGCGCGGAAGGGTGAGAGAAGGGACAGAGGAGGAGCGAAGTGCACGGGCTGGCATATGGAGGGCGATAAGTGCAAAGAGGTAGGGGGGAGCAAGGTTGTGAAGAGCTTTATAGGTGAAGACTAGGAGCTTGTGCAGGATTCGTTCAGCAAGGGGAAGCCAGTGAAGCGAAGAGAGGAGGGGCTGCACATGGTCGAAGCGACTGGCGAGGTAGATGACCCTGGCAGCAGAGTTTTGGACAGAGATGAGGGGAGAAAGGTGAGACCGGGGAAGGCCAGTGAGAAGGAGGTTACAGTAATTGAGGCGAGAGATGACCAGAGCATGAACAAGAGTTTTGGCAGACGAGACAGAGAGAAAAGGGCGAATCTTAGCAATGTTATGGAGGGAGAAGCGACAGGATTTAGCAACAGAGTCAATGTAGGGTTTAAAAGAAAGGGGTGAGTCAAAGATGAAGCCTAGATCGTAACAGGATAGCTATCCTTTTAATGTTTTTACTTGTTATAGGGAGCTTAGTCAGTATTCTGAGATGTTCTGCAGTCTCCAAAGGAGAACTCCAAAAGGGCAAATTGCCCTGGGGTGTGGGAAGCACTGGGATGGCTAGCTTAACCCTGGCCATTCTGTAAGATGCCAACTCATCCTGTCCCATAAGATTTTTATAACTGTTTTAAATGTTTTAAAAGTTGTTTTACTTTTTTGAAATTTGTTAGCCACCCTGAGCTGCTTGCAGGGGTATAAATGCATAAAATAAAATAAATAAATAAATATCCCATTCCGAAACTGCTTCCAACCTCAGGGTCTGGACCCTGTCGACAGGGTTACATATGTTCTTTGGGACAGTTGGTTGAGCTACTTCAGAACTAAATCTACCTGGAATACCAATGCCCACAGTATGTACCAAGTCATCCATTTTTAAACTTAACAGATTTAACTGAGGAAAAATGTATTTAACAGTCTGTGCAGTAAGCATAACATGTTCTGCCAGGATGGTAGCTGAAGAGCCTGAATGGCTAGAGTCGACAATCCTGTCCCTCCATTCTTCCTGTGGCTGTATAGATCTTACATCCCCTTGAGGGAACTCGGAGCACTCTCACCCTTTACAAGCTGAGATGTCCAAGCCAGTCTCCTTGGGTGCCAAACTTCTCTTTTTGGGAGCAGAGGGTAAGATCTTTGCAAAGATAAGGAACCATTGTTCAAACCCCCCAAGTAAGCCAAATTATCTGAACCTGCAGGCAAATTATCTTCTGTCTCAGAGGAATGATGATGTGCCAGAAAGAAGCTATCAATTTTCATCCACTTTTATGGTGGAGAAATTAATGAAGCAACCAACCGTGATCTCTTATGACTGGTCATATTATTGTGGCAGGGCCGCTCACCCAATAACTGAACAGACTCTGAAACCCTGACCCTTACAACAGGGCTCTAGGCAGGCTCCAGTAATAAGAATGAAATAGCAGCACCTGAGTCCTAGCTCTTACAAACAGAAATCTGGTCAAGCACACCAGACTCGTTAGGAAAATAAAGCAACAGCACCTGAACCCTGGCCCTTACAAACAGGGTATTGGGCAGGCACACCAGACTCCAGCTGAGCCCCAGTCCTTGCAGATGGGGCACTGGGCAGGCACGCCAGGCTCCAGATGGGAGGATGCAAAAGAAGCCCCTAGACTTGAAACTCTGCACCAATACGAGTTAATAACACTTGTTCCAGCACAAACTTTCAGGACTTCTAAGGCCTCCTAAATGCCACACCCTTAGGCTTGGGGCCCTTCAGCGTGCAGCTGTGCTTGGCTCTGGGCCCCTGCTCCAAGCTACTTCCTCAGTGGGTTGGGAAGTCTCCAATGGTCCACAGGTTCTGGGTTCCACTCCTTGCTTGACCCCTTAGCAACGCTTGTTCAAGCTCCTTAAGTCCTCTAAGTTCTCATCTCCTTAGGCTCTCCAAGGGGTTCTTAATCAAAGGGGGTATAACCACGGTTGCCACGACCCGCCAACAGTCCCAGCAAAGGCTGACACCCTTTGGGTGTCGCCCAAGGGCTGGCGCCCAAAGGGTTCCAGGCCCTGCAGAAATACCTGTGGTAGGAGGAGAGGGGCCAATGAGCAATTGGCAGGGCAAGGGCAGCTCTCCCTTCAGTCTCACTCCAGCAAAAGTCTCCCACAGCTGTAACCACACCCACCAACTCCATCTGGTGAGGCGGTGGAGACCTTTTCTATCTGATTGAGACCTGACCGCTGTCATCCATGCTTTTGTAACCTCGAGGCTAGAGTACTGCACAGCATTCCATCTGCAGCTGCCCTTGAAGACTGTTCGGAGACTACTGCTGGTGCAGAATGTGGCAGCCTGTCTTCTGACGGGGATGGGCTCCTCCAAGTACATTACACCAGTGCTCCAAAGTCTGTATTGCCTGCCAATACTATTCCAGGCACAATTCAAGGTGTTGTTTTTGACCTATAAAGACCTTAATGGCTTGGGCCCTGCATAATTAAGAGAATGCCTTCCCCCCTATGTTCTGTCGTATTCCTTCAGGTCAGTCGAGGATGCCCTCTTGCAGATAACATCAATGCAACAAATCTGGACAACTAAGGCACACAGAGAGGCATTCTTGTTAACTTTCCCCACAGCTTTGGAACTCCCTTCCCCTGGAGGCTCACCAAAGCCCAAACCTGAGCATCTTCAGAAGGCGATGCAAGACCTTTTTATTTGGCTGGGTGTTTAGCAGAGGGTCTGGAGAGCTGGGGTGAAGATGGTTTAATGGGATTTTATTTGGTTTTGCTGGATTTTATATTTTTCTACTGCAAGCAGCCCTGAGCCTATGGGAAAGGGCAGGATATAAATCAAAATTAATTAATCTTCACTTTCAGCCCCCACTGTTTATTTAAGCACTGAATTTTGAAGATGGAAGGGGGCTGCTTCCTGGTATTCATAAAACGAGTTGTTCCATGGTTAGATCCAACGTAGGCTGTAGTGAGTCCTCTAGGTGACCTCATTTTGTGACTGTGACACCATGAAAATGCTCTCTTCAGATTAACAGGGTTAACAAGGTATGCATTGTCTGTCCTATACCTTCCTTTGTCAGGCACACCTTTTTTCCTCCGAAATAATTTTCCCCAAAAGAAAGATTATTAAGACAGTTTTCAAGAAACTTTAAATAAATATAGGTGTGGTCACCAGCTTTCTCTGTAGAAATTGGTTGATTTTATTAACTTGTTGCTTATTTTCTATCCCAGACCATTAATGAAAATGTTAAATAAAATTGGTCTTGAGCATTGATACACTGAGACACCTTTCTGCAACTTGATACATAATTCTTTATCATTACCCTTTTGTCTGCAGTTTTTAAAGACAAGCTGTGTGTCAACCCACATGACAATGTTCCTCTCTACCCAATTTGAATTAATTTGTTTTCAGAGCCTAATTGGTGTATGCTTCCAAGCATATTTCCTTGAGAAAAATCCCACAGGCATGGTAACTGAGAATCAAATGAACTGTTGTCCTCTGAATAACATTATTCCATCCTTGGGGTTAGAAAAATTACTCTGAGACAAAGAAGAGGGGAATGAATCATTTGTTATGTTACCTTACATACCAGAGAAAAATAAAGACAAGAAGCATAAGTGCAATAATGTGTGGGTGACTACATGCAGATTTTGGTTAATTATTCAGGGAAAGCTAGAGTGAAAAGATGGGTATTAGTACCAGAAATACAAGCCAAAGCTGCTAAGGAAGGAGGAGGAGGAACTGGTATACAGATTATGGCAGATTCATGACAAAAGAAGGCCAAAATCCTAGTGTGATATGCATTGCTCATTTCCTAGTGTTTAGGGGTGTGCAATGCATGTCATTTTCGATAATGATAATGAAAATTGTCATTTTGCTTATCATTAATGCAATAACGAAAACAACAAATAATAAGAATGAAAATAGGAACGAAAACAACTTTTTGTTTTTGAAATAAAGGGAAAACACTGAAAAACTTATTTCTGGATATAACGTTTTGGTTTCTTATTCAATTCTGATGAAACTGCAGGAGACTGTACCCCAATGGAGGGCAATATGTGTACTGATTTTTGAAAACATTAGATATTAGAAGCAATTGAATGTTGTGATTTTAATAAAAACTCCATACACATTCATGGCTACAACTTCTTTATCTTCCATCCAATTTGCATAAAACCTGTGAATATTATGTCCCTCCACAAGCTTAACAACCTGCCAATTTTCAGAAAGATTGGATAAAGGGTCCTGATGGTATGACATTAACTTGAATATACATTTCCAGCTGTAACATTTTTATATTACATCCTGTTTACAAGACACTTGGCAGGAATGTATCACATACCTTCCTTGTCACCTCTGCCAAACAACAGAACAATTTGATAAAGGAACCTAATTTTATAAGCAATTGATATTATCCCCTTCAGATAAATAGCAGCACATGCAGTGCCTTTCAGAGGCAGGTATCTGGCACATCAGGGGAAGAGAGGCTGTAGGCTGTAGGAGGAAGAATGTGGAGCAACCCAAAAGACTGACAGACACATTCACTGGCCAATTACTGCATGCTTCCAGCTTTACAGGACCAATCAGTAGTGGCTTTGAGGTGGGTATCGGGGGCGGCCCTGAGGCGGGCATAGAAGGGACTAGACTTGGGACCCCCGGGCCATTACCGGATACCGGATTTACCGGTTTCCGGTTCTCAAAAAACCGGATTCTCGGATTAAATCCGGTATACCGGTACCGGTTTTATTCCACTGATTTCAATGGGGCACTGTGGCCCCATTGAAATCAATGGAATACAAAAATTCCTCCCCCCTCCCCCTCCCAGGCTGCGCGGGTGGAAGGGGGGACACCCTCCACCCACCCTGCCCAGCCTGGATTTTTAAAAAGAAAAGAGCCCCCCCCCAGCGTCAGCGGCCGCGGCGTCCCCGCAGCAGCCGGTAAGTATAGACCTGATCCCTGTGGGGGGGGGGTGTTTAACACCCCCCCAGGGATCACCCCTACTACAAGTTCCCTGACTGTACCTTTGACTTTCAGCTCCGGGTGCGGTGGCGGCGGGCGGTCCGGAGACCTCAGCGCCGGCTGTGGCTGCCGGCGTCAGAGACGCTCTAGGCCTTCCGGGGAACGAGCGTCTCTGATGCCGGCAGCCACAGCCGGCGCTGAGGCCGCCAGACCGCCCGCCGCCGCACCCGGAGCTGAAAGTCAAAGGTACAGTCAGGGAACTTGTAGTAGGGGTGATCCCTGGGGGGTGGGGGGGTGTTAACCCCCCCCAGGGATCAGGTCTATACTTACCAGCTGCTGCGGGGACGCCGCGGCCGCTGGCGCTGGGGGGGGACTCTTTTCTTTTTAAAAATCCAGGCTGGGCAGGGTGGGTGGGGGGGTGTCCCCCCTTCCACCCGTACAGCCTGGACTCGGGGAGGTTTTTTTTACTTTTTTGGAGGGTTTTTTACATTGCAGCCATTCATTTAAATGGCTGCAATGTAAAAAAATCCAGTACCCGGAATCCGGTAACCGGACCGGATTTACCAGGTAGAATCAGATAATGCCGGTACGCCCAGTACCGGCATTATCGGATACCGGATTTACCGGCACGCCCGCCCCTAGAAGGGACATAACTGGGACTTTGGGGATAGCATCCCAGCAATCAGGAGACATGGTTTACACATCCAGGCTGGCCAATTATCATCACAATCACATCCTGCAGCACTGTGACATAAGAGAAACTCTATGGGTTCTTTCCTAAACAAATGCTTCTGACTTCCCAGCAACAAGTGAAGGAGAGATGTTGGGATGGTCACAGCATAGAATGAGAATATTTGGTTGACATTTCTGTTGGCGATCTTATACTACAGTGACACATAAGAGAATCCTTGCATAGGCTCCTTCTCGGCATATGCTGTGCATGCATATAAAATTGCGACCCGTTATCACTTCTTTCTGGTATTTGGCAGAGATGATCTTGAAAGTATGAGATACAGCCCTGAAAAGTTTCATGTACACTGGTTGGACTACAAAGTTGTTACAGTCAGACATACATTTATTAATTATTATTATTTATTATTATTATTATTATTGTTATTATAATATTATAAACATTTATATAGCGCAAGCTATGTACCTGGTGCTTTACAAAAAAACAAGATAGATACGGTCCCTGCCCGAGAGCTTACAATCTAAATGTTACTATCTAAACCTTTATAGGTTAATTGCTTATACCACCAGGATCCTTTATCCAATCATTCTGAAAGTTTGCAGAGATAGTAAATATGGGAAAGGATATAAACTTGCCAAGTTTCATCTACATTAAATGTGAGGTAAAGAAGTTACAGCCAAGAATGTATATGAAGATTTTTGTAAAATAATATAATTCAACTGCTTATAACATTGGATTCCTTTATCCAATCTTTTTGAAATTTGGTACACTTAATGCCTTCCATGGGAGGTACAACCTCTCCAAGGTTCATCCAAATATAATTAAATGAAAAAGGTACAGCCAAAAATGTGTTTTCTATTGAAACCAATGGAAAACGAAAACAAAAGCAAAAACGAAAACGAATTTTTGATATTTATGAAAATGAAAATGACAGATTTAAATAACAAAAACAAAAAACAAAAATGGGCCCCTGGTGCACACCTCTACTAGTGTTAGAGAATCTGGAATATGAGTTGTTTTGTGCTGTTTGTGTTGTTTTGGTAAAAAAATCACTTGAGACCCAAAATATTCAGAATGTGGCAGGGCCCAATTTAGGAATAGGTACCATAGATCCATACCTAAAGCCCCAAATAATGGAGTCAGATAATAACTTTCGAATTTCTTCTTTCATTTTTAAATAAGTTTCTAACACTCATGGTTTAAAAAAAAAACACAACTTGCTAAGATCAACCTCAATTGACGCAGTGCTTGAAACAACCAAGGCCCTTTTCACACGGGCATCCCCACTTGCACATTTGTGCAGGTGGGGGGGGCACCCTTGAGAACACTGCAGGAGGTGGTGGGGGTGCACGCGCACTCCTGTGATCCACCCACCTCCACCCATCACCCACGCACGGAGCAATGGGTGCCATGTGTGGAGTTGGGTGGAGGTGGGTGTGCACCTGTGGGAACGGCCACACACTCACCTCCACCCGCCACCAGCACCCATCCATCCCCCCACCCCCACCGTGGCCCATGTCTAAAGGGCCGGAGTCTCAAATGGATGCCTTGTCCATGCACTTCAGTAAAGTATTAACTCCAATTCTCACTGCTCTGGAGTGCCTGATGGCAACAATTAATTAAGCATGGGCGATATTTTGCTGGCTCACTCTGGTTCAGCCAAACCAATGTCTAAAAAACTAAAAACAACCAACAACTAAACCCCCTCCTGCCCTGCCAATCAGGCTTGTGGATTTAGTTAAGAGTTAAGGTTTGTCCCCTTCCTCAGTGAGGGTTCAGAACAGCACAGCCAAAAAGCTGAGTCAAGGGAAGAAATGTACAGGGAAATAGCTGAGAGTTTTATTTCGGCTAAGATGTAGGTGAAAGTAACAGGACAGATGAGAGGGGAATGAATCCGAGATGTTTGTCTTTAAAGTAACACAGGGTATTTTCAGACGTTACGAGATCACAGTGAACCACGGTGAATACCCACCTGTGGTCAATGTGTCTCGAACGTCTGTTTGGCGGCCGCCAGATGTTCGCCACGCTCAATCGGCACATGAGGTCAATTTGAACCACGCTTCCCGGGCTAGCGGGGGGAATGTCCCGGGAAGCGTGGTCAAAGAGATCCCCAGCGGGGACCAAAAAAAAGTAACGTCTGGCCGGGTGCCACAGACCGGGATCCCCGGCGGGAACCCGGGCCGTGGCGAATCCGTCCCGACGCGGCGGCCACATTGGCCCCGCCGCCCGCCCATCCCCCTCCCAGATTCCCCGCCGGGATCCCCCCGGCATGTCTGTTACGGCGTGATGGGGTGACCCCGACGGGGAATGAATGGGGTGATTTCGGTACGGGGCCAATGGGCCCCGTAACGTCTGAAATCACCCACAGATTACATATATTACCTAATTCTGAGGGCTTGTTTCAAATTTAGCCTAAAACAAAGAATGCATAAAAGACACGAAGGTGGAGATTAAGGTGATGACACCTTGGAAAGCAGAACGTAGCATTTTTTGTTAAAGGGCCTCGTATAAAAATTCAAATAAACTTTTTTTTAAAAGAAAACAATCAACAGAGGTTCAGGAAAGTTTCCATAAAAAAGAGCCTCAAAATGAATAAAGCTGACATTATTTATGGATACTAAAGGGGGATATTGCTATTTTGAGACTTAGTGATAATTATGGGTGCTTTCAGCTGTCCAAAGAAATCTCACAGCTGCATCAAAGTTCCTTATGGAAGTTTGCCAGTAATTTGCGATGTGGCACAGCAGTTCAGACATCACAGTAGCCACATTGGCGGCAATCCCAAGCAGGATCTACGTGGGATGTGTGTGAGATTCCATGTAGAGCCTGGATGGGGACTTGTCCCAAGCCCGCTGTGAGGAGTTTGTCAACTACTTCGCAGACAAGATTGCTCGGATTCAGACCGACTTTGACGTTGGATTAGGGGCAGTAGGGGAAGAGCGCGAGGGGACGGAGGTCCTGTCTGGTCCAGCTTTGTGGGGGGAGTTTCAGGAAGTGACACCGGCTGATGCAGCGGATGTTTTGGGGTCTGTGAGGGCCACCTGTTGTGAACTCGATCCGTGCCCATCCTGGTTAGTGAAAGCTTCCAGGGAGACGCTGGGGACGGTGCTGGCG
>QEPC01002256.1:1480750-1501227 GCA_003113815.1 Sphenodon punctatus | reverse complement strand
GTCAGAGGGGTCAAGAGTGGACTTTTTGAGAATAGGAGAGACTGTGGCATGTTTGAAGGCAGAAGGGAAAGAGCCAGTAGAGAGGGAGAGGTTGATGATGTGCAGGAAGGAGGGGGCAACAGTGGGAGTAACGGAGTTGTGGAGGTGGGAAGGAATGGGATCAAGGGGGCAAGTGGAAGGGTTGGAGGAGGAGAGCAGAGAGGAGATTTCCTCAAGGGAGGCAGGGGAAGGAGGACAGGAGAGAAGGAGGGGGAGTGGGAAGCCATCCCCCAAGCCTGTAGTTTTGGCTTCATCTTTGACTCACCCCTTTCTTTAAACCCTACATCGACTCTGTTGCCAAGTCCTGTCGCTTCTCCCTCCATAACATTGCTAAGATTCGTCCTTTTCTCTCTGTCTTCTCTGCCCAAACCCTTGTTCATGCCCTGGTCATCTCTTGCTTTGATTACTGTAACCTAACCTCCTTCTCACTGGCCTCCCCCACTCTCCGCTTTCTCCCCTTATCTCCTTCCAAAACTCTGCTGCGAGGGTCATCCATCTTGCCCGTCGCTTCGACCATGTGCAGCCCCTCCTCTCCTCTGTTCACTCACTCCCCCTTCCTGAACAAATCCTGCACAAGCTCCTAGTCTTCACCTATAAAGCTCTTCACAACCTTGCTCCCCCCTACCTCTCTGCACTAATTTCCCTCAGTACTCCAGTCTTTGAACTCCGCTCCTCCTCTGTTCCCTCTCCCATGCTTCCCCTGCTCTCCTAACTGCCTTCGTCCCTTCTCCCTAGCTGCCCCCCACCCTGGAACTCCCTCCCTGCCCACAACCGCTTCACCCCCTCCCTTCATACCTTCAAATCCCTCCTCAAAACCCACCTCTTCTGCTCTGCCCTCCCTGACTTCTCGCTCCCCTCACCTAACTCCTGCTGATTCCTTCCATCCAGTACAATCTGTTACCTGAGGTCTGTGTACTCATATCCTCACCAAATGGACCAACCAGCCATCATTCTTGATGTAACCAAGCCAAGCACGTGCACCTGGGACCTCACATCCTCGTGAATGTTACACTCCTTGTCTCTTCCTCTGTCCCCCTTCCTTCGTATTCCACCCCCTTCTCTCAGATTGTAAGCCCTAGGGCAGGGACCGTGTCTATTCAATTACTTTGTAAAGCACCAGGTACATTACTGGCACTAAATAAATGCTTGCTAATAATAATAAATAAAAATAATCTGGCCACTCCACCTTCAGACAGGTGGGAGGATCTGTGGCTTCTGGGTGGCCATGCGGGGTATTATGTCATTTGTAAACACTCACAGAATCTCTGCATTTGCTAATCTTTTATCATTTTAATGCTTACAATTCAGTTGTTGGTCTCTTGATTGAAAATATGTACTTTGAACTGCTGAACAAAATTATGAACTTCATTTAAGTATGCAGTTCCCCTTCTCAAATCAGCTGTCTCCATAAGATACAGAAAACACTCTGCCTTCCCCATGTTGATTGGACTAGTGTTTAGTTAAAATGGTTTGCCATAGATAGTGAATTAATGCCAGACTCTGGCTATTCCTGCAGAATTGGACTTGGGGGGGTGGGGAAACGGAGCCCAAGAAGACCTTTTCCTCCAACATATACATTTATGTAAAAGGCTCAATAGTGCTACCAATGAATATGAAATTCAAGTGAAGAGGAAGTTACTACTGACAGAGGAACTGCACATACCATAGAACAGTGGTTCTCAGACTGAGGGGCTTGGGTGGGGAGGAGGCATGGAAGGTATTCTGGGGTTGTACGAGAAGAGGCATAATTGGCAAACTCCTGGCTCCATTCTGAATGTGCTACATAATAGGCCACAAAGCACCCATTAATAGCCACACACAGAGCACTGCTGGGAAATCCAGAAAATCATGTCCGGATCATGTCACTTGCAAAGGCCAGACCGGCACACTTCCCCTTCCTCCATGGTCCGTGGCAGACGTAGTGCATGGTTGGCAGCCTCTGTGGCTACAGTAGTCACACTGGAAGCCGTCCATGGCTCTTTTTACACAATGGGGATGGGGGGATGGGTGTTTTGCCACGGTGGGTGTAGGTGGGTGGGTGTCCCTTTACACGGACACACACACACCTCCACCCACGGGGCCTCCTCCGGTTTTCTGGAGGGCTCCGTGGGTGGAGGCAGGTGTTGTGTGGGAGCACGCATGCACCCCCACCCATTCTGCTCAGTGTTCACACGGACGAACACTGAGCAGACACCCATCCCCCCACCCACCGCCAGCCATTTACACAGACATCACACACACACACCCCCCTGCCTGAACACTGGGGGGGGGGGGAACGTCCGTGTAAAAAAAGACCCATTATACTTGTTCCCCACACACTCCACCTGTGTGGGTACTCCATGGTAGAGCCCTGCTGTGGCCACAATCCCACCTCCCATCAACATGCTCATTTAGAAACATCCTATGTTACTATGGCCCTTTTCAAATGGGCTGCGGTGGGTGTGGGGATGGGTGTGTATCCACGGTGAGTGTGCGCCCATTCCCACAGGCACACACCCATCTCCACCCACCGTGGGTACACACCCATCTCTATGCACGGAGCAACCGGCATAGGAGCCCGTTACTCCGTGCATGCATAATGGGTGAAGATGGGTGGAGCGCAGGGTCACACATGCACCCTCACACACTGCAGGGATCATTCCAATGGGTGCCCACCCATAGCATTTGCATGGGTGCCCCCCCCCGCATGCACACATGTGTGGTGGGGGAGGGGGCGCCCGGGTGAAAAGGCCCAAGAGGTGAGGAATGTGTCCAAGATTCCATTCCAGTTTTAATTTATACCCCACACTCTCCCGCCAAGGCGGCTCGAGGCGGCTTACAACAGCATCAGAATACAACAAATCAGGTCCAACAAGACCAATACAAAGCAAATAAAACATTCTAATAAATTCAACATTATACAAATATAAACACCTGCCATCATTTATCTCCCTCCCCCGCCCCCGCTGCCACCAGGGGGGCCCTCCTCCCCTCACCCCACTTCCTCCTGCTCTCACCAGGAGGTGGGGTCCTTTCATATATGACACAGACCCTTTTAAAATGGGTCATGGTGGGCGGGAGGATGGGTGCACGCTCGCAGTGGGTGGAGGTGGGTGTACGCCCATTCCCACGGGTGCACATCCATCTCCACCCACGGAGCAACCGGCATTGCAGTCCATTACTCCATGCATGGGTGATGGTTGGAGACGGGTGTAGCATGGAAGCACGCACACACCCCCACCCNCTCCCCCTTCCTGAACAAATCCTGCACAAGCTCCTAGTCTTCACCTATAAAGCTCTTCACAACCTTGCTCCCCCCTACCTCTCTGCACTAATTTCCCTCAGTACTCCAGTCTTTGAACTCCGCTCCTCCTCTGTTCCCTCTCCCATGCTTCCCCTGCTCTCCTAACTGCCTTCGTCCCTTCTCCCTAGCTGCCCCCCACCCTGGAACTCCCTCCCTGCCCACAACCGCTTCACCCCCTCCCTTCATACCTTCAAATCCCTCCTCAAAACCCACCTCTTCTGCTCTGCCCTCCCTGACTTCTCGCTCCCCTCACCTAACTCCTGCTGATTCCTTCCATCCAGTACAATCTGTTACCTGAGGTCTGTGTACTCATATCCTCACCAAATGGACCAACCAGCCATCATTCTTGATGTAACCAAGCCAAGCACGTGCACCTGGGACCTCACATCCTCGTGAATGTTACACTCCTTGTCTCTTCCTCTGTCCCCCTTCCTTCGTATTCCACCCCCTTCTCTCAGATTGTAAGCCCTAGGGCAGGGACCGTGTCTATTCAATTACTTTGTAAAGCACCAGGTACATTACTGGCACTAAATAAATGCTTGCTAATAATAATAAATAAAAATAATCTGGCCACTCCACCTTCAGACAGGTGGGAGGATCTGTGGCTTCTGGGTGGCCATGCGGGGTATTATGTCATTTGTAAACACTCACAGAATCTCTGCATTTGCTAATCTTTTATCATTTTAATGCTTACAATTCAGTTGTTGGTCTCTTGATTGAAAATATGTACTTTGAACTGCTGAACAAAATTATGAACTTCATTTAAGTATGCAGTTCCCCTTCTCAAATCAGCTGTCTCCATAAGATACAGAAAACACTCTGCCTTCCCCATGTTGATTGGACTAGTGTTTAGTTAAAATGGTTTGCCATAGATAGTGAATTAATGCCAGACTCTGGCTATTCCTGCAGAATTGGACTTGGGGGGGTGGGGAAACGGAGCCCAAGAAGACCTTTTCCTCCAACATATACATTTATGTAAAAGGCTCAATAGTGCTACCAATGAATATGAAATTCAAGTGAAGAGGAAGTTACTACTGCCAGAGGAACTGCACATACCATAGAACAGTGGTTCTCAGACTGAGGGGCTTGGGTGGGGAGGAGGCATGGAAGGTATTCTGGGGTTGTACGAGAAGAGGCATAATTGGCAAACTCCTGGCTCCATTCTGAATGTGCTACATAATAGGCCACAAAGCACCCATTAATAGCCACACACAGAGCACTGCTGGGAAATCCAGAAAATCATGTCCGGATCATGTCACTTGCAAAGGCCAGACCGGCACACTTCCCCTTCCTCCATGGTCCGTGGCAGACGTAGTGCATGGTTGGCAGCCTCTGTGGCTACAGTAGTCACACTGGAAGCCGTCCATGGCTCTTTTTACACAATGGGGATGGGGGGATGGGTGTTTTGCCACGGTGGGTGTAGGTGGGTGGGTGTCCCTTTACACGGACACACACACACCTCCACCCACGGGGCCTCCTCCGGTTTTCTGGAGGGCTCCGTGGGTGGAGGCAGGTGTTGTGTGGGAGCACGCATGCACCCCCACCCATTCTGCTCAGTGTTCACACGGACGAACACTGAGCAGACACCCATCCCCCCACCCACCGCCAGCCATTTACACAGACATCACACACACACACCCCCCTGCCTGAACACTGGGGGGGGGGGGAACGTCCGTGTAAAAAAAGACCCATTATACTTGTTCCCCACACACTCCACCTGTGTGGGTACTCCATGGTAGAGCCCTGCTGTGGCCACAATCCCACCTCCCATCAACATGCTCATTTAGAAACATCCTATGTTACTATGGCCCTTTTCAAATGGGCTGCGGTGGGTGTGGGGATGGGTGTGTATCCACGGTGAGTGTGCGCCCATTCCCACAGGCACACACCCATCTCCACCCACCGTGGGTACACACCCATCTCTATGCACGGAGCAACCGGCATAGGAGCCCGTTACTCCGTGCATGCATAATGGGTGAAGATGGGTGGAGCGCAGGGTCACACATGCACCCTCACACACTGCAGGGATCATTCCAATGGGTGCCCACCCATAGCATTTGCATGGGTGCCCCCCCCCGCATGCACACATGTGTGGTGGGGGAGGGGGCGCCCGGGTGAAAAGGCCCAAGAGGTGAGGAATGTGTCCAAGATTCCATTCCAGTTTTAATTTATACCCCACACTCTCCCGCCAAGGCGGCTCGAGGCGGCTTACAACAGCATCAGAATACAACAAATCAGGTCCAACAAGACCAATACAAAGCAAATAAAACATTCTAATAAATTCAACATTATACAAATATAAACACCTGCCATCATTTATCTCCCTCCCCCGCCCCCGCTGCCACCAGGGGGGCCCTCCTCCCCTCACCCCACTTCCTCCTGCTCTCACCAGGAGGTGGGGTCCTTTCATATATGACACAGACCCTTTTAAAATGGGTCATGGTGGGCGGGAGGATGGGTGCACGCTCGCAGTGGGTGGAGGTGGGTGTACGCCCATTCCCACGGGTGCACATCCATCTCCACCCACGGAGCAACCGGCATTGCAGTCCATTACTCCATGCATGGGTGATGGTTGGAGACGGGTGTAGCATGGAAGCACGCACTCACCCCCACCCATCCACTACGGCATTTATTTATTTCATAGTATTTTATTCCACGCCTTCCTGCACCATAGCAGCTCAGGGCAGCGTACAACAATCATTCCAAATAATAAAAAAAAAATACCAGCTAAAATTCTTTAAAATCAGATAATACTAAAAGAGCATAAAGCAATCAAAACCCTCCCTCGCCCACCCATCCACCTACCCGTCTCCCTCCCCAAAGGCCTGGTGGAACAGCCAGGTCTTACACTGCCTCCGAAAGAGGGGAGGTCTGGGGCCACGCGGGCCTCCGTCGGGAGGGAATTCCACAGCCTAGGTGCAGCCACCAAGAACACCCTCCCCATCGTCGCCACCCAGGAAACCAGGGGGACCTTGAGTCAGGTGTCCCTGGCTGACCGCAAGGGTCGTACCACAGCATTCCCACGGGTGACTCCACCCATCTCCACACAGCAAAACTGTGTGGAGATGGGTGGGGGCGTCTCGTGTGAAAAGGGCCATAGAGAGAATACCATGATACTGTTCTCTTTTCTGGGGTAGATCAAGATCATGAATCTGAGTATAATGGAACAAAAGAATGCTAGTGAACCCCGCAGATATTATAGTCCACTCCACACATGAACTAATGCCACAACTAACAGGAGAATTAACACAGCAGTCAATGATGCTGTGGAATAGGTATCAAACCTGGTCCTAAGCAGGTGTTTGTGTGTGTTCACTTTGAGAAAGTCGCAGAATATCCAAACCAGCAAATTGAAATAAACAGATTTTTTTTCTAAAAACAACAACACACTGTTCTAAAAAAAAAAGTGGTACTGTATTTAAATGTCTCATAATTCCTATTACATTAAGAATAATTAAAATAATAAAGAAACAAATGTTTGGGGGCTGAATACAAGTAGAAGATGTTATGCAGAAAGTAACTGCTAGGAAATCTCAATATACTTTTGAAAGGGCAGATTTGTATTTATTTATTTATTTATTTACTTTTAAAACAGCCCACCTTGAAAGCATGCACAGATTTTAAAAACGATTTTAATGATGCCTCTATGTTATTTTTACTACATCATTTCAAACGAAAGCCTTTCAAGGATCCATCTCTTCCTCCCATATTTGCCAGACGTGAAAGCACTACATAGCAGGAGGAAAGAAATCTGCCCTTTAAAAAGTTTTTAGATGAGCATGTTAATAGTGCAGACATATCATTTAAATTCCCACTGTTGTAGGAGACCCGTATTTGTTTCTTGTCAGCCACGAAAATAGGAATATAGGAACTCAAATCTCAAGAACTTTGACAACCCGACCGTTAGGGTTAACACCACTATCTTCTTGTTTTATGTTCCAATAGAAGGAAAAGTGGAACAGTAAAACACCTTTCATCCTGTTTTTAACAAAACATTTCCCTGGCTTCCATTCTTACAGACAGGTGACTGAATATTCATCTTTCTCTTTACGTACTACAGGCATGCCCTGACACAGATATTCTGGGTTTTGATGTGAATAATTCAATTATTTTCCAGGTATGTAAGAACTTCAGGCAACTGTATTAAGACTGAAAAAATTAATTAAATAAAAAAATAGTCAGAATAATTACTTTTAATCTAGAACTCCTTCAGAGCATGGAAGGAGCAATAATAAAGAGTATTTTCAGACGTGACGGGGTCGGTATTAGCCCCGTCACGGAATCACCAATTGATCCCCCACCGGGATCAAAACAGCACGGCCAACAGATGTGCTGGCTGATCCCGGCGGGGAATTGGGGGAGGGGGTGGGGCTGCGCGGCCAAAGTGCGGCCGCACAGCCCCACCCCCACCCCCCGCTCCCTAGGCCACCCGCCCCCTGGGAGACGGGCGGGTGCTGCAGCCAATGCGGCCGCAGCACCCGCCCGTCCCCCGGGGCATTGACCACAGCCTGGAATCAGCGGCGCACACAGCTGCTGATTCCGGGCCGTGGTCAGGGAACAGACATGATGATCCCTTTGATCACAGGCGAGAATCTCATTGACCACGCAAACGGCCATGGTCCGGGCAGGAGGGCCGTTTGCGTGGTCAATGAGATTCCTGCCTCTGATTCACGGGGGTGAACATCTGGCGGGAATCACCTGTCGGGTCAACAGACGTTACAGTCCCTTGCTCACCATGTGGGTATTCACCGTGGTTGAGCGTGGGATTGTAACGTCTGAAAATACTCAAGGATTCTGAAGCAATAATGAATTCTCATTCTAAAAAACTCATAGCAACACTCATCCTAAATAGCTTCTATGATGTGGGTTCTTTCATATATTATGATTACTACCTTCAGATCTGCACTAGTAGCACTGGATATTTTCTGTGATGCCTCTCCTATCCACCACCTTAGTGATACCATATGGTAGATCTGTTCATATGTCATGAAAAATGCCACCATCAGGTAAACACCTTCTGCTGCTGCTGCTATCCGTGGATGGTAAGCATGTCTCCTGAAAGCACCTTGCAATTCATATATCCACCCAGCAGTGTCTTTTTAGACCTCCTACTTATAGCAACACACTGTGCCTCATCTTCCTCTGGGAGCTAAGTAAACCACCGCTGATGCTGCAACCATGCACTGATATGGCAAAACCTATCACAAATTAAAAAAACAAGGGAAAGAAAGCAGCACAAGCACAATCACTGATGACACCCACTAAGTGGCTGCTGGAAAAAAACAACTCCTGAATAATATAAATATAAATACAGCTGAATAATAAAGTTTAAAAAATAATAATCAGTAAATGTACAAATACTACAAACAATTCCAAATTTAAAAGTTAACTATAGTAATACAATCCAGCACTGAACAACAAACACAAGACATTTCAGGATGTGTGGTACTAACAAAACATTTATTGTAATCAAATTTCTCTGGAAAAAAACCTGACTGCGTTTTATCAAACTCGTATCGCATCTGGCGTAAGTTACATGGTTAAAAAGATGTAGAGAAACTAAGGTTGCCATGTTGGTCCCCAATATAGACAAGAGAGATAAAGCAGTACAGTGATATCTTTTATGGACCAACTGCAGTTGGTGGAGGTATGTACCTCAATTCAAAAGGGCTGACTGGAAGTGGATTCTATGTGTCTAATGGGTGAAGTCTGAAAACACAGTGTTCCTGAAACTCTGCAGCCAGGCATGAGGAAGTAAGTATGGTGAAGCAACATATGAGCTTCGGTTCAATTATTTCATAAAACTATCCTGGCAAAAGGTTGACAAGTTTTCTGGAATCCAGGAACCCTGGCTACATGTAATGAAAGACCCACTTAGTCTCCACATATAAATATACTTACATTTATTAAACAAGTTCAGTTTCAACAAGCTCTAGTTCATCAAGTTGTTTTACACTCTCATATTTACCTTTCTTTATATTTGCAAGAATACAGCAGAGAAGGAATAACGTTCCATTTCATGTGAATTTGTAGTAGGTACTCCTAAGTACCAGTAGAGGGGGCTCAGTTCTTAAAAATGATAACAACAGTTTGGATTCTTTGATAGTCATACTACAGTCTCTGGCTAAAAAGGTTTTAAAAGACAGAATGAACCAATGTGAAAATCTCAAAAATATATATACAGATAGATGCCAATTTTCAGAAACTTGTAATAAATTTAAATCTTAAATTGATAGAAGAGTTGTTTTTTTAAAAAAAGAAAATGTATTTATTTATTTTTAGAGTTATCACATTAGTGGCTGCTAATTTCATTTGCTTTATTTAAGACTCTGCAAAAGTAAATGAAAAGAAACAGTCAGTGAGAAAAAGAATGAAGACTCCAGAGGTTAAAATTTGGAGACGCAGCCCAGGATGTGTCTATAATAGGTGCAGGCAGGCATTGCAAATGTACTGGGGCCCATGAGCCATGGGGGCACACGTTTATCTGCAGGGACCCATGTTCACTACATTTTTCCCATTGGTGGCAATAGGGAAAATGCAGTGAACATGAGTCCCAGCCTACGTGGACTGCATGCTTAGCAAATGAGTGATTTTCCTTTCAAAGGGCCCATGCACCAGGACCCATTCTAATCTAGCTATGCTTCTAGAAGAAGGAAACTACTGCACATGAGAAGGGCTCAAGTACAACTGATCCATTTTTTTGCTCCATCCTCCAGGGTGTCACAGTGTCTATGCACATTTTGAATCGAGAAAGGTGAGAAGAACAGCAGTTGTGTGAAATTTTCTAACTGCATCATCCACTAGATAGATTAGAAACTCCAAAAACGTTATCACAAATGGCTTAATTACAATGAAATACAATTAGCATGCAATGTCATTATAGCTCATAAGCGAAACCAACTCAAGCAGCATGAAATTAATCCAAGAAGGCCCATCTCCACTTCTGCTTATGTGATACACAAAAATTGTAGAAAATTTTAACAGAGAACCCAAGGTGTTTGCAGGGTGAAGCCCACATGCAGGTGGACATATGTACTTGCAGGATTGGGACCACTTTGAAGGCTTCTTAGCATTCAAAGGCAAGACACCCCAGCTGGGAGCAGAGGATGCAGAAGCTACTAGCCATTCAGGGGGGAAGCACTATAAAAGACTCCGCCTAAAACTCAGACAGAAAAGGCAGGAGCTTGCCTCAAAAAACGTAGGCAAAATTAACCGTGAAGCTGGCTGGTCATGTGAAGGAAGTGCCCGAGGGGAAAATTACAGAAGCGGAAGGACTTAGAGTGTCATCTTGTCCAATCCCCTTCAAGGTTCAAGGGGGCCCGAGGCCCGAGGCTGGAAGGCCTGAACATGAAGAACATGTATAACATGGAAAATAAAATCACACTGGTCTGATGAAGGGGACCATTTGAGTGTGATTGGTTTTGAGTATCTGGGAGAGACAGCACTGGGCCTGTTCCTGCAAAGATTCACAGACATGCTTTCAGGAATTCTGGAGTTACCAGTGGCAATAATGGGGCCAATCCCAAACCCTGCGGATTCATGTGTGAAACTCGTGCACACCCCACTGCAGGGGTTGTGCCATGTGCACAAACTGCATAGAAATCACATGGAACTTTGGGAGTACACCTAAGCCTTGCGTGCATGGGTTCCGGATCATGCCCACTGGAAGTCACATGGCTTCTTCAGCCTATGCCTACTCAAAAGGTTAAAACTTTTCCACCCATCTTCTTTTTTGTTAATTTGGTAACAAAGATGTTTTTATTCGTTGGCAAGCTCAATGTTGACAACCTGGCATTAAGTTCATTTATTATTTGTTTGTTTTCTATGTATGTTGGAAAGTAGATAACTACATTAGCCATGTTGAGGACTCAAAACCAAATACACTCCTAGAATGTGAAGTAGGGAGGGGTGTGTGTGCATAGTTCAAGTGGTAAGAGCATGTGCTTTGCATGTATAAGGTCCCAGGTTCGATCCCTGGTAGCATGCCTGGGGGAGGCCTCTGTTAGGGGCTTGGAAAGGTCTCAGGTAGCATGCCAGAATAGTCTCTGCCAGAGACCCTAAAAGAGCCAGAATTGGACCTGAATTTGAAACCCCTGCTGCCGCCGTGTCCAGTTGTGACAATACTGGGCTAAGATGGACCATTGGTCTGACTCAGTGAATATGCAAACATAAATGTCTCTTAGTACAAGAAGTAAGTTCTGAGTTATTGTATGCCTTGCAGCAAACTGCAAAGATGGAATAAATGTCCAGTATTTAATTTTAAAAAAGGAAGAAATAATGAACTTAAGTTGGAATTTGGCCCATCATTCCTTTTTGCATTATCATAATCAAGGGCATATTTCTAATGCTGCAGTAAGATCTTTTAAAAGTTACATTCCCGATGAGGTTTTAATGGCTTTTGTCTGACTATTAAAGTGATGAAGCCATGCCTGTTCAATCAGTTGAAGATCTGGCCCATTAAAAGGGATGAGAGGTAAGGAAGGTAACTGATCTTTCTCCCTCTCAGAATTCTAACAGAAGATGGACAAAAAAATCATGTGTGTTGAGAACGGGGGCACAAACATAAAATTAAATTCTTCAACTTCTCAACCTGATGAATGTATCCTTGTCTCTCCCAATGTTTGTTCACCTCCCCCTTGTCTCTCTCAGGCTGTTTTTACACAGGTCCCGCAGGGTGGGGGGTGCATGCGCGGTGGGTGGGTTCATATGGGCACACACGTATCCCCGCCCATCAACACTCACGGAGCAACCTCCATTTTNATGATTCTGTGGCCATTTTTACACAGCCCCGCTGGGTGGGTGGGATCTATGAGTGTGCCAGTGCATGTGCGGTGATTTGGCAGGGAGTGCACACGACTGCCCCACAACTCCACCCACACCCCCACTCATCAACACGCACAGAGTAACCATCATTTTCCCTGGTTGCTCTATGTGTGTTGATGAGTGGGGGGGGTGAGTGGGGATGCATGTATGGCAGGAGCACGCACGCACACCCACTCACCTCGCATGCACGGGACTCATCCATGCATGAACACTGGGTGCTCATGCATGGATGTGTCCTGTAAAAGGGCCATAGAATGTAAACCCCTTGCAGTAGGGACCTGTCTATAACTATTGATTGTACAGTACCAGGTACACTGCTGGTGCAATAATAATAATAATAAGAAGAAGAAGAAATAAAAAATAATCATGTCAAATGGGATGTCACTTTCTCCAGTCCTGTAGGGCATGCTCACAAGTGCTCTGCTAAGTATATAAAAAGGGCAAGGTCCTCATTTGTCTGGTAGCAGTAATAATGCACACAGATAGCTCTCTTTGACAGACAGGCAGCCAAATTATCAGATGTTCCCCACCACAGGGGAACATCCCACCAGGCTTTCATTACATAAGGGATTGGTAATGCAAGGGAGAAACCTAAGGGAGAAAGGCCAGTAAGATTGCTTTTGTAGGCAGGGAGGAGTGTTTATTTCCATAAACGTTCATGCACATGGAGTCAACTGGCCTTTAGGGACCTCATGTTCTGTTCAGTCATACAATGCTAACAGTCCATGAATATCAGATTACTCTGTTTCAAAAGGTTTTGTGCACACCATCACCCTTTCTATTCTGAAAAGCTACCATGCAGGGGTCAATTTGCCTTAGGCAATGCAAGCCTGATGGGAGGTTCCGCTGGGTGGAAATATTGCAAGTGTATTACCACCACTGAATGAATGGGGGTTGCACCCAAGGCTGGAGGAGCCTGGTCAGGTGCCCACGAGTACCTCCTCTAGGAGCAAGGAAGCCATCAATACAGGGCTGATCAACATGCTGGGTGAACTGTCAGCAGCCCAACTTTTCCATCACTCCCAAAGGAACCCCCCTGAGAAGCTGGATACTGCTGGCAAGGGGAAGAGGTTGGGTATGTCCAGGAGCAGGGATTTTTGGAAACAAATATCCTTCCCTGTCTTCAAAGGACCCTCACACTTCCCCTGCTGGCCTTCTCCTGGTTGTCCTCCTACAGCTGAGTGCTGCCGCTGGAGGGGAAGCAATAATATACCCATTTGCCAACTGCAGCCCTGCTTCTGACTACTCTCAGCCAAGTCTCTCCTTCCCCACTATGCCAGCCAGGTGGTTGGTGAATGGCATGTGGGCGGGTGATTGGGGCAGAAAGAAGCAGGGCCGCAATCAGCGAATGAGAGATTTTCTGGTCAGTAGGTGGGGAGGGGGATTCTTGCCACTCCCCTGTTGCACCATGCAGCCCTCTTGTCTCTAGCCTGGTATTTGTCTTCAGTGGTGACCAGCATTGGATGCTTCAGAAACAATGGGTGCATTTAGACGGAGAGCAGCTCTGGTTCTCCCAGTGCCAGCTCAATTCACCTCTTGGTTGGCCGGTCCATTTAAAAGTGCCCCGCCAGATGTGCAAGCAGAACAAGCTGCACCAGTCCTCCCTGTCGGCCAAACCCAAGGTACTAGCCAAAGGGGAATGGCTGTCCGTCTGAAGGGCAGACCTATGTTGCATCTCCACTCCTGACCGACCACTGCCCCGGACAACACCATAGAGTTGCAGGCACCAGTGTAGAGCATCAGGTGATCACCCACAGCTCCATGGTGCAGTGGCGTGTGGGCGGACCACAGGCCAAAGAACCTATTGGGTCTGTCTAAAGTGGACCCAGGTGGGGCTGGAAGTGAGTGGACACAGGGGTATACCTCCACAGCAGTTCAGTGGGGCAGGCAGCCTCCGCGTCTGTCTAAAAGGTAGACAGGTCTAAAAGGTACGTATCTGAAAGACCACCTCTTCCCCTATGTCCCATTGCAGCCTCTGAGGTCGACCAAGGTCACCCTCTTGTGAGTGCCAACTGCCCATAAAGTTGTTACAACAAGGGCGTGCAGGGGGTGTTCTTGGTTGCTACCCCACAATTATGGAACTCCCTTCCCTTGGAGGTCCACCTGAGCATGAGCCTGCTCTACTTCTGGAAGAGATGCAAGACCTTTTTGTTTGGCCAGGTGTTTGGCAGGCAGGGATAGGGTGGGGTGGGATTGGGTAGGGGTTTGGGGGAAGAAGAATGATGGGTGATAGGTGGCGATAAATGGTGGTTGGTGTAATATTGGGGTTCTAAGAGATTTTAATATATTTTATTCTATTTTATATTTGTAAACCATCCTGAGTCTATGGAGAAGGGCAAGGTAAAAATCTGAAAAGAATAAAATAAAATAAAATAAAATAAATAAATAAATAAATAAATAAAAGCACCCAATGTGCAAACCCAGGGCATATTGAGTGATCCAATTTCTGTTTACTCTGAGGAATCAGAGAGTTCATCCCCGATCAACTGGATTTACAGCCATTGAGGCTGATCCGATGCCCTGCAGATCCTGTGCCAAGTTGCCACAAGGCACAATGTGCCCACAATGGAGGTCCACCCTGCATGGGATCCATGGAGCTTGGGATTGGCCCCACTTATGTACCTGGCCTCCATGAATTTGTCCAATAATTTTTAACCTAGTCATACTATCAGCCTTCATAACACCCAAGGGCAAGAGTTTCATAGGTTAGTTGTGTTGTGTGTGAAACTACTTCCTTTTGTGTTTTAACCTTCCTGACTTTAATTATGGGAAAGGGTAAGAGGAAGTTGATCATACTCGTCGTGAGTCCGGCACCACCATCGCTCTAACTGCCTACTCTCCCGCTTCAAACACCGCAGGCCCTCAGTAAACCAAGGAGACCTGCGGGAGACTCGGGAAGGCAGTGGACTCCTGGGAGACACTCTGTCAGTGGCCTCGGCCAACAAGGCGTTCCAGAAGGCTACGAGATCATCGACAGAGCGGGTGTCAAGGTCCAGGGGAAGCTTCCCCAGAGCATTCATCCGGGTCCATAAGTCTCCGGGGGCGGACCGATCTAATACATCCTGCACCCTGCACCAGGATGCATGCCTTAAGGAGGTAATGGTCAGACCATGACAAAGGCTCCACCCCCCTAACTCCTACTAACTGACCCCCCCGCCTCAAGGCAGGTGCAGAAAACCGAATCCAGTGTATGTCCCTCCTCATGTGTGGGGCCACAGATGATTTGGGACAGGCCCATGGTTGTCATGAAGGCCATGAACTCATGCCTCGCTCTTCCAAGATCGGTGTCAGCGTGTATGTTAAAATCCCTCAGGACCACTAATCTCGGGGTCCAGAGGATGATGTCTGACACCAGATCAGCAAGACCATGTAGGCCACTGGGCAGTTGGGTGCACAGTACACCAGCAGCACCCCTAATCTGTCCTCGGTCAAATCCAACACAAGATGGAGACACTCAACACCTGGTGGAGCCTGCGCCGGATACCTACTAAAAGACAATGCATCCTTGATAACAATGTCTACACCACCCCCACCCCCACCCTCCAGCCAAGACTGATGCTGCACAGAGAACCCAGCTGGAACAAGGTAGGCCAGATTAGGGCCTGATTCATTGTCCAGCCAGGTCTCTGTAATACACACAAGGTCAGTGTCCCACTCTGGGATTAACTCCCGGATGGTACAACCGACCTAGCGTTCAGCAGCACCAAACCAAGGCCTGGGGTCTCCTGATCCTCGACCCTCAACCTACCCGCGTGGGGGGTTGAGAGGGGAACGGGCACAAAGAAGGAATTCATTGGTCTGGACTTACTTAGAGTTCTATATGTTAATGATTGGGCCATGCACCCCAACTTCCTAATTAGAGTTTAGCTTCTTTCTTCTGGATTACTATAGTCACATGCTCTAACCTTAGGAGAACACTTCCAAAGCTGACCATTAGGTAGGAAATGTATAAATTAGTAACATCATTGTAGATGATGTAACTAGTTTATTTTAACTGCATAACATCTACAAACTCAAATCAGGGCATTAGGTAAAAAATACTGATAAAGAACCAACAGAGGTTCTCTCGTACTCATATTTAGGCATTCACTGGTTTAGAGATCTTTATTCATGGAAAGCAGCAAGCAGTAAGAGCCAATTTCTAGTAGGAAAAATAATATTAAATACAAGGCAGTATATTAAATACAAGGCAGTTCCCCTCTAGAGAGGAAAATGAAAAAAAATTATTTTGTTTATTGCAGAAGTGTCACAGTTCCACTGGGAGTCACTCTTGTACAACAGCTCTGAACAAACAGGAGACAGCAAAAATACTGTCTAAGTCTATAGTCCCAAAGGGCTAAGTGGGCTTAAATCTTTACAGAACTCTGACAGATATTTGGTTTATTTAGGACAGGAGTTCCCCAAGTGGGGTCACACCATCTGTGGATAGCATCATAATATTGACTATTTCATATACTTCACATGTCTTCATTGCTGTCGGGATCACAGAAGCCTTGGGAACCACTATTTAAGAGTACAGTGTCTATGTAACAAGTGAAAAAGTCATCCAGATAGTCTTTATGTTCTGGATTATGGAAAGTTTCTGAGATCTTAATAAAAAATTAATCAGCTCCAGAGAGAATCCATGTTGTTGGCAGTTCTGAAAATCTGGCTTCAAGCTGCAAAATCAAATCCATGTACATCAGGGGGGTGAGGAGGTTATAGAGATGTAGACTCTTAGAAAAACGGGATGATTCCAAGGCTTGGTTATTCCATCTTTATGAGTCAAGGGAAGCATAGTCTGTAAAGCTAATACAGTTTGGCCAGAATTACAAACACTCGGTTTGCATTAACAACCAGTTTTGAAGAAAATATCAGTCCAGAAAATTAGCGAGGTGGTAGTGGAAAATTTAGAGATTATGCATTGAATGTTATTTAGAAATGCTTTTGTCTGAAGTGGAATTGTTCTGAAGAAATAAATATTTAATTTTCATATTGGGTTTAAGGACGCTTGAGCCGACACATTTTTACATTCTTTGTTGTCGTTTATCTTCTGGAAGGAAGATCTGGGTTGACCTTCATCCTGCAAAGTTAAAAAATTCTTTCTGGCACCAGAGGAACATGCAAAGCTTGCCAATCAGATCCAGAGCGTGTCTGTTATTTCAATAAAGACAAGAAGAGTTCATTTTCCCTCTTCCCTGGAAAGAGAGAGCAAGCTGTTCAGTTGGAGAACCCCTGAAAGATTTCTCTGAAGGATTCCTTTAGATAACTTACTTTCGCTGATACTTTGGGTGATTTCAGACGTGACGAGATCACGCTGAACCACAGTGAACCACGGTGAACCCCGCGGCGGGGCCAAGGCGCCCTGAATGTCTGTTCGGCGGCCGCCAGATGTTCACCACACTGAACACCTGCGCGGGGCCAATTCCAACCACGCTTCCCGGGCTAGCCGAACCAATTCCCGTGGACGCGTGGTGAACGATATCCCCACCTGTGACCAACCAAAAGTCACGTCTGGACGCCAGCCGCTGCCCGGGATCAAAGGAAATCATCCCCAGGCGTGGGCAATGAGCGCAACGTCGTTGCCAGGCAACCGGCGTCAACACATGCACCGGAGGGAGATTTAAAGGGGAAAATGCAGCTGGTGAACATGGTGGGATGGAGCGAGGAGGGAGGAGGAGGGAGAGAGCGGTGGAGGAGGAGAGAGCGAGGGGCAAGGAGGAGGGGGAGGCAGGGGCACAGGCGGTGGCGGTGGTGGGGGGGGTGACAGCACAGGAGGGGGGGGAGCCGGGGTCACGCTGAACATGGAGGTGGTGGCAGGGGGAGAGCACCAGCAGCAGCCAGCACAGGACACTCCGGGGACAGCAGCTGCGCCGGCGGAGGAAGAGGCACCCCGCAAATGGGTAATGGGGAGGAAGGGCAAGTGGAACAGGGGGCAATGGGGTGGCAAAGGGGGGCCAGGGGCACGGGCACACACCCCGGGGGGGCGCCCCATGAGGCTGTTCCGACCGCTACTGAACTGCGACCCCTCCCCCACCCCCGGTCTCCCCCAGACACGGAAAACGGCCCGGGCGGGCGACCCCCCGGAGCACACCGGGCCAGCCCAGCCGGAGGTGCACCAGGAAGGGCTGGAGGAGGAGGAGGAGAAGGGAGAGGACCCAGCGCGGAGAGGAGGGAGGAAGGTATACCACCGCGGGGGCCAGCGCAACGAGCAGGTGTACCGGGACATAGTGCGGGACATGGAGGCGGCGGGGCACACCCGCACAGTGGACCAGTGCCGGTCTAAGGTGAAAGAGCTGCGGAGGGGGTACAAGGCCATCCAGGACAATAACAGGAGGTCTGGCCATGGAGCCCAGACAGCCCTGTACTACAATGCCCTGGACCGCTTCCTCCACATGAAGGGGTCCATAGTGGCCCCACGGCTCGTTGGAAGCGCTGTGGAGCAGGGCAGGGAACGTGTGGAGGTACCCCCTCCCCTCGCTGCCCCCCCGGAGGACACCGGCCTCAGGGCCCCGGACCCACAGGACGAGCGGCCCAGGTGCTCCGTCTCCTACAGCCCACCCCCGGACAGCAGCCCGGACACCGACATGGGCCAGTCCGGCCAGGGTGACTCAGAGACCGGGACCCGAACCACGCGCAGCTGGGGCTCCCTGGGGGAGCCCTCCCATACCGAGGGCCTAGACTCGGAGGACCCCGTGGCAGACACAGATGGTGAGTACCCACCCCATGGGGGAGAGGCCTCATGCTTATGGGCCCACGAGCACTTGGGGGTGTGCATGGGCCGGGGGGTCCCAGCCAGAGACCCGGGGCCCCCATGATGGGTGGGAGGGGGGCCCCTGCCGCAGGGCGCACAACAGCACCCCACCACACTGATATACCCCCCACTTTGCCCATAGGCCGTGGACCTCCCCTGGACAGCACCCAGGATGGAAAGGGGTCAGTCCCCGTGGAACCTGCCCAGGAGGCCGAGGGAGAAGGTGAGGCAGTAGGCCCTGTATGCGGGGCCTGGGAGGGTTCCCGGAAGGGGTACCTGGGCACCGCGAGGAGGAGTGCATGGAATGGGTCCGTGGGGGTGGAGGGCCTGGGTCACCTCGGAGCAGGGCCGCGGAGCCCCTGGGCTGTACGGGCCCAGGCCCAGGGGCCCACGGCTCGCTGAAGAACAACTCCCTCTACCCACAGGGAAACCCCAGCATCCAGCTGCCCCAGGGCCCGTGCTTCCAGCTGAGCGCATGAGGCAGTACCGGGCATGGGTCCACAGGCACAGGGAGGAGCAGGCGGAGGACATAGTCCACTCCTTGGAGGAACAGGGCAAGAGGATGCTCGCGGCTGTGGCCTGGATGGAGGCGGGCATCGAGCAGTCCCTGGAGCGGGCAGAGGCGCGGGACAGGAGGCTCCAGGCCGAGCTGCGCCTGGAGCAGTGCCAGAAGCACCAGGAACACAGCAGGCAGGAGGAACTGCTCGGGGGCCTGAGGCAGGACATCCAGGCCATGGTGCGGGAGCACTCACTGAAGATGGACAGGTCCCACGACATCGGGACCTCGCTGCTCCTGCATGCCGGCACGATGTGTGCCTAATGTCATGGCTGGGGGCCCCCCGGGCACAGTGCCCACCCAGGCACCCATGGGGGGCCCCTCCGCAGCCCTGCACCCTGCCCAGGCCCCCCAGCCGCCCCCACGCCTCCCGGGGCCATGCATCCACCTCCCTGTGCCTGCAGGCCTCTGGGGGGTGCCTGGAGCCTCGCCCCCCTGGCCACCCTACCAGGGCTGCCCAACCAGGAACAGGAGGCGCCCTGGGACACCTCCAGCAGCAACGACAGCGGGGGGGAGGTGAGCTCCCTGAGCTCGATGGCCCTGACTGGGTGAGCTCGGGGCCATCCCAGGGGCCGCCGGGGGTGGTGGGGAGGGGTAGGAGGAGTAGGGCAGCGTAGGGTGGTGGTGGTGGTGGTTGGGCACTAACTGTTAAGAGGGAGTGGGTGTCACTGTGCACATGGGTGGTATTAAAGGTGTGTATGATACAGTGGCTCCTGGTCTTGTATGAAGGAGACAGGGGGGGCCAGGGGGTGGGCCGGAGCAGTGGGCACCCCCCCCTTCATGGGCGCTCCCCACCGTGGGGCCCTCGGGCGCCTGGAAGCAATGTCCCGAAAGCAACCCCCCCTTGTGTTTGTGGCACCTTGGCCTTGGAGTGCTGATTGGGAGGTATGTGAGAACTCTGGTGCTGTGCAGCTGTGCTGGGTCCGCACCCCACGCCTCGCTCTGTTGTGCTACAATGTTGCGATCTGTGGCCGCTTTCCCTGTCCTTGGGACCCCCGGGAGGCCCCTCGGCCCCGGAAGGTGTGCGAGGCCCCATGAGCTCC
>QEPC01002256.1:1451696-1477540 GCA_003113815.1 Sphenodon punctatus | reverse complement strand
CCACCCTTGGTGGTCATTTATGCATGTTTCAGGGCTGCATAGGGCACCAATACAGCCCTGCAACATGCATAAATAACCACCAAGGGTGGTTAAAGGGTGGTTAGCGTCATGTCTGTTTTCACCCATAGAGGAACTTGAGAACAAAAAGAGAATTAAATAGGGGCATGCTTCAGGGATCTGTACTTGTATCGGTGTTGTTTAATGTATTCATTATTGATACAGAAAAAGGATTAAAGAGGGAGATGAGCAAATTTGCAGATGTCACAGAGCTATTCAAAGGTAGTTAAAACACAAGTGGACTGTGAAGAATTGCCGAAGGATCTTGCAAGTCTGGATGCCTGGACATCTAAATGGAAGATGAAATTTAATGTGGACAAGTGCAAAGTAATGCACTTAGGGAGAAAACAATCCAAACTACAATGATCTGCTCTACCACCAGTAAAAAGACCTTGGTGTCATCATGAACACTACATTGAAATCCTCAACTCAGTGTGCTGTGGCATTCAAAAAAGCAAACAGAATATTAGGAATTATTTGTAAAGGGATAGAGAATAAAACTGAAAATATACTGCCACTCTATAAATCCTTGGTGTGACTGCACCTTGAGGATTGTGTGCAGTTCTAGCAGCCCCATTAAAAAAAAAGATATAGTAGAAATAGAAAAGGTACAGAGAAGGGAAACAAAAATGATAAGAGGTATGGAACAGCTCCCCTATGAAGAGAGGCTAGATAGGTTGGGGCTCTTCAGCTTGGAGAAGTGATGTCTGAGAGGGGATATGATAGAAGTTTATAAAATCATGAGTGGTATGGAACACATAAACAGGGAGTGGCTAAAATAGTACTAGAACTAGGGGACACTCCATGCAATTAACAGGTAGCAGATTTAAAACAAATAAAAGAAATTATTTTTTCACTCAACGCAGTTAAATTGTGGAATTTGTTGCCAGAGGATGTGATCAAGGCCAGTAGTATTAGGGAAGACGCTCAGGGAGGATAAGGCCATTGAAGAGAGGCTTAATGAATTCTTTGCTTCATGGCAAAGAATGTTGGGGAGATACCTATGCCAGAACTGTTCTTTGTAGGTGAAGAATTGGAAGCGTTGTCAAACTTGTCACAGATCAACATGACTCTGGAAGAGGTTTAGAGCAAACTGACAAATTAAATAGTAATAAATCACTGGGGTCAGTTGGTATACACCCCAGATTTCTGAAGGAACTCAAATATAAAATTGCAGACCTACTACTGGTAATTAGCAACATGTTGCTAAAATCTGCTCCTGTATCTGAGTACCTAGGGTAGTGAATGTAACATCGATACTTAAAAAGGGCTTCAGAGGTGATCCTGGAAACTACAGAATGGTGAGCCTGACATCTGTGCCAGGCAAAACAGTGTAAACTATTATTAAAATCAGAATTATGAGGCATATTTATAAACATTGCTTAATGGGGAAGGGACAACATGGATTTAGCAAAGGGAAGTTGTGCCTCCCTAATCTATTGGATTTTTTGAAGGTGTGAACAAGCATGTAGAGAAGGGAAGCCGGTTCGGCCGGGGATACCCAACTCTAGGTCCCCGGGGTTTCCTGGGTGGCGACAATGGAGAGGGCATTCTTGGTGGCTACGCCTAGGCTGTGGAATTCCCTCCTGACGAAGTCCTGCTTGGCCCCGGACCTCCCCTCTTTCCGAAGACAGTATAAGACCTGGCTCTCCTGCCAGGCCTTTGGGGAGGGAGATGGGGAGGGGAGTAGGGGAAGGGTTTTTGTCTGCTTTTTAGTTCAAGTTCAAGTTTATTGACGGCACTGGCTCTCGCCATGGCCCAGTAATATACAAACAGTTCTCTACAAACATACACAATTGCTGCTCAAGAGCTAAAAAGGCAATACAGTCCATGTAAACAAGGTACCGCAAATATCCGCTTTTTAGTAATTTTATGTTTTAAAATATTTAGTTGTAATTTTAATTGTTGATTTTATTGTGATTTCAAAATGTTGTAAGCCGCCCCAAGCTGCTGTTGTGCAGGAGGGTATGGCATAAAATGCCACGAAATAAATAAATAAATAAATAAATAAATAAAGTGACAGCATGTCTTGTGTATGCTAACTAGCAGCTGGGGAGATTGGGAAGAGTTTTTAAAAAAATAAACAATCCCCTACTAAGTTTTTGAGATCTTGTGAAAATCTAGACCTAGATTTATTTAAGTAAAATTCTCTTCAAGCACTGGTAGAGAGAAGCAAAAGGAGATGTATTTCTATGAAACCAATTACTCCCCCCTGTAATGATATTTGAAACAGAACAACTTGCTTTCATTTATTCGCTTCGATCAATTTAGTTTCTGACCTTTTTTGTTGGACAATGACTCTGAGACTTTGATTCAGAAACAGCAGTCACACTCAAAATCACAGATAGGCAGCATAGTGACTTTCTTGAGTAAACAATTTAGTGGTGTGCTGTTCCATGTCAGTGCATGAGAGAGAAACGACTTTGTAAATTCAGTATTTGATCTTTGATTGTACACCTTATGCAGTCATGTGCAATTACAAAAATTATTGTTCTGTTCTAAAGTCTGTTCTGCTCCATATATAATTAATTTGATGTTAAAAAATAAGTTTATTTATGTATTTATTTACATTTATTGGCCACCCCCTCATGCCTAAGGCATCTCGGGGCGGCGCACAACAACTAAAACAATAATGAAATACATAAAACCACAATATAAATAATTTAAAACTCCCCCCCCCCCCGCCCAAACATTCCACCTCCCTACCCTCCCCTCCCACCCTACCCTCCGAAGGCCTGGGCGAACAGTCAGGTCTTACAGGCTCGCCGAAAAAACATCAGACCCGGGGCCAGGCGAGCTTCCTCCAGGAGGGAGTTCCAAAGCTGTGGCCCGGCCACCGAGAACGTCCTCTCCATTGTGTCCCCCCATTTAACACGGGGGACCTCCAGGAAGGCACCCCCAGCAGACTGTAGGGGCTGCCCTGGGGCACGGAAGGCGAGGCGGTCCCCAAAGTATGAGGGACCCAGACCATATAGGGCTTTATTAACCCTATATGGTTTATAAACCCTATATAAACCCTATATGGTACCAACACCTTGAATCAGGCTCGGTGCGCTATAGGCAGTCAGTGCAGAGTGCAGAGCACAGGTGTGATATGCTCCCATCGCCTCGTCCCCGTAAGGAGACGGGCTGCTGCATTCTGCACCAGCTGCAGCCTCCGAGTCAGAACCAAGGGAAGCCCCACGTAGAGCGTGTTGCAGTAGTCTAGCCTTGAGGTGATGAAGGCGTGAATAAGAGTGGCCAGGTCGGGCCCGGAGATGTATGGGCGCAGCCTCCGCACCAGATACAGCTGGCGGAAGGCGGCTTTAGCCACCGCCTCCACCTGCCGATCCAGACGGAGGCCCAGATCCAAGACCACCCCCAGACTCCGAACCTGCTGGGCTCCCCTGCCCTACCCACCACCATCACCTCCGTCTTATCAGGATTGAGCTTCAGTCTGCTCTGCCGCATCCAATCCGCCACAGCCTCCAGACATTGGGAAAGCAATGAGACAGCGGGACCTGGGTCGGTCGAAAACGAGAGGTACAGTTGAGTATCATCAGCATATTGGTGACAACGCACCCCGAACCCTCTCACGATCTCCCCCAGGGGCTGCATATATACATTAAACAAAAGTAGACAATTAAGTTAACAATTAAACCTTAAATGAGAAAAAAAAGAACATGTGTATTGCTGACTTTTCTATTGGTGCAATTTACCACACGTAATCCACTACTCAGTTAGCACCACCCTCATTAGGAAGTGTCATTAGGAAGGGAATAAATTAAAGATGTATGTCTACGTGAAAAAATTGAATGGATAGAATTTTCTGCTGATTTCAGTGACTGAAAATGAGGGAAAGTTATATTAGTCATTTAAACATATTTATTTTTCAAATTTATACCCCACCCCTCCTGAAAACAGCTCGGGGCGGCTTCCAACAATAATAAAATACATATAAAAACAAATATAAAAACAATTAAAAAACATCAAAAATACAATTTAAGTATTTAAAACAGGACCCCGGGATCCCATTCAACATTAAACAGGGTAGGGGAGATTTTTATATANATATATATATATATATATATATATATATATATATATATATAAGTAGTATTTTAAGTCTGGCAGTCAGTTCAAATCAGACAGCAGTTATTTCCAAGCAACATGTTTCAGCCTGCTAGACAAACTGGCTGAATAGTAACTATTAAGGAAAAATAAAATAAATATATATATATATAAGTAGTATTTTAAGTCTGGCAGTCAGTTCAAATCAGACAGCAGTTATTTCCAAGCAACATGTTTCAGCCTGCTAGACAAACTGGCTGAATAGTAACTATTAAGGAAAAATAGAATCTACTGCAGTATGCAGTATGATATTGTAAGGGCATAATACAGTGTTTTTAATGTCAAGAAAAACATTGTATGGAGGAACATAATAGCATTCATGTTACAGCACTTCAATTCAGCATCCATTTAAATAAGGCAAATAATAAATTATCATCTCAACTTGTTCTATCAGGTTTCTGCCAGCTAAATGACAAGTTGAACATCAGGCACCAGAATGAAAGCCTTGGTGAATCTGATCCCACAGAAAGAATAACCTTTCCCTCCCCCTCCCCCTCGCAGGCCAGCTCCTCGTGGCCGGTTCCATGCTGGGCGGGGGGGGAGGGCTTTGCTGCCTGCCCCCTCTCCGAAGAAGACAAGAAACCGCTTGCCGCTCCGAGAGCGGGCCACCAGGGGGGCAGCACGTGGTTTAGGCACAAAAGTACACGTCTCACATCACGAGACCTGCGGGCGCCATTTTGTGCCTCGTAACGCTGCAGGTCAGTCGGCCCGGCAGCACGCAAGGGGAGGAAGCAGAGTGGTGCTCCCGATGTCGGCGGCATTCCTGGGACTCAGGGTGTGAAGACTGGTGGAGGCAGTGCACCAGGTGGGAGGGGGTAAACCTCAGGGCAGCTTTTTAGCTACAAAAAGCGGAGTGGGCTTGGAAGTGGTGTGGGTGACACACATGAGGGCAAGTAGCCCTCCCCCCCAGGTTGTCTGCAAGCATTCCCCCCATCATACCCCCTGGTGTTAAGGGACAGTGCCCCCCTCTCAATTGTGTGGGGAGGCAAGCAGCCAGCCATCTTTGACTGCTTCAGGCAGTGTAAGGCCTCAAGGTCTCTGTAAAAGTGGTGACTGTGGTCCCTAGCAGGGGAGAGTTGAGGCACTTAGGCTTTACTCCAGCAATATTTTGGGGTCTCCCTGTGAGACGAGGTAAGAGTGAAATAAGGGGGCGCACTGATTTCCCCTTTACTTGTCACGATAGTAAAGAGTGGAGGGAAGAGCAAAGGCAAGGCCCTGGCCAAAAAGGGGAGGGGCTCACGAGGGGTGACTCAGGGCGGCCATAACCTGGGGGGGGGGTCTGTCAGGGGACCCATTTGAAGCGGTGCTGCAGTCACTGCAAGAGAGGATGGGGGGGATGCAAGGAGATCTCAGCTTGCAGTACCCCCTTGTCAACTGGATGTCCCAACCGCGGGGAGTGAGGCCACAGAGGGTACAGATACACCTCCTCCGCCCTGGCGGGGAGGGTGGCGCCAGGTTCCGTCTGTGGTTTCCGGCACATGCGTCAACGAGAAAGGATGGCTTCGCAGCTGGCTTGTCAAGATCAGATGGATACAGTGGTGCAGCGGATGGAGGCTATTGAGAGGGCTGTACAGGGCATGATGGCGACCCCCCCCACAATCGATACAGCGCCAACAGGGACAGTTCGCGGATGACGAGGTGGCAGGTCAGAGCAGGAGGCCGCTGCAAAACCCAGTTCCTCCAATGCAAGGCGACGGTGAGTACCAAATTCACCCGATGCAAGGTGGAGGGTGGCCCCAGCTGGGGTGCTGCCATGATTTTGCACCGGAAGTACCGCCCCCTCCATCACCTAGACTCGGGTGGAATGGGGTTTGGGCCCAATGGCCTGTGCAGCAGGTACATCACCCATACCCGGAGATGGGATACGGAGTGCATGCTCCCGCCTGCTCGGGGATTGAGGGGTTTAAAGCTGCACAGGTCTGGCCCTCGGCAGGGAGATATTTCTCCCTGTGGTGCCATGTGATGAATGGGGCGGCGGATCCTCCTCCGCTGACACAGGGCTATGCTGATGTGTCAGCGCCTATGGGTGCTCACCTGATGCAAGTCATGAGGGAAAAGATATGGAGGGGAGAGTATGTCGATTTATTCTGTTTCCTATTTAGTGGCCCTGTGCCTGACCCGAATACCAAGGAAGAAGGCAAGGACAAGGAGGGTTCAAAATACTGAAAGCAGACCGTAATTGGTCCAATTGGTCAGCGGCATACTCCATCTGGTTGGGGGTAATGTTGCAGATTTTCCCGCTACGAGCTGCGGAGCTGGTCAAGTACCAGGATATAGTCCGGCAGGCTTTCAACACCCGTCATCCAGGGGCTTTGCTTTGCTATGATGAAGCCTTTAGGAAGTGAGCAGCTATAACTCCAGGCTTGAAATGGGATAGATATGTGCCCAACCTATGGCTGGAGTGTATGAACAGTGTGTCCAGCGCCCCTCGGGCTGATAGCGGGCATGCTTTAATAAAAGGGGGAGTGGCACCCATGAACGATCCCTTTCAGGCTGAGGGGCGGTGGGCAGTGACAAAGGCTCCCACCTTTGGGAATTCAACAGTTTGGGAAGTTGTACATGATCCCCATGTCGATTTCGACATGGTTGCTCGTACTGCGCCGGAAGCCACTCAGCGGCCCATTGCAGCCGTGTCTGGCAGGTTGGCAAACGAAACAAGCAGCCCGGTCGCCCCCCCCCCCAAGGTGGAGGGGGAGGGAACTCAGGAAAAGGCCCCAACTCCAGAGCGCCATGACGAGGGTGCTTTGCAATTGCCCTGATCGCGAAGCAATGGACTATGTACCAGAAGGTTTCAGGATAGGTTTCAGAATACCGGTGAGTGGATTGAGTGGGTAAGAAATCTGAAATCCACGGCGGGTATGGAGGTATTAGTGCTGGCCAAGCTCCAAAAAGAAAAATCAGGGAAGGAAGAGTAGCAGGCCAATTTTCAGTCCTCCCACTGGAGAAATTACATGTTTCCCTCATAGGCATTGTACCAAAAAAGGCATCAGGCAAGTTTTGACAGATACACCATCTGTCTCACCCAAAGGGGAGATCAGTCAATGACGCCATACCGGAAGAACTGTGCTCAGTTCGGTATGCGGCATTTGATACAGCAGGCAAACTCGCTAAGGGTTGTGGAGCATCTGCGTTGCTAGCGAAGTGTGATATAAAATCAGCGTTTCGACTGTTGCCTGTTCACCCAGATGATTTTCACCTACTGGGTTTCCAGTTTCAAGGGAAATTTTACTTTGATAAAGCAATGTCAATGGAGTGCTCGATATTGTGTGCTGCCTTTGAGAAATTCAGCTCCCTACTTGACTGGTTGGACAGGCAGCACACTCAGTCAAGCAACCTCCTTCATTATATGGATGATTTTTTTGGTTTTGGGCAGAGCAGGCACCGATGATTGTGGTTACCTGCTACGCACATTTCAAAGTTTAGCGCAGGAGCTAGGAGTTCCCCTTGCTCCAGAAAAGACTGTAGGTCCTACCACGACATTGTCATTTCTGGGCATTGAAATGGACATCGTACAGGGTTTGTCTTGCTTGCCCAGTGAAAAAATATTCGCCTTGTGGGAATCTCTGGAGGCGGCCATTATGGCCAGCAAGGTTACAATTATTTATTTATTTTAAGAATTTTATACCCCGCCCCTCCTGCCACAGGCAGCCCGGGGTGGCTAACAACATTAATATAAATATAAATATAAAATATCATAAAACAAATTGAAACATCATACAACAACAACAACAATAATAAAAGAAACAAAAACTCAACCCAACCATCACCAATCTCCCCACTCCCTACCCACCCTTACCCCTCTCCCTTGCCAAACATCTGATGGAACAGCCAGGTCTTACAATTCCCACGAAAGGCTGAGAGGTCCGGGGCCAGACGGGCCCCCACCGGGAGGGAGTTCCAAAGGTGCAGCACAGCCACCGAGAACATCCTATTCTGCGTGGTTCCCTGGGAACCCCAGAGGACCTCCAGCAGGGCGCCCCCGGAAGACCACAGGTGCCAGTCTAGAACCCGGGGAGTGAGGCGATCTCACAAACAGGCAGGGCCCAGGCCATGTAAGGCTTTATAGGTCAAAACCAACACTTTGAATCAAGCCCGGAAGACTATTGACAGCCAGTGCAGAGATCGGAGCACTGGTGTAATGTGCTCCTGGCGGCCCAGTCTCACCAAGAGCCGGGCCACCGCATTCTGCACTAGCTACAGCCTCCAAGCCATCACCATAGGTAGCCCCACATAGAGCGTGTTACAGTAGTCTAACTGAGAGGTAATAGAAGCATGGATGATCATGGCCAGGCCAGGAACCGAAATGAATGGCTGAAGCCACCGCACCGTATGTAACTGGCGGAAGGCACTCCTCGCCACAGCCTCCACCTGAAAATCCAGGCGGAGTTGCACATCAAGGCGCACCCCTAGGTTCCGTACCTGGGAAGTCAGCGGAGAACAGATCCCATCAACCGAAGGAGCTGTTACCTCCACTGACTTACCCACTAACATCACCTCCGTCTTGTCAGGATTCAGTTGCAATCGGTTAGCCCTCATCCATTCCCTCACAGCTGCCAAACACCAGGTAAGCACCGAGACAGCTGGGCCTGGGTCGGTCGAAAATGAGAGATACAGTTGGGTGTCAGCCGCATACTGATGACACCTCACCCCGAGCCCTCTGATCACTTCACCAAGCGGCTGCATATACACGTTGAACAGGAGAGGGGACAAACCAGAACCCTGCAGAACCCCACATGAAAGGTCTCGGTAGGATGAAAAACAATCACCGAGCACTACCCGCTGAGTTCTCCTGGTCAGGAATGAGCGGAACCATTCAAGAATGATCCCGCCCACCCCCGCACTGTCCCGCAGGCGCGCCACCAACATCTCATGGTCAACGGTATCAAGTGCTGCCAAAAGAACTAACAGGACCAATAGGGTCGAACGACCCCGATCCTTCTCACAGCGGAGATCATCCTTCAATGCCACAAGTGCTGTCTCAGTGCCATGACCCGGACGAAAGCCAAACTGAGAAGGATCAAGATAACCGACGCGGTCAAGATGCTCCTGGAGTTGTTGAGCCACTACCCATTCAATAACCTTCCCTAAAAAGGGAAGGTTAGAGACAGGCCAATAGCTGGCAGGGGAGTCAACGTCAAGCAATGGTTTCTTGAGCAGAGGCCGCACAACCACCTCGAGGTAGCCCAGCACTCTGCCCTCCCGAAGGGAGGCGCTGACCACCCCGGCCAGCAACGGCCACATTATCTCCTGGCAGCTCTTAACCAGCCAGGACGGGCACAGATCTAATTAGCAAAAGGTGGCTCGAACCGTCCCAAGCACACCCACCACGTCAGCGGGTGTCACTGACTGAAATTGATCTCACAAAATTGGAGAAGCCAGGGCTTCTACAACCTCTACCTCCTCCACTGTATTAAGTACTGCATCAAGGTCTTGGTGAATGCGAGCAATTTTCTCCGCAAAATAATCTGCAAAAAGGTCACAGTGGGCAGATGATGACTCAACCCCAGAGTTGAGGGAGGCCGGACTGACCAGACCCCGTACAACCCAGAACAGCTCCACCAGATGGGATTTAGCTGATGCTATGAAGGCAGCAAAGAACTCCCTCTTTACTGCCCGCATAGTCACGGCATAGGCTCGTAAACAAGCTCTATGCTGCAATCTGTTGGCTTCAGCGCGAGAACGACGCCACCGTCGCTCCAACCATCACCCCTCTTGCTTAAGCATCCACAACTCCTCGGAGAACCAAGGAGGTCTGCGGAGCCTCCACCTGGGCAATGGACGCCTGGGAGCCATTCGATCGATGGCATCTGACAGCCAACTGTTCCATAGCTTGACAAGGTCATCAATGAGATGGTCATTTTGGTCAGAGGGTAACTCCCCCAGAGCACCTAGAAACCACACTAGGTCCAACAGCCTCCCGGGGTGGACCATCCTAATAGGTTCCACACCCTTCCGGGGGCAGACATGTGCTAGAAGGGAGGTCTGCAGGAGGTAATGATCCATCCATGACAAGGGCACAGCTGATATCTCCCCCATTAACGGAACACCCGCCTCAAGGTCAGTGCAAAACATGAGGTCCAAGGTATGTTCTCCAAGATGTCGGGCCGTTGACCCTCTGGGACAGGCCCATGGTTGCCATGGAGGCCATGAACTCATGCTTGGCTCCCCCAAGAACAGGGGGAGCCTAGTCTCTTTGGAGACTGCAACACCACCTCCGACGCTGCCTCTGCCAGAGCATACAGGGGGGCCGCTGTACTGGTAGGTGCACGGTATACCAGCAGCACTCCCAAACTGTCCCCCGCCAAATAAAACACAAGGTGGAGACCTTCAATGCATACCATGGATTGCACTGGATACCTCCTCACAGACCAGGCCCCTTTAAAAATCATAGCTACACCACCACCCCATCCCTCTAACCGCAGCTGGTGCTACATGGAATACCCGACTGGAACAAGATCAGCCAAAATAGGCCCTGATTCGTTGTCCAGCCATGTTTCCGTGATACATGCAAGATCGGCAGCATAGTCCAGGACTACCTCCTGGACCGTTGCCTTATTCGCCACTGATCTTGCATTTAACAGCACCAAAACCGGGTTGGGGACCCCCTGACCAAGTTCTACCTGCTCTCCTGCTGGAGGAGGGGTAAGCAGGACATGCACTAAGCATCTGTCCCGCCTCACCACTCCCACTCCCCTCCCCCTGAGACCATATCTTCCCTGGCCTATCATGACCCAAATAGCTGCAGTCCCTACTAGGATCACAGAACTTCACTTGTAGAGTGGTAACACCTGGAAGGGCCTTTCCGTCTCAGCTTTACGCCAAGGTCTCAAGCGATACTATTATATCACAGCAACCAGAGAGATAAAGGACAATTGCAGGACATGGCTCCGTTTTTTAGATAAATTTAATGGAGTTAGTTTCTGGAGGGGTGATCTCCTCTTGGAGGCGGAGCTCCAGGTACAGTCAGATGCCGTTGGTTTTGGGGTATATTTCAGGGGATGATGGTGCGCTGCACCATGGCCCTGTGAATGGGTGACGGAGGGAGTCACCAGAGATTTGACATTCTTGGAATTTTCTCCTATCATACTGGTGGTGTAATTGTGGGTGACTGCATTCGCAAACAAGACAGTGGTATTTTGGTGTGACAACCTGGCGGCGGTTCACGCCATAAATTTCATGTCTTCAAAATCCACAAGGGTCATGCAGCTGGTCAGGAAATTTGTATTGCAATGCCTAACGTTTAACATCATGTTTACATCAAAACTTGTCCCTGGAGTTAACAACGGCGTAGTTGATGTGCTCTCTCTTGTCTCCAGATGGACCGTTTCCACCAGGTGGCACCAGAGGCGGCTGTTGAGCCAAAAGCATTGCCTTCAGGTGCATGGAACCTTGGATTGTAGACCTATTCTAGATGGTTCAGGGATCACTAGCAAGGTCTACCTGTCTGTCCTATGGGAGGGCGTTTAAGGAATTGCAGGCATTAAGGGCCAGTCAAGGATGGCCCACAAAATTTCCTATCCCTGAGCACCATGCCATTAGGTTTGCCATCGCCCTTAGGCAGCGGGGTCTTGAGCCTGGCACCATTGCCAGCAAGGTGTCAGGTATTACCTTCTTTAGTAAATTAGCGGGCCAGCCCCCCCCAGATGGCAGTTTTTTAATGCATAGACTTATAGAGAGCTGGTCCCGAGATAGGGATCAAACCCACGATGCATGACTGCCCATAACAACATGCTTACTTAGCAGTTTGGATGTCACACTAGCCCAGGTCTGTTTTAACCAGAGTGAGGCATGGCTTTTTAGTGTGTCATTTAAGCTGGCCTTCTATGGTGATTTTCGGGAAAGTGAGCTGGTTGCTGAATCCCGTAGGTCTGTGTCCAATAGAATAATCAGAGCCCAGGATGTTCAAGTTCAGGATGATATGATCCAAATTATTCTTCGTTACTCCAAAACCAACCAAAGAGGTAAAGGCCATCTTATTACCCTCCATCGGGCAGGGTCCTCATCCCTTTGCCCTGTCACAGCAGTGCGAAGATATCTGCATATCTGACCTGGCATCCCAGGTCAATTTTTGATACATGCCGATGGTTCACTTCCCACCAGGCGCCAGTTCATGGCAGTAATGCATAGGCGCCTTGGTCAGAACCACTTGCCAAGCCACAGATATGGTCCCACTAATTTAGAATTGGAGCACCAAGTTTAGGGAAACCCTCTGGCTGAGAGTTTCCCGGAGTCCCGCATCCGGGACATCAGTAGATGGCGCTCAACCGCCTTCTGTACATATGTCCGCTCGTTACATAAGTAAGTAAATTTTGGTTAATTGTTCATAGTTGAAATCTTATTGTTTATTGTTGCAGGATGGAAAGTCTCCAGGCCACATAAGCTGGTGTGGATCATGGGCCACAGCATTGTACACTGGGCTGCCAAGGCAGCGGGCAGATCCCATTGGGGCACGCAGCTTGGGCTGGGTGAAAAGGCGGAGCTAGTGTGGTGAGCCAGAAGTGGTATGCGTTGGGAACAGCTTATGCCCCTCTTACATAGGATAGCTAGTGGCCGACGTCCACAGTTTATTGTTGTTCATCTTGGGGAAAATACTCTACCCAAAAACCCCGGGTTGCAGTTAGTAGTTAGGATTAAACGGGATTGGGTGGAGGCTCAAAAACGTTTGCCTCGCACAAGGTTCATCTGGACACACATGATAGAGAGGATCAGATGGCATGATGCAGTCTCACCAGGGAAGGTTGACAGAGTCAGAAAGAAAATTAATAAGGAAGTAGGCAAGCTAGTGATTGCGAGGGGTGGTGACTTCATCGCGCACAAGGAAATTCGGTTCTTGAAGCCCAAGCTTTATTGGGATGACGGAGTGCACCTGTCTGACATGGGAGCCCAGATGTATCTGGGAGTATTGAAAGAGAAATTAGTGCAACTATTGGATCAGAGGGAGGATAATGGGATCGAAACCAGCCAAGCATTGGCTGGCGGTTTGCCGTGGCAGGGGTTCAGATAGTTGGTTTCACAGTTGTTAGGGGTCTGAAGGAAGACGTCTCCATAAGAGATGGGCCAAGAGCAAACCAAGAGCAGGGGCGGCCAGGTTCGGCACAAGGCCCAGGATGAGGGGGGAGGAGCAACTCAGCCAAGGACAGAGGTGATCCCAGCTGGCAGGGACCTTGCTTTCCAGCCTGCTTCGGGTTGCTACAGGGTGAGAGCCTTATCAACCAGCTGTGCGGCTAGGGGTGAGAGCAACCTAGGATAGTTAAGTGTTATAGGTACTGAGGGACATCAGGCCGCCCTTTATTAATTGTTAATAAGTTGGAACCTGGACCTGGAGTGTGAAACTCCTTTTGGCCTAAATTCTAATTCAATAAAGATTGCAGCCTTTCAAATCCATATCTAAGGGCCTGTCTTCTTTGGGGTGCAGGGGCAATTCCCTTTCCCCCCCTCGCGGACCGGCTCCTTGAGGCCGGTTCCATGCTGGGCAGGGGGGAGGGCTTTGTCGCCCGCCCCCTCTCCGAAGAAGACAAGCAGATGCTTGCCGCTCGGAAAGCGGGCCGCTGGGGAGGCAGCGTGCAGTTTAGGTGTGAAAGCACAGGTCTCGCATCGCAAGACCTGCGGGCGCCATTTTGTGCCTCGCGGCACTATGGGTCAGTCAGCCCAGCAGCGCATGAGGAGAGGAAGCACCTGCCCGCCCGATATTATGGCACTGTGGGCTATTCTGGTTGCTCTTTATGAGGGCCGGGAAGGAATTTTTCAGTCACAGCATGATTGGCTGTTGGTGTGACTGTTTTTTCACCTTCCTCACAGTGTTTACGTTGAAAGGTGATGAGTTAGGAGGCCATATATAAATTGCCGCTCTCTTTGGCAGGGGTCCAGGTAGTTGGTTTAACAGTTGTTAGGGGTCTGAAGGAAGACATCTCCATAAGAGACGGGGCCAAGTGCAAACCAAGAGCAGGGGTGGCCAGGGTCGGCGCAAGGCCCAGGATGGGGTGGGGAGGAGCAACTCAGCCGAGAACAGGGGCGGTCCCAGCTGGCGGGGCCCTCACCTTCCAATCTGCTTCGGGTTGCTACAGGGCGAGAGCCTTATCAACCAGCTGCGCGGCTGGGGGTGAGAGCAACCTAGGATAGTTAAGTGTTATAGGGCGGTACTGAGGGCCATCGGGCCGCCCTTTATTAATGGTTAGTAAGTTGGAACCTGGATCCGGAGTGTGAAACTCCCTCTGACCTAAATTCTAATTCAATAAAGAGGGCGGTCTTTCAAATCCATATCTGAGTGCTTGTCTTCTTTGGGGTGCGGGGGCAATTATGACATCCCATTTTCCTTAATTCAGCCAGAGATGCAAATAAATACAGCATCCCCCAAACACAAAATTGTGTACAGGCTGCAGCATCCTTAACATTCTTTCTTAGCAGCATTAAAAAGTATTTGTATGACTATTTCAATTCAAATGATTCCACACCCTCTCCCTTAAAAACTTCAGCAGGAAGGGAAATAATACATGAATTGCACTGTTTCACAGTTCAGTGGTTTAAATGTACACTGACAACAGTGTCTAAATGTACATTTACTGTTCAAAATTCTGTTTTCATTAACCTACCCCTTCTTCCTCACTGCAATAACCGGTTGTTAGTGAGCCACAGCTGCATTGGGTTAATTAGATTAAAATTATGCCCTTTTCAGACGAGTTCAATTTTACAGCATTGCCAGCTCAATCATACCAGTTTTGAGAAAAATAAGGTTTAGAAACTTTGAGTAACACATCACTAGGGGTGTGACTGTTTTAGCATCTAAAGATAAATTAAAATTAAACAAAAAAGAGAGAAAAAGAAAATGGGAGTGTTTGTGTAAATGGGAAACATTTCAGCTTTCAAAGAAAGAAAGAAAGAAAGAAAGAAAGAAAGAAAGAAACCTACAGCCCCCAATAAGGACAAAAACAGATTAGGGGGATGTTTTGAATTTTAAAAAGCGTGAAAAACAAATATTACAAACATTGTAATATAATATTATCTCCCAAGATTCATACAATTACATATGAGATCCCATCAGTATACCCACTCTCAAAGCCACTATATGCCATGAAACTAAATATGAAACATTAGGGGAGCTCCTGATTAATTAGGGAACCTGCACAACAATGCTAGTGTTATGTTTGAATTTTCAAGGGATCAGACCGCCATCCATTAATTACAATTCTGTTTTGGCATGATATACAGGCTTCCACTTCTGTTAAACACAAAGTCTATCTCCAATTTCCCCCTAATAGTCTTCAGAAATACACAAAGTGTTCTGTACAACTTTCCTATACTTTATCCCTTCACAGCTCTACCCTCTCATAATCTCAGATTGTTGTTAGTTTGAGGAAGGTGTCTAAATGAGACCAGAGAAAAAAGGCAAGGTAGTCTTCCAGGGACTACCCACCAAAGTGAAACATCTCGCAATAAGTTGTGTAGATATTAAATATATTTTATGATCATCTTTCAGCAAATTGTGATCCACCCTCCACTTTGGTCTTTTCCACACAAGATGCACCCACTCATGAACACCCAGAAATCTGGGTGTTCATGAGTGAGAGAGCCCTATGTGAAGGATGTGGTGTGTGCATGGTGACGGGGGGTGCATGCACACTCCCACCTAACATGCATCCCCACACACACACCCAGTCATCAACATACACAGGACAACTGGGGAAAATGGAGGTTGCTCCGTGCGTGTTGATGAGTGGGGGTGAGTGGAGATGTATGTGCACCCAAATGCACGCCCTGCCCACCCACTGTGCACATGCACCCACGGATCCTCCACATTGTGGGGGCTGTGTAAAAATGGCCTTTCTTATATAAGGAATTAAATAACCAATAAGGCTGTCATCTGAAATAACCCCTCAGTGATACAGAGAGTGAGAGAGCTCTCTTCAGGTTTTCTCTGCATCAGGTACACATTTACGGGGAGACAAGGGTAGTGAGGACTGAAGGGATGGGCAAGTATAGACATGGGCATTACAGGTATCTCACTTAGCCATAGCAAGAAAATTCTCCTGTAACAAAATGTCTCAAAGTCAAAGGAAATTGAGATAAAAAACCCTACCATCTGCACAGAGCAGGAAGAAGGCTGGGTGACCTAACAATTTAGGAGCAAAATAACATTCTACTTTTAATACTGATGCCACCTTACTGTCCACGCACAACAGTGCCTGTATAGTTAAGGCATCACACACACTCCATTATAACACACAAACACTCTATTGTTAATAAAATCTAGTTAATTTATGCTATCATTGTATGATTAGGTATGGAGGGTTGCTTGGGTGAGAGGCTGAATATGTCCAAATGTCAGCTAACTCTGATGGATAATGACTGAGATACAGCAGTCTAGAAATTGCAGGTTGAGGAGCAGTTTTTTGTCAATTTGCAACCATCTCAAACCTTGGGAGTTTTAAAGTTAGGTCTGAGAAGCTGAGAACGTTTAGAAAATTCAAGCCTCTGGGCCAAGGCTGCCTTCACTTAGTTGTTTGTTTGTTTTTAAATCACATCGTACTTTTACAGTTTTAAGATCTTGAATTTCTCATTTTCGGCTATGGGAAGGAAAGTTATGCAATGCATGCATATTTGGGCTGGCATGAAGCAGCTGGGGTACTCACATGGTGGCCAGCTCGAGCTGCTGTCCTCAGCATCAGTCTGGCTGGGGGGCGGTGGAAGGATCATCTACCACCAGCTCTGCTGCCTGCCCACCGGCCACTCGCCTGCCGAGGTCACTGTGCCACTGCCCGCCACTTCACCCGTGATGCTGCTGCTGCTGCTGCTGCTGCTGCCAACACCGCCAGCCACCACAGCTCCAAAGGTCCCACTGCTCTGAGCAGCCATGCTTTCCTATCTAGCATGCTGGGAAATGTTGTTACAGTATGTCAGATTCAGGAAACGGATGCTCAACCATGCGTGCGTGTGCAACACTGGCAGTGCAGAGGGACCTAAGAACACTGGCAGGTGACACAAGCAGCAGTAGCAGCAATAGCAGCAGGCTTATAGGCAGCAGGGTCAGCTGGTGTGCGTGGTGTGTATGTGTGTTTGAATGAGTGTGAGAGCGTAATGTGTGTGAGAGAATGAATGAGTGTGCATGTGCGTGAGAGAGAAAGAATGAGTGTGTGTGTGTGTGCAAGAGAGAATAAGAATGAGTATGTGTGTGTGTATGTGTGTGAGAGAATAAATGTGTGTGTGTGTCTGGTTGGGAGTGTCTGAGTGAGGAGGAGTGCAGGGGGCTTGGGGAAATGTGTGTGTGTGTCTGGCTGGAGGAAGTAAGTGAGGGGGCATGTGTGTGCATCTGGTTGGGGTGTCTGAGTGATGGGGTTGGGGAGAATGTGTCTGTCTGTGTGGTTGGGGGAGTGAGTGGGGGGAGAGTGGTATGTAGTATGTACTGTGTGTTTGGGGAGGGGGAGGGAGAGGTGTGTGTGGTGTGAGGGGAAGGGAGGGGTGTGTGTTTGGGATGGGGAGGGTGTGTGTGTGGTGTGTGTAAGGTTTGGGGTGCTTGGTTTGCCCTTGCGCACTCTGCATTTTTATGTTGGGGGATGACCACTTTGCTTTACCATGTAGTTTGGCATACTTGTTTTGACCCGGCGCACTCTGCATTCTTATGTTTGGTGAGGAGGTACCAGTTTTACTTTGTCATGTGGTTTGGGGTTGTTGGTTTGTCCCTGCATGCTCTGTACTGTTTTTTGTGGTGCTTGGTTTGACCCTGAGCGCTCTGCATTTTTGTGTTTGGGAACAGCGGTGCCAGATTTGCCTTGCTATATGGTTTGGGGTGGTTGTTTTGCCCCTGCACACTCTGCATTTTTATGTTTGGGGAAGACTTGCAAGTTTTGTCTTGCCATGTGGTTTGGGGTGCCTGGTTGGCCCCTGCACACCCTGCATTTTTATGTTTGGGGAGGGTGGGTGGCAGCTTTGCCTTGCCATGTGGCTTGGGGTGCTTGGTTTTACATTCACACAAGTTATGCAAATTAGGGAGGAGTATACAAAATTAGAGGAAGTTTCATGCAAATTAGGGTATGGGCAACATGCAGCCCAGTGTTGGAGGGGTGGCCACTGTTTCCCGCCCTGTGGTGGGCCAGGGAGCCGCCATGCATGTTTCTTTTTACCCAATATCAAGACTAAAGGAGAAACTAACAGCATCTACATTATATTGAACATGTTTAATTATTTACTGAAAACGGATACTTTGCTCATAAAATGAACAGGGTTGGGTTTTTTTTAGTATATCTGCAGTAATGGTTTTCTGTTGTTGAACTACTAAATTCCTTTTCATCATTTTCTAACAGAAGTGGGTAAAAGAACACCCTTTCATTCATTAGATCTCTATGAAATCTTTTTATTATCCCACGTATATATCCAGCCCATTGACTCACTCTGACGATCACAAGTTTAATGTTAGTACCAGAGTGTTAATTCTCTACAAAAGGCGATTTTGATGAAATAATAAAGAGAAGATTTGCAGATTTGCTATAATGTGGCAAAATGTATTAATGTAGGAGTCTATTTCAGTCACTGATGAGAAGGGTAACGGACATATTACTCTCCTAGACACTACTCAGATAACCTACCTTCTTACATGGAAGAGTTTCCTTGAATATTAGAGAACACACAGACAAAGCCACTGCAAGTAATTTTGTAATTATCTTACTCCGTTACTAATATGCTACCTACCCACTCAATGCACAGGAGCCTACCCTACAGCCAATGTATTTTCATATTTTATTTCTATAAAGGATGGAAAATGAAACAAGCTGTATATTTGACTAAAAGTGGGACTATTAATGGGGGAAAATAACAAATGTACAGTAGAGACCTACTTATCTGGGTAGTTGGGGGGGGGGCATCCAAAGTGTTTGGATGAGCCGGTGTCTACATGAGTGAGTTCTCACCTCCTACTCCACCCCTACTGCCATCCCAACCCAAGTGCCAAAGCAGCTTCAGGGGGTGTGGGGGGAAATCAAGGCACCAGGAGACATGCTGCACTTTTTCTTGCAGTATTCTCAGTCCTGCACTCCACAGGTGAGCCTGGGAACAGTAGGGCTGTGGTGACTACCCCCCAATTGTGAGAAGAGTCTCCCCCTTCATTCCAAAATCCAGAGGAGAGCTGTCTGACTCTCTAAATACACTGAGAGGAGGAAGGTATGATAGGCAGCCTTCTAGAGAAAGTAATTGAATAACATTGCTCTGTGGAATCAGCCTCACAATACCAAGCCCTTTAAGTTTCCCTTGTTTCTCAGTTGTGAAGTTTTATTAATTAGAGATAAATCCTCTTCATAAGCTACAAAGCAACTTCTTAGTGTCAGGGTATGGAGGGGGCGGGGCCCGCAGGGACCACAGAGAAGGGGGCAGGGGGTAGCTTGGGGTGCCCAGGAGGTCGCGCTTCCCACCCCCTTAGTACCTGTGTCTGTAGAGGCTTCCCCTGCTTGCAGTCCGCTGGGCCAGTGATTACCTGATGGGAGGCAGCTGCGGCGCTCAGAGCGCCTGCAGCCGAAGCAAGGACTGGGTCTGAAGCAAGATTCTGGGTTCCTGTGATCTGACCCATGCATTGGTATTTGGAGAAACTGTGGTTTACTAGACTCCCTGTTCTTGTACGAAGAGTGCTGTGTGTGGTGGGTGATTGTGTGCGAGTGGTGTGTACTTCTGTCTTCCTTATTGTTGACCTTCCTTGCCTTCCTGTGTGTGGTTACCCTAATCCCTCCTCGCTCCCCTCTGGGGTTCCCAAGGCCTGGGGTCCCTACCCCCTCCTCACTTGTTTCCCTTCCTGGGCCGTGTGTGCGTAGAGGATCATTATAATCCAGGGTGTAACATCTCTGGTAGGCCCACTGGTGAATGGTGGCTGGGTCAGGTGCCTTGTAGCATACAACTGACCACACAGCGATACATCATACTGAGGGCTCCTTTAATTCTAATAGTGTGTGTCTGCGAGTGGGGTTTGTGTCCTTGTGTCATGTACCCCCTACTTCGGTCCTGTTTTCCTTTCCTAGCCCATATTCTCCACACTCAGAAATTCATCAATATCCCATTTTTAAGATAACAAGTCCCCAACCTATTAGCACAACAATTAAGTATTTTATTGAGTTCTTCAAATGTCCTATTATGGAAACTAGTTCTTCCTTGGCTAACTGAACTGGATTCAGCCACTGAAGATTTTTCAAAGGACTCTTTTCTGGACTGAATGACAGGCCAGTCAATTCTTCTTGTCCATGAGGAAGCAAATGCCAATGAGAACTATTAGCTTCCAGCTACTGGAGGCAAAATCTCAAAAATGGATGTTACCTCAGTCTACATCTCTGTTGCTGAGAATTTGAAGAGAAAAGGCAAAGGGATTTTTTAAAAATCATGACAGGAAGCGTCTGTTTGCATGAGCATTCTTGAATAATCTAGGCATTGGCTATATTCAGGTCCTGCTGGTCTCACCATTGCACCTTAAGTTGTTGGGCAAAACTGGGCCTTTACTGTGGCAGGCTGCTTAGTGTGGAACTCATTCCTTTCGTATTTTCATCTCAGTTTCTCCCTCCTCACCTTCAAAGAGCACTTGAAGACTTTTAAAAAAATTAAATTCTCCAGGTGTTTTTAGAGGACCCACTGCTGGTTACCCTTGATGTACTTTTTCCCTCTTCCTTTACATTCCCCCTTTAAAAAGTTTTAAAATGGATCTTACATCAATTTTGTTTTATGGTAATTTATTGTATTTTATTGTTCAGAGGATGGAAGTTCCACAATACTGGGGCAGCAAACAAGAACGCCTCTCTGTGTGCCCTCATCGTATGAAGTCGATAGGAAGATGGTATCTGCAAGGACACTCCTGCTATCACTGGGCCTTCTCACGCGATCACAGGGTCTCCAGGGACTCCCAGGTGGAGGCAGTAGGTCAAGTAAAGTACTTGGGCATCACTATAAATCATGCTCTTTCCATGAAAACTCAGGTTTAAAGATGCCATCTAAGCTGTACAATTTGTGTAAGCAATACCCATATTTAGCTCAGGGCTTACCTTCCACAGCAAACTATGTCCTGGTGGTCACCATGAGACTTAATTTTTGTAATTCCCTATTCTGTGGGCTTCCAGTGGTCGTTCCCTGTTGCTTATACCTTGTTCAGGATGTTGAAGTAAAGTTGCTTACTGGCAGTGGTGTAGTGGTAATTTTAAAAGTGCAGGAGCTCTTCATGAGATCCCACCAAAGCCTCCAAGGCTGCTGAGAGGGGGTCACAGGAAAAGTGCCAGAGCTCCGTTCCCCCGCGTTCCTGCTCCACTACACCACTGCTTACTGGTTTGGGCAGCCTTGATCATATTATGCCCAACCTGCATTCTCTGCATTGTGCCCCCAGGAAGAATGAGCATCCAAATGGCAGATGAAATTTAATGTGGACAAGTGCAAAGTGATGCACATAGGGAAAAATAACCCAAACTATATGTACACAATTCTGCATTCTAATTTAGGAGTTACCACTCAGAAAAAGGATCCTAGAATCATTGTGGACAATACATTTAGATCCTCAGCTCAGTGTGCAGCAGTGGTCAAAAAAGCAAACCGAATGTTAGGAATCATTTGGAAAGGGATAGAGAATAAAACTGAAAATATCGTAATGGCTCTATTATATCTATGGTATGACTGCACCTGGAGTATTGTGGGCAGTTCTGGTCGCCCCATCTCAAAAAAGACATAGTAGAACTAGAAAAAGCACAGAGAAGGGCAACAAAAATTATCAAGGGTATGGAACAGCCGCCGTATGAGGAAAGGCTTGATAGGCAGGGCTCTTCAGCTTGAAGAAGAGATGACAGACGGGATAGGATAGAAGTTTATAAAATCATGAGTGGTGTGGAACACATAAATAGGGAGCGGCTATTTACCCTCTCTAACAGTACTTGAACAAGGGGACACTTCACGAAATTAACTGGTAGCAGGTTTAAAATAAATAAGATAAAGTATTTTTTCACTCAGCACACAGTTAACTGGTGGAACTTACTGCCAGAGGAAGCGGTCACAGCCAGTAGTGTAGCTAGTTTTAAAAAGGGATTGGATAAGTTCTTGGAGGATAGTTCCATTAATAGCTATTAGCTAAGTAAGTTTTGGGGATGTAACCTCTTACTGTTGGGGGCTGGAACAACAGGGAATGGATTGCCCATTGTGACCTGCTGGGTACTTCTTCCAAGAGAAAAAGATTGGCCACTGTCGGAGACAGGATATTGGGCTTGATGGATGGTCTGACCCAGTATGGCACTACTTATGCTCTTATGTTAATGATGCACTTCAAATATCTTGGAAAACCAACCCATTTATTTTCACATGCACAGTATACTATGCATATTGAAATTCAGGAATGTTTCCAAAGAAACACAAGAGTAATTTTTGCTCATTTTAAATTTAAGAATGCGTATTTTATTAAAATACAAGTACTGCAATGTAACATGCTTAAATTTAATATTTATTTGGTTTAGTAGAATCTATGTATATATCAAATAATCGTTCTATTAACTGTGAAATATTTTGGCATCAGTTATTCCAAATAGGAAAGAAGTTCTGCAGTTAGTTACTGTAGATTGTATTTTAGTAAACACTAATTTCCATTGTGATGACATCACCACTCTAAGGTTCGTCTAGCTCCTTTGCCCCTTTTCCACCTCTCACCCACTCTCACATCCCAAAATTATCTCACTGCTGAAGCCTAGAGCTAAGATGCACCCAGACATGCCCCCACACATCGGCTACGGGGATGCCTCCCGTGTGAATGCCGCGGTGGGTGGGCATGCATGTGTGCTCCTGTGACCCACCCACCTCCACCCATCATCCATGCAGAGAGTAATTGACCACAACGGAGGTTGCTCTGTGCGTGGAGGTGGGTGAAGATGGGGGTCTGTACGTGTGTGCACACACCCCACACGCTGCCCCTGCACCAGCGCACACACAGGTTCCCTCTGCAACCGCGACCCATTTAAAAAGAGCCAAAGTATCCAGTTGAATTCTGCTTTTGACAGATTTGTGTGGTCTGATCCACGTCCAATGGGATGGGGACTGAACAAATCTAATCCCGTTCCACTGGAGCTCTGCTTTGTCAGCTCTAGCTATCTAACATCAGTATGGTGCCGTTTTGTGCATTCGCGCCAAGAATATTTTCTGAGTAGGTACATGGGCTACTGTACATGTGCAATACCCAACGTTAATTAAATTGAATTGGCTCTTGTGTATGCACCAAAAAAATCTGATTAGTACATAATATGAACAAATCGACATCATACAAATAAAGAGAGCTTTGAAACAAAGCACGGAGAGGAGCTATGGTTAAAAATTCTCATTGGATCTCCAGGTACTGTTCCAAAACCACAGAGAATCTCCACAAGGATAAAAGGGCTGCTCCTTTCAGCCCTACTGAATCCATATCAAGTTTTCATTAAATCTGGTTTCAGTAGCTATCCAGAAATTAGTTACTTTACTTAGAATAAACACAAATGTATCACTCACTCACTGTTTAATAGCAGTATAAAAATAGGATTCATTTCCTAAATAATCATATCATAAAAATCAGGAAGCTAGAAGTCTCGGAATCATATTTAACTGTGTGTAAATGACAAATAAACAGTCACCAAACATAATGAGTATAATATAATCAAAAGTGAAATTCAAAGCCAGGTTTTAGCCAGGAAATAAAACATGATAAAGCAGCATATTCTTTTATTTCAGACAATTTCCTTAATGTTAATGTGGTGTTCATTAAAAACTAAAATAGAACTCTAATTCCTATCCCAGAAACATTTTCAAGGCCTTTTTGGAAGCAAAGGAGATATTTGCATAAGGTTCAATGTATGATTACTGTATCATTTGGAGTTTATATCTTCATTGATTACACTACCAAAACAGAGCAGCTCAAAAACCAAGCAGCAAAACCACCACTTCTTACAGCCCTATCCACTTCAAAGTACATCACTTATATCTTCATCATCCTCCTCCTCATCTACAGCAGAGGCATTCAACAAAAATCAATGAGCAGGCTGCAAGAACTGGGTCACTCTCCCACCAGGCCCACATTCACTCCCTCCATTTACCCAATGTCCCTGCCCCCTGACACCAGTAGCAAATGTCCAATAGATTCCTACAGAATTCCATAGTATTTTCTTACAATTTAAAGTTTCAGCAAGTGCAATCACTCCTCTTATGAGGAAAGTTGATGCTAGACTAAATTTGGTTTCAGAAATGCCCCAGTTAAATCAAATTACATTGCATGCCCAAATTAAACCAAGTGCTAACAAATGAGACCATAGTCCACACAAAGTGAGTGCCCATCTGCCTGTTTATGGTTATTGGTTACTGCACCGGCACTGCCAATCCAGATGGCTATTAAACTGCATAGACATTTCTGTCACAAGCATGTCAGTGCACAAGCCAACTCATCTAAAAATGGTACAGATGTTAGTACCATAGAAACATGCAATTTTAAAATTGGGGTCGGGGGAAACCACTGAATGTTAAGAAATGGGCCCCACTGGTTAACTCATATATTTTCTTATATTTTGAAAATAACAGTTTTTGCTTTCAATGAGCATAAGGGGCCAGAGCACCACAGAAAGCTTTTGCTGTCGTTTTTTGCCTGGGAAATCCCCATGACTTTGGCTTTTGTCTGTGGGTGCTGTGACCGTTTGCTGTGGCTGCACAGAGAAGCTGGGGTATGGGGGATACCCTGGTCTTTGCTGACAATTGGGTGAGGCATGTACAGAGAGAACTATCAGACCCATCCTCTGAGGCAGCCAATATTGGGGGCAGGGGTGCTTAATGGGTTTATGCAAGAAAAGGAGGGCCCAGATCATGGCTCTGTGCCATGGATCTGTCCCCTACCATGGATCGTCATTGCTGGCGGGGATTGTCAACACCTCCCTTGGGGAGGGCAGGGTGCTGGACTGTCTCAAGGAGGCTGTGGTGCAGCCCCTGCTCAAGAAACCATCATTGGACATTGCTGTCCTGGCCCGCTATCAGCCGGTCTCTAACCTTCCCTTTTTAGGGAAAGTTATTGAACAGGTGGTGGCTTGGCAGCTGCAGGAGCATCTGGACCAGGTCAATTTTCTCGATCCCTTGCAGTCTGGCTTTCAACCAGGTTATGGCACGGAGACTGCGCTTGTGGCCTTGGTTGACAACCTCTTCCGTGAGTTGAACCAGGGTCGTTCAACCCTGCTGATCCTGTTCGATCTCTTGGCTGCGTTTGATACTGTTGATCACGAGTTGTTGGTGACTTGGCTGCGGGACCGGGCAGGGATTGGCAGAACCATTCTTGAATGGTTCTGCTCTTTCCTGGCTGGGAGAACCCAGCATGTGGTCCTGGGTGATTTTTCATCTTCTCCCTGGGGTCTCACATGTGGGGTCCTGCAGGGTTCTATCTTGTCCCCTCTCTTGTTCAATGTGTACATGCAGCCTTTGGGGGAGATTGTCAAGGAGTATGGCGTATGGTGTCATTAATATTATTATTATTATTATTAACAAACATTTATATAGCGCCAGCAGTGTACCTGGGACTTTACAAAGTAATAAAATAGACACGGTCCCTGCCCCTAGGGCTTACAATCGGAGAGACAGGAGCTGGGGGAGAGACTTAGGAAGGGGAACAGAGGGAGAGACAAGGGGTCTAACATTCATGAAGATGCGAGGTCTCAAGTGCACGTACTTGGCTTGGTTACGATGAGAAT
>QEPC01002256.1:1424486-1436240 GCA_003113815.1 Sphenodon punctatus | reverse complement strand
GGGGGGGGGGGTGGCTACAGCTGAGCTGAGCTGAGCTAAGCTAAGTTGATTTGTCTAGGGCTAGCAGCGCCGACAGCTGGGCCCTAGCTCTGGATTTGGCTGCTTGGGGGGCGCAGTAGCGCCACTGCCTGTGCATAGGAAGGGGCCAGGGGAGGGACTTTATTTCCGCCCCCCCCCCCGCTCCCAGCACTGTGGGGCTAGAGTTGATTCAGTAAAGTTTAGTCAGCAGCTCCCGCAGTGGGGCCAGGCCAGCTTGGATTTGAATTCAGGCGCAGCAACACAACAGACTAGGCTCCAGGAGCGAGGCCCCAGACTCCACAGGGCCATGTGCGACCACACATGCCTGAGGACGGCCCTGACCATGATGCTATTTATTTCAATAACCAGTGAGTACAGTACAGTGCTGTCATGATGTTCAGTGGGCAGAGGGATTATCAGTTACCAGCCTGCTTGTGCATTATGTGCCAGCACAGGACACCTCTATTCTCATCTGCTATGCGTCTCTCAGCACCTCCAATGAACTCGTTGGAACAAGGACATGGGATCATTCTGTCGAGTCAGTTGGGCAGCACCACGGGTCTCGCAGATGTTGTGAAGGATGCAGCAAGCCAATACTAGTATGGGGGCATGGTGGAGGTCAAACTGATTGCGGTTCCAGAGGAGGCACCATCTCATTTTCATCACCTCAAACACCTGTTCTACCACGGAGCGTGCAGCGCCGAGTTGGTCATTGTAGAGTACCTGTGCCAGTGTTCTGGTTGTGGGATAGGCCTTCATCAGTCAGGGTGTCAAAAGGTAAGCCTGATCGCTTATGATAACTAGCCACATCGCCACGACCTCAATACACGATAGGTGTTAGAGGCTATTTCCCCAAGGTACATCCTGGCAAAGAATAGCAATAAGCATTAATTGTTCATTAATTGGAGCTGAGGACACCATGCAGGGTTCTTTTGTCTGTGATCTGTACCCCTGGAGTGGGTGGTCTCTGCCTATTCCCCAGCTATTGTATTTCTGGGTACACTCTCCTAGTTGGCTCCTTCCCCAGGGCTCATTCTCCCCCTCCCCCCCCCATGTGTTTCTGTTCCAGAGCTGGGACCTTGCGAGTCCTCCCACCCCCACTAATGGAGCCCTCTTCTTGTGGTGCTCTAGGGTCTGGAGGGCGCATTGCCAATGGGCTACTGCTATGGGTGCTTGCTGCAGAGTGGCTGGACCTTGACCACAGTAGGGGCCCGCTTGCTTCCGTTGTACATGCCTGGTGCCCCCCCCCCCCCGTGGCATATGCGTGAGACGCCCCCCAGCTCAGAGGGGGCCTGCTTACTTGCCATTGCTCTCATCCCTGGCCTTTGGCATCTGCATGCTGTGCTCTTGCCATGTGTGCTACTCTGCTGGTCCAGCATAGGTTTCTGGTGCTGGACTGAATGCTGTCCCCTCTGTATGACCACCCACAGGGGATTGCATGAACTCCTGTGCTGCACCCCGACTGTGTGCACAGGTTGGTGAGCGCTGTATGCGACTAAGCAGTGGTAGCTCGTGTGATGGGATCCTGTCAGGGGTCATTTGTTGGGGGCCTTGCCAGGGCGCAGCCCTTGCACTTGTATTCATGGGGGGCTGAGCCCCAGGACCATTTCCCACTAGGGGAGTGCCCCCAGGAATATGACAGGCCAGGGCCAGGTTGCTATTGGCCATTTCAGGCTTAGCCATGACAGCCTGGTGAACACATGCAGGTTTCTTTAGCCTTCAGTACTGATGTCTGTGCCCCATCCCCCTGTGCTGACCATCTAATGGATTCAATCACAGGAACTTCTGTTTCCTATTCAGCTGTAGAGAGGCTGGCTAGTCTAGGGATTAGATTAACAGGCTGAGACCAGTTTGTTTTCCTGTTCTGTCAGGTTCTGGGGCAGGGGGCGTGTCTTGTGAGGCAGGTTTGGGCCCTGGCATTTCATTGTTTATACATTCAGCACTGTATAACGTGCCCCCTGGAACCATTTAATGGGATCGCCCCTTGTATCTTTGCTGTTGGACAGTGTGCCTTTTCGACCTGCTCTATTCCTATTCCTGGCCTTGGTTTGATTTGCCCAGCGTTGGTTGGGCTTTCTCTTAGCCACACCCCTCTGCATGTCCCTTCACTCTGTCAGGATCCATGGCTGATGGAAGTGAGGTCGACCCCCGTAGGTTTTCTCCCCACCTGGATCGGGGCCCCAAACCTAGGACTCCTATGTGGTGATGGGTACTGGGGCGGGTGCAGGGGGTATTGTGGACTGGCCATGGCCTCACCTCCCTGACCTTCTGATGGGTGCTCCGAGGGGCCTGTATGCGCTTGCGTGGGCCTGCTGTGTGCTATGAATCCATCTCTTGATGAGGGACCTGTCCTGTGTTCTGTCCTCAGATACCGTGACACTGCTGGTCACCCTGCAGGCCCTTGGGCCCACTGCTGAGAATCTGCACCTGGCAATGAGGCATTCAGGGATGGGAGCCACACCTATCATGAGGCCCATGAGTGTCCCCTATTGCTTCCTTTCCTAACGCACACCCTTCTTTTTGCTGGGGGATGTGGTCTGGAAGGGGGGGGTGCCCTCATTCCTTTCTATCATCCTCTTTTACAGTGAGAATGCTCACAGTGGAGTGGTCATGGGAATGGAGGGAGGAGTGGCCGATACTCCCGGACAACTGCCACCGCTTCCATGTCCTATCCCAGGTCCAGAGCACCCCTTGACGTTGTGCCCGGGGGACGAGTCTTTAATTTTTCCGCTGGGGAGCACCACTTTGTTTGCCCGATGGTGTTTTATTAAAGTTTATTTGGTTTTCTATGTCCTGTCTGCGTTCTCTTTCCTGTGGGGCAGTAGGGTCTCTCGGCCTGGGGGAGCGGGCTGTTTGCGTGGATGGTCTTGTGGCTGCTAATGTGTCCCTGATCTGTTCTTTTGCTACTGTCCTGTTGTATGTGCAGCGCAGGATAGGCAGCCCCATTGGCACCTGCTCTCGCACTGTGGGCAGCTTTTGTGGATCACTCAGCGCTGCCTCTGACCCATCCTGAGATTCCTTCTGACCTTTCCCGCCCTCCCTCTGCAGTTGGTGTTTGTGTTCTGGCTGCCTTGGGGTTTGCTCCACTATAGGACCACTGGGACTGTGGTGGGCAACTGCGTGCATATTGTGTTGGAACCGTATGGCACATGCTGGTTTGCGTCTGTGCGTTGGCTCAGATGCAGCCCTGCAACCTGTGCTTCTCCTACATGTCCTCTGCTCTAAGCATAACTGGCCACCTGAACAGCTCTGTGTCCTTCAGATTGCATGCACCGGCCCTGTCCTGTGTTCCCTCTGCCTCCCTGAACCATACTTTGCAACTGTGGTGGTGTTGCAATGGATGGGGCGAGAGGTGGGGGTGCTTTCTGCACCCATTTCGCCCTCCACATAGGTCTTTGTGCTTGCTCCTGCTTCCTGTGTTGTGGTAGGGGCCCCCTCCCCTGCATGGCTTTTGTGCCCTGTCCTGCCATGTAGCCTTCCATTTCCTCCCATGGGTTGCATGCTGTTTGCAGCATTTGGGGGGATGTCTGGCGCCCACATGTCTCACTAGGGTGTTGTGGAGCCACCGCTAACCTGTGCTGTCTCTCCCCGCCTGCACTGTGCCTCTGTGGGTATGGGAAGTGAAGTCTACTCTAGCTTCATTTGCCCTCCCTTGGCCATTTTGGAATGCTCTGCTGTGGGGCGTGGTTTTGGCTCTGATCGGTGTGGCAGTTCACCATGAAACTAGAGAGCATGTTCGATGGGTGTTGGGTCTGGTGGGTAGGTGGCGGGTTTGTGGGTGATGTGACGTCCCGTGGATCTCATGTGACCACCGGGTCTAGTGGCCATCTGAATTTCTACCCATGCACTGTCTTCAGGTGGGTGGTGCTTGGGTCCCTCCACCCATCTCCACCAACCCCCCACTCAGGCATACCCATACAAAAAAGGCCATAGATACCTAACATTTTCAGTTCTGAGGGAGAAACAAAATTATGGATCTCTCAACTTGTCACAGAGTCTTTCTAAAAAGACTGCGGGGGTCAGAAATACAATAAAATCCTAACTGATAATGCATTACAGACACAGTTCCTTACAAACAAACAAAAAAACCTCTGATATTATTTGCTAAAAGATAAAGCAATAACTGGATGCTGATTTAGTGTACTTTTGATGTTTATAAAATAAAAAACATACTTTACTACAGTAATAATGTTGTTATTTAAACTATTATTGACAGCAAGTTGAACATATCCCTCACTGATTATTTTTTTTCTTCTGTTTCAATGAAAAATATACAGTCAGGAGAGTACAAGAGTACAGGTGTGGGCTACAGAACATCAATTTTTCTAGACTCCTATTTAAGTTTATTGCATTTTTTAATGATTCACAACAGATCTGTCCTTTCTGACCTGCTCTGAAAAGCTCTACTCTTTTTTTAAAAAGAGTTTTTGGTACTCTTTAAACGTCTGGAGCAGCATTTAATAAAATTTGTAAAAGCTCCATATAAATATGGAGAACAGACTATTGGAATTCAGATCTGTCCTATGTTTCTGGGAATTTAGTCTCAATGTAATAACTTACAAGCCTTCTGACAGTATATTTATTTATTTTATTGATTTATTTAAATGTATATCCTGCTCTTCCAAAAGGCTCAGGGTGGCTCACAACAATACAAATATAAAACTTGTTTAAAAACATACCTAAAAAACTCTCAACCCTCCCACAACCCCCCACTGAAACTACCCAATACCTTCTCCCCAATTTCCCACACCCAATCCCCCTCACAACCGACTCCAATACTACTCATTGAAACCACCCCATCACCTACATAGCCTCCAGAAGACACTCAGGCTCGGGCTCAACCAAACCTCCAGGGGAAGGAGCTCCATAACATCGGGGCAGCAATCGAGAACATCTCCTTGCGATCCCTTGTTACACGAACAAGGCTTACAGATGCTACCCACAGGAAGGAGCTCTTGGCTGATCGCAGGGGCATGGAAGGACAGATGATCTGTCAGATATTTATTTATTCTAAATTTTTCTACCCCGCACCCTCCTGCTCACAGATATATAGGGCCAAGAGACCATTTAGGGCTTTAAAAGGTCAAAAACAGCTCCCTGAATTGTGCCTGGAAAGCTATAGGTACTGGCAGCCAGTGAAGACTTCAGACAGCACCAATACTCTTGGTGCTTTGTCTCCGAAAGGAGCTGAGCCACCACATTCTGCACCAGCTGCAGCTTCCAAACAGGCATCAAGGGCAGCCCCACGTAGAGCGCATTGCAGTAATCCAGTCTTAAGGTGATGGATGATGGTGGCCAGATCCAAATCAGAAAGAAAAGGCCACAGCCTCCTCTCCCGATGGAGTTGGTGAAAAGCACTCCCAGCCATCATCACAACCTGACAATCCAGGCACAGCAAAAGGGCCGGAAGCACTCCAAGGCTGCAAACCTGATTGACCAGAGGGGGCCGGACTCCATCAAGAACAGGAGTCCAGATGCAGCTTCTAAACAGTCCCCAATCCCCTCCAGGTCACAGGGCCATCCAACCATCATCACTTCAGTCTATATCCATATATACATATCCATGTTCCCCCCGTCTCCCCCACAAAACACTGAACTCCAACTTTCTAAATCCCATCAATTTTTCAACTATGTTCATGGTCTTTAAAAATTGAATGGGTAAAAAAAACACAAAAAACAGATTTAACACACATTGAGTAAGCGTGCATAGAAACTGTATAACAGAGTGTATCAGCATAGAAGAAGTTTTGCCTTGGGACATCATCCTGGAAATCAATTGCTTTCATTTAGGAGGATTCTTCTGCACTTCCTGGTATTATTTAAACAGAAAAATATTCTAGTGAATAATTTGTTTTAGAATACTATCCAAATAAGTGTTTCAGAGCCATTTTCTTCCCTCACTTCAGTCTAAACTCCAGTAATAAAATAAATAAATCTGATTTACAGATTTTTCATTTCTATTTCCATATTGTAGATCTATATCCTGATAGCATTTTTGTTATTTTATTGTTGTTTGCTTTTGACTTTAAGATTAATTCTTAACTGAACCAGAACATTGCTGTTCATTATTTATAACCTATGGAATAACATTTAAGAAAAGCTTTAACAATCCAGTACTTCCTACCAATGTATTTGTGCTGCCAGGTGAAGTTACATACGATAGGGGGTGATCTAAATCTGAAATAATAATTTCTCTATCCAGTTATATATTATATATAGTTTGTATTACATCAGATTCTTTCTCTCCAAGAAACTTCTTGTCTGGTTTTAAAGTTTGTAATCTATAAAACCGGCTCCCTTTCAGGAGTACGGAATTCTTATTCAAAGACAAGTTTATAAATCACCTGAGAGTTTTTTTGACACGAAGATACTGTATAAATGTAGCATCTCATCCAGGGGTGTGGAACATCTCCCCTGTGGGGGTTTTTATGGCCCCCTTCCAACTCCTGGACCTGGCCTGTGGTTCCTGTCTCTACCGTGAAGTTCTGAAGGAGTGAGCTGAAGGGAAGATAACAGGGCATGCCCTCGTGGTGTAAGGATCAGGGCTTGAAATGGCACTCTTGGGGCCCCAAAGATGGTGACTGGCTCTTCAGTACCACCAGCTTACTCTGGACAGGGCTCAGGGTTGGTACTGAGGCCTTCCCCAGCACTGGTCATGCCACAACCCCTCCTCAGACATGCTCCAAGCTCCCTGCTTCCTGGTTGGCTGCCAGCCATTTAAAAGGCATGCCTGCAGTCACAAGAAGCTAGGCAGATCATCTTGAACTGTTTCCTTGAACCACGCTTGCTGGAGCTGCACTCTCCTCCCTGGACTCCTGTTCATCACGCATGGACCAGCTCTGGTCTGTCTTGGATCCCTTTTTGTGTTTGGACCAGCTATGCTCTGTTCTGTCCAGATTCCATCTGCCTCAGTTCTTCAGAAACCAATCCTTCTGCCCTTTGCCCTGAAGCCTGTCTTCCTGCCCTTTGTTCCATTCACCTTGCAGCAGGGGGTCTTCCCAGGGCCACATCAGGGTACTGGAGTGTCTGGGGAATTAGCACTACTCCACTGCCATGCCTATTCAGCCCTGGCCTCAGCTGAATCACCCTCTGGGGAAGGGGGTACCCTCCTGTTGGACCCAACACTCTATCAGTCCAGAGCATATCAAATCCACAGTCTTTATTAGACACAGTACGGTACAGTCGAGTGTCCATAATCCCTGAGGCTGCCAGCTCATCCACCTCCACCCTATAGGCCCAGCACGGTCTTAGTCTCGCTCAAACACAGGAGCAACCTAGAACAACCCCCCAAAGTCCAGCCAGCCAGGCCTCAACCCTCTGGCCAAGCCTTCCCCAGGCAGGAGGCTCCCTCCTGGGCACAGCCTCTCCCACTTGCCTGGGTCACTCTGGTTCTCCAGCCTTCAGCACCTTGGAGAGGATCCATGGAAGGATCCAGTTTAGACTTTTCCCAGGGGGATGTTACTTCTTTGGCTCCCAGGCAGAGACCGCCTTCCTCTCTGCCTTGCCTCTCCTTATATCCCAGCAGAGTGGGATCAGCCTTAAAGACCCAGTGTCCTGCCCACTCTTTCCCTGGAGTTATCAGCCTGTTTTCTCCATAGGCTGATCTTTTTCTAGGGATTGGCTCTGCCATGCCCCATGGCATGTTCAGCCCTCCAGCTGACCCACACAGCTCCCTTCTTAAAGCGGCAGCAGCCACGCAGGACTGCTCCCTGCTACACACCTGCTCATCTGTGTCTTGCCCTACTTGCCTGCCTCATTTTTCTCTCTCCATCCCATGGTTCATGTGTTGGACCCAACCTGACACAACAATAACAACCCATGACACAAGGATAGGGGATGGATCCATGGCATAGATCCATGATTAGGACCCTCTCTTTCTTTCTACCATCCTGAGCAACCTTTTCAGCACCCCAGCCCCAACTTCTATCTAACCTGTGAAGCTTTTACTGATTTCCAAAGTGGCCAATGGGAGCAGGACCAGACTTAGGGGCAGACCCAAGCGGCATGGTTCCAGGGCATTAGATTCTGAAGGGCTGTGAGGGTCCGGGGAGAGAGGACCAAGCCAGATGGCAGTGTCACAGCTGGGAAGCTCCTCTCCGCACAGCCATAATGACACATCTCCTCCCCCTCCCCCACCACCACAACAGTACCACCTCGACCTGTGCACTGCCCACAGCTGAGGGGGACCCCACCTGGAGAAGCCTGCCTCTGGGTGCTGAGCCCTCTGCAAACCCGCTCTGCAGTGGCACTCTGCAGCCATCTCATCTTATTTAAATAAGATAGAAAATATTGGGTGGGAAAAGAGTGAGAGTTTGGGATATTGGAATGGATTGAATGGAGGGGATAGTGGTTTTTGAGGGAGGGAAGATGCAAATACCAGTATATTATATTATTATTATTATTATTATTTTATTATTATTAACAAACATTTATATAGCGCCAGCCGTGTACCTGGCACTTTACAAAGTAATACAATAGAAATGGTCCCTGCCCTAGTTTGCTGCTATGCACTATTGTGCATACACACATTGTCACCACCATCATTTCTCACTGGAGCATGCTGGGGAATGTAGTCCAGCCACTCCATAGAGCAAAGATGCCGGTGACCGTGTGCACAAATTTAATAGCACATAGCAGCCAACTGTGTTGTGTGTGTGCGTGCGATGGGGACACAAGAATCACATGGTGGCCGACTCGAAGCCTCAGCCAGGCAGCCTAGTGAACTCGGGAGGGTGGGGGGAGGGGGCAGCCTGGGCAGGAGCTGAACCAGAAACACCTCCCCTGGTGGGGCGTGGACGGAACCAGGAGTCTGAGCAGGGATTCAGGAGCCACGAGGCAGCAGCAGAGCCAGCCAGCAGTTCAAGGATGTTCTGTCTACTGCCCAGTATCTGATGAGGGGGTCAAAATATACCCTTCCCCTTAGCGCCCCCCCCCCTCCTGTTTTTGCAATGAGTTCTCCCCTCCATTTTCCTTTGCTTTCAGATTCCCAGGTTTTATCTTATGGACCTCTGCTGCTGTGTTCTGTGTTCCTGTGATTTTCAAAAGGCCTACCTCCTGGGCAGCTCTATGGAAATGTGTGTGTAACTCCCAGGTTAATCTTCTCCCTGTTCTAGTCCTTCCCTTCTGCACTGCTCCCTGCTCTGATCCACTCACATCTGACACTTCCTGACAACCTCTAGTAAGCAGTGTGTTAAGGACTGAGGGGTGTAGCTTCAGGGGGTAGCAGCCTGAAAAGTGCCTTGGGCTGGTAAAATCCTAAATCTGGCCCTGTCTGGAAGAGAAAAGTTTCCCCACCCCTGATCTAACCCGTAATAATTTACTGTGCAAACTAGGGGAACCATGCAAAGATAGGAAGTTAGAGGAGAAACTAAAAGGGAAAGTCATAAGGGTCAAAGGCCTGCAAGAGTCATGGACACTATTGAAAACTATCTTAGACACCCAGATTAAATGTATACACAAGTAAAAACAAACAAAAAAAAGCAGGAAAAACAGCAGAAAATGCCTGCATGGCTAAATGGTAAAATTAAGGAGGCTATTAGAGCCACAAAATTGTCCTTTAAAAAATGGAAAATTACTTCCAATGAGGTAAACAACAATGAGCAGGTGTGTAGCTATCACAGGGACAGGAGGGACATGTGTCCCAGGGCCCAAGCAGGAGGGACAGGGGTGACCACAAATCCTGTCACGTTGAGGCACAGCCAGGCGGAGACTGAGAAGAAGCATCTGCAGCATACGTAGAACCCACTCGGTGGGCAGCACAGGATGGCACAAGTACCAGTGGCAGCAACACAAGGCAGGCAGCACAGCTGCAGCCTCCAGGGCTCAGGTGCAGCAAGTGGAGGGAGAGGCACTGGGGGTGGGAGAAGGAGAGGTGGGACAGGGGAGAGGATTGTGAGTCCTTTTCCTGCACCTGAACCCATTTCAACCTAGCTACACCCCTGGGAATGAGCACAGACATTGGCAGAGAAAGTGTAAAACCATAATAAGACAGGCCAAGAAGGAATTTGAGGAACAACTTGCTAAGGATACCAAATTCAATAGTAATTTTTTTCTCAGTACATCAGAGGGAGGAAACCTGTTAGAGATGCGGTTGGTCCACTAGATTATCAGGGAACGAGGGGGGCACTCAAAGATGATAAGACCATTGCTGAGAAATTAAGTCAGTTCTTTGCATCAGTTTTTACTGCAGGGATGTTGGGGCGATACCCACACCAGAACTATTTTTTGTTGGTGAGGAATCTTGGGAATTATCTGAAATTAGCATAACAGAAGTGTTTTTACATTTTCTCTGCCAATACCTGCCGTCTGCATATCAATAATTTAAACAGCAGCAATTCACCCAGGCCTGATGGTATTCATCCAAGGGTACTGAAAGAACTCAAATTTGAAACTGAACTACTATCAGTAATATGTAACTTATTTCTAAACTCTTCTATGCCATAGGAGTGGAGATCAGCAAATGCAACCCCAATTTTTAAGGGCTCCAGAGGTGGCTCTGGAACTACAGATCAGTATGCCTGACATCAGTACTGGGCAAACTGGTAGAAACCATTGTCAAAACAGAATTACTAGGCATACTGACAAGCATGATTTGGTAGGTAAAAACCACCATAGCTTTAGTAAAGGGAAGTCATGCCCCACTAACCTATTAGAATTTTTAGGAGATTGTTAATTAGTACATGGATAGGAGTGAACCAGTTTATACAGATTTTAAAAAAGCTTTAGACAAAGTTTCTCACCAGATTCTCCCAAGTAAACTAAGTAGTCATGGGATAAGAGGAAGAGTCCTGTCAGGAATTGGTAGCTCATTAAAACATAGGAAACAAAGGGTAGAAATAAATGGTCATTGTTCAAGTTGGAGAAAGGTAAACAACGGAGTGCCTCAGTACTGGAACCAGTATTGTTTAACATATTCATTAACAATCTGAGAAAAGGGGCAAAGAGTGAGGTGGCTAAATTTGGAGATGACACCAAATTATTCAAGACAGTTAAGACCCAGGCAGACAACAAGGAGCTACAGAGGTATCTTGCACAACTAAGTGAATGGGCAATAAAATGGCAAATGAAATTCAATGCTGATAAGTGCAAGGAGATGCTCATAAGGAAAAATAATCCTCACTTTCCATATACAAGGTTAGGTTCTGTACTGGGAGTAACCACTCAGGAGAAGGATCTTGGAGTCATTGGGTATTTTCAGACGTTACGAGATCACGCTCAACCACAGTGAACCACGCTCAATCCCGTGGCGGGGCGAAAGGGCCGTGAACGTCTGTTCGGCGCGCGCCAGATATTCATCACGCTCAATACCCACATGGGGTCAATTTCAACCACGCTTCCCGGGCTAGCGAGGGGAATATCCCAGGAAGCGTGGTCAAACAGACCCCCACCGGGAACCAAGGAAAAGTAACGTCTGGACGCCAATCCCCGTGCGGAACCAAACGAAACGAGCCCCAGCCGGGGACAAGGCACGCAGCGTCACTGCCGGGCAACCAGCAACAACACAACCACCGGAGGGAGATTTAAAGCAAAATCAGCAGCAAGCAAGCGTGGCGGGATGGAGCGAGGAGGGAGGCGGAAGAGAGCGGAGGCAGAGAAAGCGACACTGGCAGTGGAGGAGGCGGAGGAGGTGGAGGCAGGGGCAGCGATGGAGGTGGAGGGGGCACAGGCGGAGGAGGGGGACACACGGGTGCACCCGACCAGGGAGGCGGCCCAGGCACAACACCCACAGCTGCAGCC
>QEPC01002256.1:1406449-1419082 GCA_003113815.1 Sphenodon punctatus | reverse complement strand
TGTGTGTGTGTGTGTGTGTGTGTGTGTGTGTGTGTGTGTGTGTGTGCGCTGTGTGAGGCGCCTGTCAGCCTGTTCTCCCTCTTCCCCCCTCCCTTCCCGTTTCCCTTGTGTGCCTTTTGGCTTCGTTTGCCCTCCGGCGGCCATGTCTGTGTCCCGCCCCTGCCCGGTGCCTTCTGGGAGTTTTGACCACGGCAGGGGTTCGGCTGCACGTCTGTTGTGCTGCCCCGGTCCGTGATGGTTCGGCCCGGTTCCCGGCCATGGTCCAGGTCCCGTCACGTCTGTTTGGGTCGTTTTTCCACCCCGGGGCGTGGTTGTGCTGTTCGCCCCCCCTGGGGGTTCACTGTGGTGAACCGCCCGCCCGTAACATCTGAAATCACCCATTGTGGATAGTTCCTTGAAGACACTGGCTCAGTGTGCAGCAGCAGCAGCAGCAGTCAAAAAGGCAAATAGAATACTAGACATTCTTGCAAAAGAAATAGAAATTAAAAAGGAAAAATCATGACGCTGCTGTATAAATCTTTGGTACAACTCCACCTTGAATACTGTATGCAGTTCTGGCCACCCCATCTCAAGAAATATATAATAGAATTGGAAAAAGTACAGAGAAGAGTAACAAGGATGACAGAAGAGATGGATCGACTTCCATATGAGGAGAGCTTCAACAGGTTAGGTATCATGGGGCTCCGCCGCCGTCGCAGGGTGCCCCCGTGTCCCGTGCCATCCCTAGCCCCCCTTGTGTTGCCACCCCAACAGAGGGTTACAACAGAGCCGGTAGCAGAGCCAGGAGCCGGGAGCGATCACAGTACCTACTCTCTTAGATGTAATGCTCATGCCGGCAGCTGCACCCCCACAGTGACATAGAGGCGGAACCTAGGACCCTGCGGTGCTCAGCTCGCCTGCAGGGGAAGCCTCCAGCTGCAAGCACTGAATGACAGGGCTACTTAACCCAGCGCTACCTTGCAAGCTGTGCTGGTGATCAGGTTTCCTGTCTGGACTGGCCCCTGTCATGTTCAAAAGCTAAGTGCTTGTGCTATTGCCTGTTGTTCTTTGTGTGCACTGTGCGTGTGTCTATTCATAGCTGTGTAGTGAACTTACCTCCCTTGTTTTCCCTCTCTTCTTCCCCTTTGAGTCTGTAAGTGAAAGTGTGAGAGCAAGGCTGAGGGCGTGTCCTCTTCCCCTCCTTGGGTTCCCTAGCCATTCCTGTGGTTCGTGAGGCTACCTCCCTTCTCCTTTCCCTGGATCCTGGGTCCCCAAACCCTTCCTTCCTCACCTTCTTGGGACACCGTGCCTTCCTCCCCAGAACTATTCCTGGAGTGCTTGTGTGTGACTGTGAGTAGTAGGAAGCCACAAGACCCCTGCATCCCCATGCCTGATGATGACCGGGGCCTAACTTCCTTGCACTCCAAGCACTCAGAAGGGCCCAAATACCATCCTGATGGGCATTTATACCCAGAGAGATCCTTTGGGGCTTGAGGGGTACCTTGCGTGTGGTTGAGTACCCCTCTTCCCTGGTAACATTAGGGCTGTTTAGCTTGGAGAAGAGGTGATTAAGGGGGAATATGATAGATGTTTATAAAATCATGAGTGGCATGGAGAAAGTAATAGAAAGCCATTGTTTGCCCTTTCTCACAATAAGAGAACACTGAATTAAAATTTAAAACAAACAAACAAAAGGAAGTAATTTTTTTCACTCAGCAGACAATACAGTTGTGGAACTCATTACCAGAGGAAGCAGTGAAAGCCAGCACCATAATTAGCTTTGAACAGAAACTAGATAAATTCTTAGAGCCTAGAGCCATAAATGCTTACTAGTTGGGGCTAAAACCCCTGGGTACCACTAGTTGGGAGTGGTTAGGAGGAGATGGGTCACACCTTCATGACCTGTACTTGTACTTCTCTTCAGCTATTGTAATTGGCCACTGTCGGAGACAGGATTCTGGGCTTGATGGAGCATGGGTCTCACCCAGTGCTTAACTCACCTGGAAACTAGGTTATACATAAATATTTTTATGAGACACAGAGTAGGAAGTTTGGAAGCATTTTTAGTCACAGAGAAGTGAATCAAATAGAATATCTTAAGCTGGAGAAAGACCTACCTCACCCCAGTATTTAGAGTACTGGAAACCATCACAGATCTTGGGCCTGGATTCCCCATTTACTCAGATGCCCTGCTGTTGTTTTTAAGCAGCTTACTCCAGAGAAGTCCTATTGCACAGGGGTGTAGTTATAATAGGTGCAGCTGGTGCAACTGCATGGGGGCCCTTGAGTCTGGGGGACCCACATGCATGTAGAGTGCCTCTACACACTGGAATGGAGTGCCCCTGCAGGGGGCCCATTCCATCTTCAGCACCAGAGCCCATTCTCACCTAGCTACACTTGCCAGCACCCCGCCCCCCCCCAATGAGACACAGAGGCAGTACTTGGTTTAAACTTGGCTGCACTTTTATTCAAACATATTCAACCAGGCCAGTGGGTGATTGCACCAGCAATATGGGTCCAGTATGCTAGCTACTTAATTCTTATTAACTCAGGTACTGACCAGGATGTGTCCTCCCATGTCCGTACTCCCAAACTGAAATTCCCCCTTTGACAGCACCCTGGCTCTGGCCGAAGGGGAACAGGACCAACCATGGGCTTGAGTAAGGAGGTGAGTACCCGCAAAGCCAGCAGACCGTGTATGTACTTACTAGGGGTGGGACACCGGGCCCATTACCGGGTACCGGATTTACCGGTTACCGGTTTCACGAAAACCGGATTCCCGGATTAAATCCGGTATACCGGTGCCGGATTTATTGCATTGGTTTCAATGGGGCGCTGTGTCCCCATTGAAACCAATGCAATAAATTAAAATAAATTCCCTCCCCCTCCCAGGCTGCGCGGGTGGAAGGGGGGACACCCCCCACCCACCCTGCCCAGCCTGGCTTTTTGTTGTAAAAAAGATAGAACAGCAACAGAGTGAGACCCCGAGGCGAGCCCCCCCCCCAGCACCAGCGGCCGCGGCGTCCCCGCAGCCGCAGGTAAGTATGACCCGATCCCTGGGGGGGGTGGGGGTGTTTAACACCCCCACCCCCCCCAGGGATCACCCCTACAGCGCGCTTGCCGCTTACCTTGGGGAGCTCCGGCGGCGGCGGGCGGCCCGGCGGCTTCAGCGCCGGCTGTGGCTGCCGGCTTCAGGACGTTCTAGGCCTTCCGGTGAAACCCGGAAGTGCACCGGAAGGCCTACAGCGTCCTGACGCCGGCAGCCACAGCCGGCGCTGAAGCCGCCGGGCCGCCCGCCGCCGCCGGAGCTCCCCAAGGTAAGCGGCAAGCGCGCTGTAGGGGTGATCCCTGGGGGGGGTGGGGGTGTTAAACACCCCCACCCCCCCCAGGGATCGGGTCATACTTACCTGCGGCTGCGGGGACGCCGCGGCCGCTGGTGCTGGGGGGGGGGCTCGCCTCGGGGTCTCACTCTGTTGCTGTTCTATCTTTTTTACAACAAAAAGCCAGGCTGGGCAGGGTGGGTGGGGGGTGTCCCCCCTTCCACCCGCGCAGCCTGGACTCGGGGAGGGTTTTTTTTTTTTAAAACAGTTTGGCTGGGGCTTTAATTTTTTTTACATTGCAGCCATTTAAAAATGGCTGCAATGCAAAAAAACCGGCACACTGAAATCCGGTACCGGGGGCCGGATTACCGGGCCGAATCCGATAATGCCGGTACGCCCGATACCGGCATTATCGGATACCGGTAGATCCGGAATTCCCATCCCTAGTACTTACTGACCGCGCCTGGTACACCTCCCAGGGGGATGACCCCAGTGCGTACTGCTCTCCCCTCGCACTGGGTGTCAGTTCCCCATCTCTTAAGGAGATGACTCATCTTATCCTATTCTTACCTATTTATCCTACTATAGCATACTGGACCCCCGCCAAGTGCGACAATCATTCCCATTATTGTCCCTTGAATCAGTTGTTCCAATTACCAAATTCCAATTACTTCAATTATAATTGCCTTCGCATCATTACTTTGCTTGTCTGATTAAAGGTTAATTGATAATTATTATAATTAGTTGTTTCCGAATTCCCTGCTACCAAACAACCTATTTAACCTATTCTGCACTGTTGAGGGGGCAAAACAAGCAACCCTCGAATTAGGCTAGTTGCCAAAATTCCCCTTTGGCTCCGTAATGGCAACCAGTAAAACTAGTGCTAGAGGTGAGGTGGATGAGGCTGACTTTCCCGTGTCCCGCGCCGAATGCTGCTTCCTTGCAGCCCAAACAGCTCTGCCCTCCCTAAAAAGGGCGGGTCCGTTCATTCTTCACAGCATGGTTCCTCTGCGCACGTGCTCGCCGCTCAGTTGCCATAGCAACTCCTTTGCCGGCACGGACGCTCTACCGCGCTCTGCCGGCTCTTCCCCCAAGCAGGAGCCTATGTCCCCCAACGGGGGCTCGACAATTACCCCGTCACCGCCATTGTGGCGGCGAAAGGGACTTCTCCTATTGCAGCCATTTATTGCTATATATAATGACAAAAATTAACAGCAACATTAACTGACTATTTTTAGAAGTGACACTAACAAAGCAGATGCTCAGATAATCTACTGGGTGGACATGTATGTGTATATGATATAGAAACTCTCTCAATTCACAACTCTAGAGTTGTGGAAACTGACAGGAAGAGAGGTGCTTTGACACTGCTAGCGGAACTAAACAAACATTACTCCCTGAAGTATCCAGCTTTTTGGTGGTCTTGCATCCAAGCGCAAACTGTGCTTATGACATCTTATTAATTCTGACAAGATCACAGCCCATTGTAATATGTCTGCAGGCTAAGATTTATAATTGGATGGTGGGGAATTAAATTAATACCAATTGCTTGGAAATGTGGTGCACACATCCCAATCCTCTTTTTCCTGTGTGATTATTGCTGCTGGTGGTTTTTAGAAAGTGATAGTTACCAATATTTCACTTAATAAAATATCATACATTGAATTGTTAATTATAGACTTATTTACCTTTTTATAAAAAGAAAAATGTGGTTTAAGTATTATGTTAGGTCATAAATTTCAACACTGATCTCAAATCTAGAGGATTTTTTTTGGGGGGGGGGGGGGAGTTGACAGAAAATAGAAAGTCCTTGTGATACTCTATATTGTGATTTAGGGTTATGTTCAAACCAATTGTGAAATCCTCCTTACAACAAAAATGTCCTCTGGGTCCCCCAGGCAGATATTTCTGTTGCTTCTTCTTCTTTCTTTATGGGATCCCGATGGCCAGGGTTGGCCATAGCTATTTTTTTGCCACCCTAGAAAAATCAAGTTGGAATGAACTAGATATGGCAAATGCTGCACCATGCAGAGGGCTGGACTCTTATGACCCTCATTTTTCTTCCAGCTTTGCCTCCCCTCCCTCCTGCCCACCCTCAAACTGCCCAAATATGTCCATCCCAAGAGCCTTACTTGGCTCATGTCCTGAGACAGGATTCATTGTTATCATTTCTCTGGCTTTCTGGGGGATGCTGGGTGCTGTCACAGCCTGGAGGGACTACTGTTGCTGTGCTGGGCTACTGGAATTCAGTCAGAAGCACTGGTGAGGCTCAGGCTGTGCCTGTATATCAGTGCCACACAACACAAGACCCTACTCATCTCACCCGGAAAAACTTTAGGGGGTGACATCCAAAGTGCACCTTTTGTGTGGGGTGCCATTTTTTTAAGGTGCCTCATTTGAAAATGGCAAGAATCATTTGTTAATTGCTTATGCAGAAAACTCAAGTTCTCTCTAAAATCTTAATCCAGTTTTTGGCTTCTTACTATTTACTGTCTTTCAAAAGATATACAGCATTCTTTCCTTGCAGGAAATTGTTAACACAATCTTAACTATAGCTTGTGCTACTGCAGAGCTATAATTATTTCTCTCATTTCATCTGACTCAAGGAAACTTAGGCCGCTTTTAGATGAGCGGGTCGCCATCGCACGACTCGCTCACGCAATATTTCAAAATCCCGCGTCTAAAAGCGGCCTTAGAATATGAGTTTTCTTTTTTTTAAAAGGTTTGCGTTAGGATGTCACTATAAAATATTATTGCTTGAAGTGTGGTATCATCAGATGGGATAGCTATGAAACTTTCATAGTATAGCTATGGGAAAACTATGAAACTTTGTCAATTTTGCTCAGAAGCGATCACACCCACTGAGTTCTTCTCAGAGTTTTGATCTCAAATGAACATAAAAATGAGCAACCTCCCCCCCTCAAAGTCCTAAACAACCTTTAGTTGGTTCTAACCAAAAACATTACTTTGCCCAGGTTCATTAACAAATAGACCAGACCTGTTTGACTTTAGTTCCCGATTTGTAATGCAAGTTATACAGAATTCTGCCGGATGACTCTTTAGGTCGCTTCCAGCTCTCTACAGCTCTATGAGGAACAGGTACCTTATTTAAATGCTATTGATCAATAACTCCCAAAGTCCTGTGTAATAGAAATATAGTGGACTGGAATGAAAGGGGATTGTCATCTGTCCACTATTCCTGTGTGTGACAAGATGTAGCCTAGCCTCCTGTTTGAGTGTTATCTCCAGCTCCCGTTTCCTTTCCTTCTACACATGGGCTTAAATTAGAGAGCGCGAAGATATGGCTGGATATTAGAGGAGAGCAATTAGCAGGGCTGACCTACCCATTAGACAAGATGGACACTTTTCTAGGGCGTCAGCCTTATGAAGGTAGTGTCGCGGCCGAGGCCATAAGCAGCAATACTGGCATTCCCTAGTTCCACCAACGTGCCAAAATCTCAGTCCCAGGCTGCTGCTTCGGTTAGAGCCCCAGCAGCAGCTCCACAGCTTCACTTCTATAAGTTCGGTGGCATCACAGTGTGAGACTATTCTTTACTCTTGCTTCTGAACTTCTTTAGGATTACTGCTTATAAATTAATCTAGAACAGAAATGCACAACTACAGAAGCACACTACAATGCTTAGAATTCCTACTGAAAGGAAAATTTGGTTTACTTACCCAGTCAAGTTTCCTTCTTATCTCCTGGGGAGGCAGGCAGTCCTTGCTGGGCTTAGCGCCTCCACTTCACTTAGAGACAGGATTCAAGTCTTTGATTGGCCGTCTAGCCTAGGGGAGGAGCTAGTCCTGGCTTGACTCCCAGAGCTGTAACTGCCAAAGCTACTAGACAGAACTATGTACATAACTTAGAACGTAACAGTTGCAACAGCATAACAAACTATTGAAAAAAGCCCCAAGAAAAAAGGAGGCAACAACAGATGGAAAGTGAGGAAGGGGACCCAGAGGAGTGACTAGCCAACTTTCTCCATATTCCCTGAGAAGGGTAAGAATACCTGAGAATGGGGTATACATCATTCGGTCAATCAGGTGTTGCAAGAGTTCTCTCTAGAAACAAAAGAAAAAAAAGCACAGGACGGGCCAGGCTGCCTGCCTCCCCAAGAGATAAGAAGGAAAATTCACCAGGTAAGTAAACCAAATTTTCCTCTCTCTTTTCTGTGGAGACAGGCAGTCTTTGCTGGGATATACCCAAGCAGTGTCCCCCAAAATAGGGAGGGAACCTCAGAAGTAAAAGAACACGCTCCCATGGGTTACAGAGTCGACAATTACATCAGAACTCTTTGCAACACCTGCCACCCAAAGGCAGCCCTAGCTGAGGCCCAAGTATGGATATTATAATGGCGGGTGAAGGTATGAAGTGACGACCAACACCCCACCCTAAAAATTTCTTCCAGAGAAGTTCCCTGGAAAATGGCAGCATTGGTGGCTGAGCTCCTGAGGGAATGTGCAGTGATCCCTTTGGAACTTGCAATCCTTTTGATCTAGAAGACAGTGCAATACATCCCTTACGCCACCGTGCCAAGGTGGCTGTAGACGCTTTTTTTTACCTCTCTGGCCCTTCCTTAAGGCAACAAACAGGGCCGAATATATTCTAAAAGTCTTCATCCTCTCTAGGTAGATTTTTAGAGCTCTCTGAACATCCAGTTCATGCCATAGATGTTCTCTTGGACGTTGCGTATTAGGACAAAAGGAAGGAAGCTCTATATCCTGATGTCTATGAAAATTTGTGTTCACTTTGGTGAAAAAAACTATGTGTAAGTGCAGAGAAACTTGGTCTTTATCGAAAAGGCAAAGGTCTGGGTCAGTTGAGAATGTACCCAAATTGGATACTCGTTTCGCCAAAGTAATGGCCACCAGGAAAGCTACTTTGAAAGCTAGTGTCCTGAGAGGAAGTTTAGACAGTGGCTAGAAGGGTGGGGGGGAGGGGGGGCTTGAAGCGTATCTAGGACGATGTTGAGCCTCCAAAAAGGGAAGCAATGTCTCACCACTGAAGCTTTTAAGGAAGATGCCTTCAGGAAGCGCTTTACGTGAACATAGCTGGAAAGGGAGGGGGGTTATCCCCCCCCTGTTGACAAGATGGTGGAAAGTGCCGACACTTGCCTTCTTAGTGTACTAGTGCTTAAGCCTTTGTCTAGCCCATCTTGAAGGAAGGCTAAGGCATCCTGCACTCAAGCTGTGAGTGGGTGGATTGCCTTCCTAGAAGCTGAAGACTGGAATGCTTGCCACATGCTGTTGTAGACTGTTAGTAGAAGGTCTTCTAGCTTGCAGCAGCATTTGTAAAACTTCCTCTGAGTAGCTGAAGCTCTTCAACTGGTCCCGTTCAACCACCAGGCTGTCAATTTTAGGTTGGCCAGGCCCTGGAATTTCAGGGGCCCTTGTCAGCAGGTCCTATCTGAGCTGGAGTCGCCATCCTGGAGCACTTTGAAGTTCTTTGATTATAAAGAACCATAGTCTCCTTGGCCACTCTAGGGCTATTCGTATCATTTGAGATGCCTGCAACTTGACCTGCTCAGCACTCTTGGGAGGAGAGGGGATGGAGGGAACGCATACAACACCTGGGGAGGCCACTGGTGAACTAGTGCATCCATACCCTCAGCTTTGGGGTCTTGATGTCATGAGAAGTACCTGGGTACCTGATGGTTCTCCGCTGCGGCAAACAAATCTTGGAGAGGAATTCCTTTCCAAACAAATGTGGCACATCATGTTTCTGATCTTTGTTTTCCATTCTGCAGTCAGAAATACCCTGTCCTGAACAGTGTCTAGGACCACTCCCAAGTGGTTCAGTCTTTATGTGGGTTGCGTTAAGCTTTTCTCTCAATTTATGATGAAACCATGCCTCTGCAGGCAGTTCATCATTTGTTGGACTGCCCACTTGCACCTGCCAAATGACTCCACCCTAACAAGGAGATCATCGAGATAGGGGAATACATGAATTCCCCTGAGCCATAGGCTAGCTACTAACACCACCAAAATCTTTGTAAAAACTCTGGGTGAGGCTGCTAGGCTCAATGGAAGTGCCCAGTATTGATAGTGCTGTCTGTCATGGGTAGAACATTCTGTAGGCAACTCTTATTGGAACATATTGAGATCTTATTGGCCTCTTTGAGATAGGTCGATTGAGGCCAGAAAATCCTTTGGTTGGAGGGCATGAAGGATTGACTTGAGGGTCTCCACCCAGAATTTCCTGGCCCCGAGGTGCTTGTTGAGCTCTTTCAGATCTAGAATGGCTCTGACCTCTCCATTCTTTTGGGGGACAGTGAAGAATATTGAATATACACCACAGAGCTTCTCCAATGCTGGAACTGGCTCGATAGCACCTATGTCTATAAGGTGTACAATTGCCTTCAGAGTTCTTTGATTTTTGTTCACATCTTTGGACTTGGGGATTAAGATGATGTGTGTCTGGGACCAAGAGTTGAATTTGATGGTGAAGCCATGGAGGATAGTCTCCCTCACCCACTGGTCCATAGTAATTAAAGCCCACTGATTATGGAAGGCTTGTAGCTGTACTCTTGTACTGTCTCCTTTCTGCCAGAGATTCCTATTGGCAGTACTACCTCCTCTTCTGAAAGATGAGTGAAAATGAAAGGACTGCTTAGGTTGGTAGCGACGTCTGGAGTCCTGTCTGACTAGGTTAACAGGGAGACCTTTCTCTTTTGGGGGGTTTATCCATCATGGCCTTCTCCATGGGTTCCCCAAAGAGTTTTCCTTCCTGGAAGGGGGCAAAGGTTAATACCATCTTTGCCTGAAGGTCAGCTTTCCAAGGACGGAGCCAGATGACCCGTCTTGCAGCTATGCTATTTGCCATGGATCTAACTGCGAACTGAGTAGAGTCCAGAGTGGCATCAGCAACAAAGGAAGCTGCAGCTGACATACTTTTAAAACCTTCCTTCTGTTCTCTGGTTTGAGCTCAGGCAGACATGTCCTTAACGTATAGAAACATTGCTCTAGCAAAAGTGGATGATGCAGCTGCAGCTCTGCAGGCGGTAGATGCTGATTCGAAGTCTCTGTGAGACACAGAATACGGCAGATAAGCTCTCACCAATGCTGAACAGAGTGGAATTATTACCTCTGCTGTCTTGGAACAGTGCATTAGCCTTGATTGCAGCCGCATCACATTGCTGACTCATGTTCACTTTGTCATCAACCACAATCCCTAGATCCCCTTCACACATACTGCTGCCAAGTCTGGGATCCGCACTTGTGCATTTGGGTTTTCTTTCCCAATTCAGAACTCATACATTTATCTCAGCTGAATTTCATTTTATTAACTTTAGTCCAGATTTTCAACCTATTGAGATTTTTTGTAAGGTGTTAGCTATGCCTTCCAGTTTTCTGTCATCTACAAACTTGATGAGTATTCCCTCCACTCCTTTATCCAAGTCCTTAATAAAGATATTGAATAGCACAAGACCCAGGACAGAGCCTGTGGGACTCAACTCAATACTTTCCTCCAGTTTGAGGATGAGCCAATAAAGCATAAAAACATAAGAAGTGCCATACTGGGTCAATCAGTCAGTCAAAAGATTTTATTTGATAGCCCATTAGGTTAGGGTGGCCATACCTCCCCTTTAAAACTTGGGCTGGTTTTAACAAGGTTCTCTGAGGAGGGGAGGGGTTCCGCAGCTATCGGAGTTGTTACGGGTCGGGGGAGATATGGTCCAATGGGGAGGTGTGTTCCATCAGTGAGGAGGGAGCGGTGCCTTGTGCCCGTTCCCCTCTAGACCCCCCACGCAGGTAGGTTGTGGGTCGAGGCCCAGGAGACCCCAGGCCTTGGTCTGGTGCTGCTGAACACAAGGTCAGTTGTCAATAAGTCATCTACCATCCGGGAGTCAATCCTGGAGTGGGACGCCGACCTCATGTGTATTAGAGACCTGGCTGGACAATGAATCAAGCCCTATCTTGGCTGATCTTGTTCCAGTTGGGTTCTCTGTGCAGCATCAGCCTCGGCTGGAGGGATGGGGTGGTGGTGTAGCCATTGTTATCAAGGATGCATTGTCTTTTAGGAGATATCCAGTGCAGGCTCCACCAGGTGTTGAGTGCCTCCATCTTGTGTTGGATTTGGCCGGGGACAGACTAGGGGTGTTGCTGGTGTACCGTGCACCCAACTACCCGGCAGCATCCTTACATGCTCTTGCTGATCTGGTGTCAGATGTGATCCTCCAGACCCCTAGATGAGTGGTCCTGGGAGACTTTAATAACCACACTGACACCGATCATGGAGAAGCGAGGCATGAGTTCACGGCCTCCATGACAACCATGGGTCTGTCCCAAATCATCTGTGGCCCCACACATGAGGAGGGGCATACACTGGATTTGGTTTTCTGCACCGGCCTTGAGGCTGGTCAGTTAGTAGAAGTTAAGGTGGTAGGGCCTTTGACATGGTGTGACCATTACCTCCTTAAGGCGTGCATCGTGGCACGTTAGCCCCCGACAGGGTGCAGGATCTATTAGATCGGTCTGCCCCTGAAGACTTATGGAACCGGATCGGTTCCAGAATGCTCTGGGGGAGTTTCCCCTGGACCTTAACACCCACTCTGTTGATGATCTCATAGCCTTCTGGAACACCTTGTTGGCTGAGACCATTGACAGAGTGGCTCCCAGGCGTCCGCTGCGCTCCCGAGTCTCCTGCAGGTCTCCATGGTTTACTGACGGCCTGCAGTGTTTGAAGCGGGAGAGCAGGTGGTTAAAGCGACGGTGGTGCCGGACTCGCGACCAGTATGATCGATCGCAGCATAAGAGCAGTTTAAAGGCCTATGCTGTGATGGTGCAGGCAGCAAAGAAGCAGTTCTTTGCTGCCCTTATTGCATCTGCAAAGTCACGTCCAGCGGAGCTTTTCCGGGTGGTGAAAGGTTTGGTCAGTCCTGCCTATCTCCACCTGGACCTGGAGCAATCCAGTGACCGCTGTGACTGGTTTATCAAGTACTTTGTAGATAAGATCGCTCGTGTCCGCCACAATTTTGGTTCCGCAGTTATTGCAGAGGATCATCTTGGGGCTATGGATGGCCCATCCTGTCCTGTTTTGTGGGATCAGTTTCAGATGGTGGCGCCTGCCGATGTGGACTCCTTGTTGGGATCTGTTCATGCCACCACTTGTGAGCAAGATCCATGCCCATCCCGGCTGGTGAAAGCTAGCCAGGAGACATTACGGCCATTGCTGGCTGGGGTGGTTAGTGCCTCCCTTCGGGAGGGCAGGGTGCCTGAATGCCTGAAGGAGGCTGTGGTTAGGCCCCTGCTCAAGAAACCATCTCTTGACACTGATGCTCCTGCCAGGTATCGGCCGGTCTCTAACCTTCCCTTTTTAGGGAAGGTTATTGAA
>QEPC01002256.1:1363709-1405601 GCA_003113815.1 Sphenodon punctatus | reverse complement strand
CCACTGTCATCCATGCCTTCATCACCTCGAGGCTGGATTACTGCAATGCGCTCTACGTGGGGCTGCCCGAGAAGCTGGTCCAGAGGCTGCAGCTGGTGCAGAATGCTGTGGCCCGTCTCCTTACGGGGGCAGGTTGCAGGGAGCACGACACCAGTGCTCCGGGCTCTGCACTGGCTGCCTATAAAACACTGGGCCAGGTTCAAGGTGCTGGTTTTAACCTTTAACCCTTCACGGCCTGGGCCCTGCTTATCTGCGGGACCGCCTCACTCCCCATGTGCCCGTGCAACCCTTGAGGTCATCCGTGGGAGCCTTTTTGGAGGTTCCCTGGGCGAGGCGGGTGGCCACCGATGTTAGATCTTTTTCGGTGGCCGCCCCTGTGCTGTGGAACTCTCTCCTGGAGGAGGCTCGGGTGGTTCCCACTCTCCTGCTGTTTTGGCGTGTATGTAAGACCTGGCTGTTCTGTCAGGCTTTTGGCGAGGGGTAGGGATGGGGGGTTTCCCCACATTGTATTGTATTTTAAATTGTTTTAAATTGTTTAAATTGGTGGTTTTAAAAAAAAAATAATTATTGAATGTTGTTCGCCGCCCCAGGCTGCCCTGTAAATAAATAAAACAAATTAAAAGAGGACACTTATGAAAAATACATGTTGCAGGGCTCTATTGGTTCCAGTGCAGCCCTGCACCATGTATTTTTCATAAGTGTCCTCTTTTAAAAGGGGAGGTATAGCCACCCTACATTAGGTTGTTACAAAACAAAACAAATACAAACACAAAAATACCATACTGCAATAAAACAAGAATAGCAATAAAACCAGGATAGGGGTTACTTCACCAGTGGTGCAACGACAAAGGGAAGTGCCTCCCTGATCCTGGAAGCAAAAAGAGCAAAAACACTGCAGCCTTAAAGATTATCTTGGGGTTTTTACTTCCCAGAAATAGCTGAATTTTGCTCATAGTTATCAAAAAAGGACAGGCCAGATTAGAAGAAAACAACGGAGAGAGCCACTTTACTCTTATATCCTCATATAGAGGACACTCCAAAAGATAACTAAACTAAACCTGAGTCAGACCAATGGTCCATCTTAGCCCGGTATTGTCACAACCTGACACGGCAGCAGAGGTTTCAAATTTGGGTCCAAATCTGGCTCTTCCAGGGTCTCTGGCAGAGGCCATCCTGGCATGCTACCTGGAACCCCTCCAAGCCCCCAGCAGGGTCCTCCCCCAGGCGTGCTACCAGGGATCCTGAGGTGGAGATGCTGGGGATTGAACCTGGGATCTTATACATGCAAAGCACGTGCTCTTACCACTTGAGCTATGCCCCCCCCAATATGAGGAAGCAACTCCACCACATCACTCGGACATGGACAGTTTCTTTGTTCATATAGAATCCCCAAATATCTCTCATGTAGCACATTGGTATTCATTAAAGTGAATTCACTTTAATGAATTGTAACTTTACAAAAATCAGTCTAAGGTGCATAGGTAATACACTCATATAAATCTCATTTTCAACATTCCCCTTAAAATATCTCAGATATGGAGAACATACTGAGGCTTTAACATCTGCCAAATCATTTTGTTTGGATATATCCATAATCCTCTTTTTAACCATGGTCTTAAAAGAGGAAAAAGGAAGAGATTTTAACACCTCCTCACGGAAACCCAAGTAATGCATATCCCTTTGAACAGCTATTGTCCAGGAAAAACTTGTAGCTGAGAGCAAGTTGTTCTCTTCTGCTAGCAGTCTTACCAGAAGTGAGTCATCAGACATATATACTCACTTCCAAAATCTTAATCTGGACCATAGCGCTTCACTTTGATGAGATAACAGTCCAAATTCAGCCCTCAAAAGGCTACCAGGAACCACCTGTGGAAGACCCAACAGTCTCTTAAGAAAACTATTTTGAACTTGATGTAGTCGTCTATCTAAAGCAACACTCCAAATTTCTGTTCCATACAGAGCCTGAGATTGTGTTTTCGCCTTAAACACTTTAATCGCTGGGCATATAAGGTTTCCCCCATAAAGTCTTGCAAATTTAATAACACCAGAGATGGACTGTTTGATTTTAATGTTAACAGACGATATGTGTTTACTCCACAAACTGATAATGGAAAAGTGAATGCCCAAATAGCTAAAAGAGGAGATCTGTTCTAGTCTTCTTTCCCCTGTTGTCCAAAACACATTCCTATTATTGCTTCCAAATACCAAGATTTTGGTTTTATCATAGTTGATAATCAACGACTCATCAGCACAATAGCTTGCTAATTCAGAGGACCCTACGTAACCCTACTTTAGTTTGAGACACAAAATCATATCATCAGTACACAAAAGGGTTGAAATAAGGTAGGTCCCTAAATGGGGTGGAAAAAAAGAATCCCTCTTTAATCTTCCTGCAAGATTATTTATATAAACATTGAATTAAAAAAGGGCTAACAAACAGCCTTGTCTTACATCATCCAGCACCAGAAAATGTTTAGTACACTTACCATCCGTTAATTTTACTCTAGCTCTGGTGTTATAATGAAGCTTTTCTAAGAGCCACAATAGGTGGGGATTTAGATTCGCTTCCTGTAGTTTGGCCCAAAGGCGAGACCTATTTATGGAGTCAAAGGCTCCTTTCATGTCAATAAAAGCAGCATACAGTTTTTTCTTCCGGTCTCCGACTGTTGCCACTTTTAGTCACTTTGAAGAAGTACCTAACAGGTCATAATAGAGTGAACCATACCCTGTTGTTCACTCCCAGCTCCCCGACAGGCAGCGGTTATGTTCCCTCAACTTACTTGCTAATAGCCATTAATGGACCTGCCCTCCAGGAACTTATTTATCTATTTATTTATTTATTTATTTATTTAAACCTAGCTATGTTACTGATCTTGACCATATCCTCTGGCAACAAGCTGCACACGTTAATTGCGTGTTGAGTGAAAAAATACTCTCTTTTATTGTTTTATATCTGCTGCCAGTTAGGCCCTTTTTAAACGAGACGCACCCATGCAGAAACACACAGAAATCTGGGTGTTCATGTGTGGATGAGTCCTGTGTAAAAGATGCAGTGGGTGCAAGTGCAGTGAGTGGGTGTGCAGGTGCACTCCTGCCAAACACGCATACCCATGCACCACCGCTCATCAACATACACGGAGCAACCAGCGAAAATGGAGGTTGCTTCGTGTGTGTTGATGAGTGGGAGGTGCATGGAGATGCGTGTGCGCCAATATAAACTGCCCCCCCACCCATCACGCATGCTCCAATGTGAACATAGAACCCCCACCCCACCCTGCAGGGCCTGTGTAAAAACAACCTTAGTTTCATGTAACGTGTTGTGGTACTATTGGAAAGGGTAAATAACTCCCTATTGACTTGTTTCACACCACTCATGATTAGATCATATACCCTCCCATGATATGACCCTCTCGTGATGGTGTATACATCTTTGATCTACAACCTACCCCACCCCTTCAATCTTGATTACCTTTTCAAAACAAGCTATTCCTCTCATTTCCTACATTCATCCCACCAAATCTCAGTAATGCCTATTAAATCATAGTTACTCTTATGCAGTATGAATTTACATTTATCCAGTTTATTCTGCATATTCTGAGCATTAACGTAGAGACAGATGTGTCAAAGAGGGCCCTCCCTCTGTTTTACCCCAAGCCTTACTATCCTTCCCTACAACTCCCAACCTATGGCACAAGTCACTCTCATCAGTACTCACCTTCATACTAACCTGTAGGGCTGAGACAAGAGCAAGTGTTTCCATTCCGCAGGGAAATACTGACCTTTTGAGAACGCTTGTGAGTGTTTGTCGGTACTTAATCTCTGGTGAGTCCATGCTTCCGCCATTGTCAATATCAGTTCCTGTGATTTTACATCATTCCCTGTCAATTTCATCGTGTTCTGGCATTTTTGTCATTTTTCATTACTTTCAAGCATTTTCATCACTTAATTGTTTTCCAGGACTTTTAAAACAGTTTTATGACAGCTGTATTACACTTCCCTGGCACTTTTTTATCTCCACAGGTCCTGGGGGTGCACACAGGGCTTGGGATCAGCACTGTAGCAGTTCTGTTCAACTTGCAAAAAATAACGATAAACGGCAAAAACAGCAGAAAAGCCTGGTGAATGACCCTGTTTCCAACAGAAACAGCATTCACTGTGGTTTATCATTTCAGACCTACTTACCTGCTGGCTTTCAACTCCACCCCCCATGGGATCTAGTTTAAAGCATTCCTGATCAGGTTCATTAGTCTGTTGCCAAAAACACTTCCCCAGTCTTCATGAAGCGTAATCCATCTTGCCCCAGCATGAAAATTCATGTATCCAAACTTTTCATGTCAACTCCATCCTCGTAGCCAGCCATGATCTTTCTCTCCCTTCCAGGGCCTGTACTTCCAACACGAAAGTTGGAGGAGAACACCAGCTGTGCCCTCAGATTCTGAGTTTACACTTACAAACTTTCCTTTACTTCTTTATTCAATGCACTGGTAAAAGGGGTTTTCATTATTTTCTTCACTCACTCCCTTGAACTGGCAGAAATTTCTGTCTACACAACATGTGGTTTCATGTGGATGTTCCCCCTATCCACACAGGGAGCCTATATTTCAAGCCCTGGCCCCTCCTGCATCCTACCTGTCCTCATGCTGCTCCCAAGATAGCAAGTGCTAAAGGAGCCATAATTTCATGGGCTTACACACAGTTGATGCCCTCCAGATACTCCCTTGCCAGAAGTTTTACAGCACTGAGACAAGAGACAGGTTATATTGATCTTGTCAAAATTAACTTGCCCAGTGAATTCTCATTAGGACTCATGGGCAGACGATTACACAAAGAGTAGTGTCCCCCAGGACTACTGCCACCTCCATCTCTTGCTTCATCATTCCTGTACAAGAGATCCCAAAGTCCCAAGGAGGAGCTTCCAGAAGCTCAGCTAAAGAATAATGCATTGACATCAGCAGTAACACGTTTGCTTATTTTTATTGAATTCACTCACTCCTTGAATACATATCTACTAACATTTAATGAAATGTATGGTTATATTGAAATTTACTTTTTAAAAGAATCTGTTCTTACTAGGGCTCTACTTGAGATATATTGAGGATATCTTCCTCATCACATGGACACATGGAAAAGAAGACCTAGAGAAATTCCACTGGGACTTCAATGACTTCCACTCCACAATCAACCTCACCCTGGATCAATCCACACACCAGATACACTTTCTGGACACCACAGTGCAACTACGGGATGGATGCATGAATACCACCTTGTATTGTAAACCCACAGACTGCAATACATACTTACATGATTTGAGCTACCACCCAGAACATACCACACGGTCAATAGTCTATAGCCAGGCCTTGTGATATAATTGCATCTGCTTCGATCCCTCTGACAGAGAGACGCACCTCAAAGACCTAAAACTAGCATTATTGGGTCTACAATACCCACCCAGCATGGTGAAACAACAAACTGACACAGCCAGGCTAGTACCCAGAAGTAACCTGCTACAAGACAAACCTAACAAAGATAATGATAGAACACCTCTGGTTTGTCACCTACAGCTCTCTGTTAAAACCTCTCAAACGCATCATTAAGGATCTACAACCCATCCTGGAAAATGACACCTTCCTCACAGAAGCCCTGGGTGGTAAACCTGTCCTTGATTACAGGCAGCCACCCAACTTGAAGAGGCTACTAACCCACAATAATGGCCTTTCCAACATAAACATTGACCAAGGGACCAAACCCTGTAACAAAGCCAGATGCCAACTCTGTCCCCATATTTGCATGGACAATATTTTCACAGGACCTGACAACATCAGCTACACCATTAAGGACTCAACCCCAAGATCCTGGCTATATTGGGGAGATTCGTACCTTTCACTGACCAAGGCCTCCGGTCCTCCTTGATTTAGTTCCGTAGCGGCACCAACATCAAGAATCTCTCCTATGGGTGGGGGGCAGCATGAATTGATTATATGGGGGGTGGGGCACAAATGAACTGGTTATGGGGTGGGGGCAGCGTGAACTGATTATTGGGGCACAACTGAACTGGTTTTTTTAAATTATATTATATATATAATTCCCCTTCCTGAACGAATCCTGCAAAAGTTCCTAGTCTTCACCTATAAAGCTCTTCACAACCTCGCTCCCCCTACCTCTCTGCACTTATCGCCCTTCATACTCCAGCCCTTCCCTACTTCGCTCCTCCTCTGTCCCTTCTCTCACCCTTCCACGCCTTCGTACCTTCTCACTTGCTGCCCCCCATGCCTGAAACTCCCTCCCTGTCCACATCCACCTTGTCCCCTCCCTTCATACCTTCAAATCTCTCCTTAAAACTCACCTCTTTCGCTCTGCTCTGTCTGACTCTTTATCCTGCTGAGCCTCTATTTCCTATACCTATGGTCTGTTTACCCTTATCCTTGCAACATGGACCTGCCTGCTGTCATTCTCATCGTAACCAAGCCAAGTACGTGCACCTGAGACCTCGCATCTTCATGAATGTTAGACCCCTTGTTTCTCCCTCTGTTCCCCTTCCTCTGTCTCTCCCCCAGCTCCTGGCTCTCAGATTGTAAGCCCTAGGTGCAGGGACCATGTCTATTTTATTACTTTGTAAAGTGCCACGTACACTCCTGGTGCTATATAAATGTTTGTTAATAATAATAAATAATAATAATATATATACATATACACACACATATACACACACACACACACACACACACACACATTTATACTTCACCCCTCCTGCGAACAGCTCGGGGCAGCTAACAAATTTCACATAAAAACATTTAAAATATTTAAAACCATCATAAAAAATCTTAACAATGAAAACAGGGAAGGACAAAAAAATTATAACAAATAATAAAGAAGAGTAGGAGGATAAAAACCCACTAACCCACCCTCCCCAAAGGCCTGGGCGAACAGCCAGGTTTTACAAGCTCGCCGGAATGTTAAAAAAGCTCAGGGCCAGACGAGCTTCCTCCAGGAAGGAATTCCAAAGGCGCGGCCCGACCACCGAGATGCCCTCTCCATTGTGGCCCCCCGCTTAACATGGGGGACCTCCAAGATGGCACCCCCGGCAGACCAAAGGAGCCACTCTGGAGTGCAGAGAGCAAGGCGATCCTTGAGGTATGAGGGGCCGAGACTGTGAAGGGCCTTATAGATCAACACCAGTACCTTGAACCTGGCTCGGCACGCTATTGGCAACCAGTGCAAAGCCCGAAGCACAGGTGTTATGTGGTCCCGGCGACCCATCAACGCATTCTGCACTAGCTGCAGCCTCCGAACCAGGAACAAGGGCAGCCCCACGTAGAGCGCGTTGCAGTAGTCCATATATACTACTATATATATGTGTGTGTCTCTCTCTTTTCATGGCATAATGAGCTTAATAGGCTAGCTGTATTTTGGGTGTCTTGTGTGTTTGATTGCAGCACCTCTGGACCAGTCGCACAATATGCGTGCATAAGGCACAGGCGGCACCGGCACCAAGAAGCAACAGGCCCTGGAGGCCAGGCTGGCTAAGCTCACCCCCTCCCCCAGCACTCTCTCTCTGCCTGCTTCACTGCCCGCCCAGCTGCCCCTGCAGTGGAACCACTCCTGGGGAGTGGTGGTAGATGCTCAGCTGGGGAGGTGGAGGAGGGGAAGCATTGGGAGGCCATGCTTGTCTATGGCCGCTCGGAGGGGTGGAGAATGGGAATCCTTCCTGTCCAGAGGGAGTAACTTTTATGTAAATTTACACATTTGCAGAATTAGGTGGAGACTATGGTCCTGGGTGGAGGGGTGTAAGATCATTGAGGTGGGACAGGTGCTTAGTTCAGGTCCCGCTTACTAGCCCCCAGGCAGTTGGGCAGATGGGTCATGATCAGAGAGCCTCTGACCGTGCTGCTGTTGTTGAATGCGAGGCCGGTGGCGCATAAAGTAACAACTGTCCAGGAGCTGATCCTGGACTCAGCTGCCAATCTCGTATGTATCATGGAAACCTGGCTGGACCTCAAGTCGGGGCCTATTCTGGCTGACCTTGTTCCAGCTGGGAATTCCGTGCAGCATAAGCCACGGTCGGAGGGATGGGGGGATGTAGCCATGATTTTTTAAAGAGGGATGTCTGTGAGGAGGTACCCAGTGCAAACCATGGTTGGTATGGAGGTCTTTCACCTTGTGTTTGATCTGGCGGGGGTGCTGCTTGTATACCGTGCACCTACCTATACAACAGCCTCTCTGCATGCTCTGATGGAGGTGGTATCGGGGGTGGTGTTGTGGTCCCCGAAGACATTAGTCTTGGAGGACTTCAACATTCACGCCAACGCCACCCTTGGGGGCAGGACCATGAGTTCATGGCTGCCATGGCAACCATGGGCCTGTCCCAGGTGGTTAGTGGCCCAACATGGGGGGAGGGGGGGGCATACTCTGGATCTCATGTTTTGCACCAGCCTTGAGGCAGATGTTCCATTATTGGGGGAGATCTCAGCAGTGCCCTTATCATGGATGGATCATTACCTCCTGCAGACCTCTCTTCTGGCGCACGTCTTCCCCCGGATGGATGCGGGACCAATTCATATGGTTCACTCCCGGAGATTGATGGAACCAGAGCGGTTCTGGAGGGCTCTGGGGTAAGATACCTTCTGATTTTGACAACCGTCTCATGAATGACCTTGTGGCTTTCTGGAACACCTTGCTAACTGAGGTCATTGATTTAATGGCTCCTAGACGTCCACCTCCCAGGCAGCAGCACCGCAGGCCCCCTTGCTATTCGGGGGACCTGCGGATGCTGAAGTGGAACGGGTGTGTGTGTGTGGTGCTGCTCTCGGACTGAAGCCGACAGATTGCAGCATAGAGCTAGTTTACAAGCCTAGGCTGTGGCTATGAGGACAGGGAAAAAAGAGTTTCTTGCTGCCCTCGTAGCATCCGCTAAGTCCCATCCAGAGGAGCTTTTCCGGGTGGTGCAGGGGTTGGTCAGTCCAGCCTCCCTCCACCTAGGAGTGGAGTCATCTACAGTTTGCTGTGACATGTTTGTGGACTATTTTGCTGCCCTCGTAGCATCTGCTAAGTCCCATCCAGAGGAGCTTTTCCGGGTGGTGCAGGGGTTGGTCAGTCCAGCCTCCCTCCACCTAGGAGTGGAGTCATCTACAGTTTGCTGTGACATGTTTGTGGACTATTTTGTGGATAAAATCACTTATATTCACCACTACTTCGATGCTGCGCTTATTAAATTAGGAGAGCTGGAAGTTATGGAAGCCCCATCTTGTCCAGTTTTGTGGGATCAATTCCGGTCGGTGGTGACCTCCAATGTGATTGGGGTCCTTGGGGTGGTTAGGGCCACTTCTTGTGAGTTAGACCCGTGCCTGTCCTGGCTAGTGAAATCTTGCAGAGAGACAATGGGGCCATTGCTGGTGGGGGTGGTCAATGCCTCCCTTCGGGAGGGCAGAGTTCTGGGCTGCCTCAAGGAGGCAGTGGTGCGGCCTCTGCTCAAGAAACCATTGCCTGACATTGACTCCCTTGCCAGCCATCAGCTTGTCTCTGACCTTCCTTTTTAGGGAAGGGTATTGAACGGATAGTGGCCCAGCAGCTGCAAGAGCATCTGGATCGCATCGATTTTCTTGATACCTCCCAGTCGGGATTTTGTCAGGGATATGGCACCAAGACTGCACTCATGGCCTTGGTGGATGACCTGTGCTGATAGTTAAACCAGGGTTGGTCGACCTTGTTGGTGTTGTTAGATCTTTCGACTGCGTTTGATACCATTGACCATGAGATGTTGGTGACGCGCCTGCAGAACTGTGCAGGAGTGGGTGGGACTGTTCTAGAATGGTTCAGCTCATTCCTAGTAGGAAGAACTCAGCGAGTAGTACTCGGAGAATGTTTTTCATCATACTGAGACCTCTTGTGTGGTGTCCTGCAGGGTTCTGTCTTGTCCCCTCTCCTGTTCAACGTGTATATGCAGCCACTTGGTGAGGTGGTTAGGAGGTTCAGCGTGTGGTGTCATCAATATGTGGATGACACCCAGCTGTACCTCTCTTTTACAACAGACCCAGGCCCTGCAGTCTTGGTGCTTACCCGGTGTTTGACTGCTGTGGGGAACTGGATGAGGACTAACCAACTGAGGCTGAATCCCGACAAGACGGAGGTGGGTAAGGCGACGGGGGTAACTTCCCCCATTGTGGACAGGGTCTGTCCCGTGTTGGTTCCCCAGGTGCGGAGTCTGGGGTGCTCCTCGATGTGCAGCTGCGCCTGGATGCCTAGGTGTAGACTGTGGCGAGGAGTGCCTTTCACTAATTACATCTGGTGTGGCGACTTTGGCCGTATGTTTCAGACTCTGACCTGGCCACCATCATCCATGCTTTTATCACCTCTAGACTAGACTATGGTAACGCACTCTACGTGGGGCTACCCATGACAACATCTTGGAGGCTGCAGCTAGTGCAGAATGCGGAGGACCGTCTCTTGGCGGGATTGGGTCGCCGAGAGCACATAACACCAGTGCTCCGTGCTCTGCACTGGCTGCTGGTAGCATTCCGGGCCCGCTTCAAGGTGTTGGTTTTGACCTATAAAGCCCTAAACGGTCTAGGCCCTGCATACCTGCGGGACCGCCTCACTCCCTGGGTGCTGGATCGACCCCTGCGGTTGTCTGGGGGTGCCCTGCTTGAGGTCCTCCGAGTGTTCTTGGGGGCCACGCAGGAGAGGGCGTTCTCAGTGGCCGCGCCGCAGCTGTGGAACTCCCTTCTGGTGGGGGTGCAGCTGGCCCCAGACCTCTCCTCTTTTCAGAAAAATTGTAAGACCAGGCTGTTCTTCCAGGTGTTTGGTGGGGGGAGGGGTGAAAGGGTGGAGGGGGGGAGGGGTGTGGTGTGGTGTTAAATGTCGCCCTCCTTTTGGCAGTTTTAAAAAATGTTTTATATTGGATTTTATTTGTGCTTTTATATTGTAAGCCACCCCGGGCTGCCTGATGGCAGGAGAGGCGGGGTATTAAATAAATAAATGAGAGTGCCATCTGAAGCTGAATCCTGACAAGACGGAAGTGATGTTAGTGGGGAGGGCAGTGGGGTTGGCATCCCCCATCATTGATGGGGTTCGCCCTCCATTGGTCCCTCAGGTTTGTAGTCTGGGAGTGCTCCTCGATTCTCAGCTCTGCCTGGATGTTCAGGTGGGGGCTGTGGTGAGGAGCATGTTCCACCAGTTACATCTGGTGTGGCGGCATTGGCCATATGCCTCGGACTCCAACCTGGCCACTATCATCCATGCTTTCATCACCTCAAGACTGGACTATTGTAATGCGCTCTATGTGAGGCTACCCTGGTTCGGAGGCTTCCGCTGGTGCAGAATGCGGCGGCCCACCTCCTTACAAGGACGGGTCACTGTAAGCACATTACACCAGTGCTCGGTTCTCTGCAGTGGCTGCCTATAGTCTTCCGGGCCCGATTCAAGGTGTTGGTGCTTACCTATGAAGTCCTATACAGCCTGGGCCCCACCTACCTGCAGAACCACCTCACCCTCTGGGTCCTAGATCAGCCCCTGCAGTCGGTCAGGGGTGCCCTCCTCAAGGTCCCCCAGGTTTCTCAGGTGTTGACTTTGCGGAAGGCGTTCTCTGTGGCCACACCGCGGCTGTGAAACTCTCTCCCGTTGGAGGTCCACTTGACCACCGACCTCCACACCTTCCGTAGACAATGTAAGACCTGGCTGTTCCACCGTGCCTTTCCCAAGGGAGATGGGTTGGGCTAGGGAGGGGTAAGGGTTTGAATTTTTTTAAATTTGATTTTAACTGTATTTGTTATTTGTTTTAATCTGTTTTTAACATGTTGTTAGCTGCCCCAAGATGCTCTCAGCAGGAGGGGGCGGCATACACATTTTATTATAAATAAAAATAAATAAATACATTTTATATTGCTATTTATTTTATTTTGCATTATTGTATTTTGTATTTTAAAATGTTTATATTGTTAGTCCCCCCAGGCTGCAGTTGCAGGATATAAGTTTATTTTAAAAATAAATAAATATTTATTTGATATAGTTGCTGGAGGGAGAAAGTTAATTAAAAGTACAGCACTGGCTTTTAACTTTAAAAAGGGAGACTATGCCAAAATGAGGAAGCTAGTTAGAAAGAAACTAAAAGGCACAGTTGAAAGGACTACATGTTTGCAAGAGGCATGGAGGCTGTTGAAAAGCACCATCTTGGAAGCCCAGATTACATGCATCCCACAAGTTAAAAAAGGTAGCAGGAGGACTAAACGTCTACCACTGTGGCTAAATGGAGACGCAAAGGAGGCTATTAGAGCCAAAAAGGCATCCTTTAAGAAATGGAAAGCTAGCCCCAATGAGGAAAATACAAAGGAGCATAAACACTGGCAACGTAACTGTAAGGTGCTAATAAGGCAGGCCAAGAAAGAATTTGAAAGGAGACTTGCTAAAGAGGCAAAAACAAATAATAAAACCTTTTTCAAGTATATCAGAGGCAAGAAGCCTGCTAGGGAGTCGGTTGGGCCATTAGATGACCAGGGAGTAAAAGGGGCACTCAGGGAGGACAAGGACATTGCAGAGAAGCTAAACGAGTTCTTTGCTTCGGTCTTCACTGCGGAGGATGTTGGGGAGATACCCACGCCGGAACCCTACTTTGTAGGTGATGAATTGGATGAACTGTCACAAATCAGCGTGACCCTGGAGGAGGTTCTAGAGCAAATTGACAAGCTTAATACGAACAAATCACCAGGGCCAGATGGTATTCACCCCAGAGTTCTGAAGGAACTCAAATGTGAAATTGCAAACCTACTAGTAGTAATTTGTAACCTAACGTTGGCATCTGGCACTGTACCTGAGGACTGGAGGGTGGCAAATGTAACCCCAATATTTAAAAAGGGATCCAGAGGTGATCCTGGAAACTACAGACCGGTAAGCTTGACGTCTGTGCCGGGCAAAATGGTGGAAACTATCATTAAGAACAGAATCACTGGGCATATTGATAAACATGGCTTAATGGCAAAGAGTCAGATTGGATTTAGCAAAGGGAAGTCATGCCTCACTAATCTCTTGGAATTCTTTGAGGGCGTAAACAAGCATGTGGACAGGGGAGACCCAGCAGATATAGTGTACCTGAAGTGGGCTGACCCAGCCAGCACCAGGGCAGCTATCCATCTAAAAGCGCCCACAATCTTGTTCAAAATAAACTATTTCAGACCTAGCCTACTATTACTCAGTTAAGAAGCCATAGCTGCCTAGAAGTACCCTATTCCTACAATTAGGAAACAGTGCAAGAAACCAACACGCACACACCCACACACACATGCACAAAATCATTAAAGCTTATCAAGCAAACACCATGATTTTAGGAATCAACATTTGTGTTTGGGAGCTTCATACAGCATGAGTATGAAAATGATTTTTTATTTTCAAATTACTGGAGTAGTTATATGAATTAAAATACTCATTAAGTAGGAGTATTCATTAAGTATAAATATTCATACCTAATGAGTATTTCAAACCATATAATGACTCCAGTGTTTTGAAGAAGCAAAAACTGAAGCAGTTACGTGAAGCAAAATGTAAATTAAAAGTAGAAATTTATAGTCAGTTCCCTAAATGAGGTTCTGAAATAAAAGCAGAGTGCTTGCTTGAATTGACATTTTATCATAATGGATATTAGTTCAAATTATTAGCTGAACTCAAGTATTTCAGTCTAATGTATTTAGAGTGTGCCAATCACTACAATATTCAAGCACCAATAATACTTAAACTAATGGTAAACAAAGCCATAAACTGCAGCCAGGCAAGGAAAGAACCATTATTGCTTTTATAAAGGCTGTCACCAGAGTCTGAGATGAGGTATTACTTGGTCTGTCAAGTTTAAAAGTAACAAAGTCCTCATTTGTTTTGGGCTGTGTGTGGAACTTCTTAGAGTACATCTCAGGTGGATAACAGAACAAAAAAGGTTTCAGCTGAGCAACAGAGGTAATAATTTGTGATTAATGATTAGACTATTAATTTTGCCATTGAGTGCCTATCCAATTTGCCATGGTTTGTAAAAGGATAGTGATTTTTCCAGGTCTTGGTGCTGTAGCTACTGTGCTACAGAAACTCAGGCTGCCTTCTCACATTACCTGGGAGGAGGGGAAACTTTCATGAGGGCAATAGCAGCTCTAGTCTCACAGGAATTAGCACAGGTAGGAATGTGCTATTTATTCCACTTTTCACCCATGAGAACACCTGTGATTGTAAGAGCTACATTGGGGGACCCGGTCATGCACAAGTGTTCCTATGGGAGAAACGCAGAATTGTGCACTCCAATGTGCACTAATTCCCATGAGAATAGAGCTGTGATTACCCTCACAAAGTTCCTTCCTCCCTCTCAGGTAACATGAAAAAGCAGTCTTAGTGTCTCCCTACCTAGGCTGCATAGCATTGTACAGGATATCAGGTCCCAGGAGACCAATTGCCAGTGGCAATAGTGAAACAGAATTATTTCCTTCTCCAGGGTAAGCCAATTAGCCTCTCAAAGACCTAATGAGGTAGTGTAAACATTTTATTTATTTATTTGTTTATTTAAATTTACATCCTGCCCTATACCAAGAACTCAGGGCAGGTAACAGCATAAAAATAAAAACAACAATATAATTTATTTTAAAAGCAGATGGAAGTAAATGAGATTAAAAACCCTGTACAAACTTAGCCTTACTCGCCAAAACGCCTGACGAAATAAAAAAGTTTTGATTTTTTCCCAAAGATTCTCAGGGTGACAAACCTCGAGGGGAAGGGCGTGCCTAGGTTGTAGATCAGCCATCAATAATGCCTCTCTGCACAGCTTTGTCATACAGACGCAGGAGCACCAATGGAATTACTAAGATGTCAATGGAGCACAGGGGAGCAAGCAGTCTTTCAGATATGTAGGAGCAAAGGTTACAGGTTAATACCAGCACCTTGAACTGAGCCAAGAAATCTGCTGGAAGGCAGTGTAGATTCTATAGCACTGGTGTAACGTGTTCCTGGCCAATCACTACAATCCATCCCTGGCCAATCCATCCCTGTCAAAAGGTGGATAGATGTGTTCACCTCCATATTCAGCTTCCGAATAGACATCGGGGCAACCCCTCACCGAGCACCTTGCAGTAGTCTAACCTTGGGGTAATGAAGGAATGGATGATGTCAGTGAGTCTGGCTCTGAAAGGATGGGTTCCCGCTATCTCATCAGATAGAACTGATGAAAGTGCACCTAGCTACTACCACAAATCTCAAGTTCTAGGCATAGTAATGAATCCAGAAACACCCCAAGGTAGACCTGCAACTGGGTATCCAGTCAGTTGGGCACCCCGTAGAATTTAGGGTACCCGACTCATCCTGGCCACGTTTGGGCACCAATGGGTACCCAAACGTGACGCAACAGGCTACCTGACTCTCCAGAGTTTGCTGACTCATTTCATTGCTGGGCTGATGCTCTTCTGGCTGTTCCTCCTTGCTGCTGCTCCCTGAGCCGCATGCTGCTCAGCTGAGTGAGGAACTTCTGCACATGGCTTTTTCTAAGAGGGGAGCGAGGTGGCTTCTTCCCACCTGAGTGTCTGCACTCCCCTAATCAGGCACCTGTTCCAAGTGGGGCCCAAAATATAGCCAATCACTTCTTCCTGCTTGAAGGGAACTGGTCACACTTTAGGGGGGTGTACACAGGTGGTAAGAGGCTCCCCCATGCCCCGCTTAGAAAAAGCCGAGGGGGAAGTTCCTTGCTCAGCTGAGCAGCATGATCACCAGGGAGCAGCAGCAAGCAGGGAGCAGCAACTGATCATAAGAGCAGCAGCCCAGAGATGAGGCAAGTCAGTCCAGGGAGCCATGTGTCCTGGGATTAGCATCCCAGGTTGTCGTGCGATGCCCCACTAATACTCTCGTTTTCAGGCACCGGGTACCCAATGAGAGTTATTATCCGCGAGTAGCAAACATGCTATCCGCTGCAGCTCTATCCCAAGGCTGGGAGACTGAGTGACCAAAGGAGGTCAGATTTCATAGTTGAAAGGTGTCCCTATGCCCCTCCACCCCCAAGTATATAGTTGTTGCCTTAAGGACACAGACACAGAAAGTAACAGAAGAGGTGAAAGTGGTCAACCAGTATATCTAAAGATCATGGCATAGAATCACTAGCAAAGTTCAGCTTCTTTGCATCACTCTGCCAGAAGACTAATTGTGGCTATAAAATCATGGTATCCTATCCAGAAACAAGATGAACTGCTGGAATGTGTAAGCTACTACAGTACCTTCCTCACTGCTAATGGAAGTAGTAGTGTGTGCAGACTCCTAGATGCCATTTTACCTGAGTTAAAGTGACATAAGTCAGAATAGCCCTAAGGCTACTCTGGCTTATATGGGAATAGTAGCCCGACATTCAGAGTAGTGCAAAAATAAGTTTTAAAATACTTTTTTGCATGCATTTTCAACTGTAAATTGTACTGTCTACATTTTGGCTATAAATAAGGTTTAGGTCCTTCCAGTGCAAGGGGGGAAATGATCTCCAGGATTTTTCTGGATACAGAAATCCAGAAAACCTCTAAACATTAAAAACGCAAAACAACAACAACAACAACAACAACAAAACCAACACCAAAAAAATCTGGCATATTGCACAGAAAGCCTTGTGGACTGGGATGAGCTGATGAATTATCTGAGTCAAGTGTTTTCCTATTACTATTCTGAAACATTCAGCTCACCAAATGGGATTGATATTCCAACTATTCAGTTAAAATTTGTATTTATTTCACATACACCCAGTTGTCTCTGAGATTAATATGGTCAGCAAACAAAATAGATTCAGAATACAGATGCTTGTAAAAAAAACAAAAAAAACACACCTGCAATACAAACTTCAGGCTTAACAGACTAATGAGCATGAAAATACCTGTACCCCTTTATACCATGGTTTTAAGAAGCTGTAGAAATGCTAGTCATAATAGACTGTCAAATGACCAAAAAAAATCCTATATGCAAAGGATATATCCCAATGCTAATTTGTTTATATTAGTTTAACCCAGAAATATCAAAGAGGAGAAATACCACGTGACTTAGTTCCACCAAATAATAATTTCTATTAAACATAGCTCATTCAAAAGCACTCTACTAAAGGTTCGTAACTACTCTATTGCTAACCATATTTTACACACGACAGCATTCAAGAATAGAAAAGTTAATTCACTAGCTCAAGATATTGGGCCAGTGGGTAAAAATAAATACGATGGCCAGCTGGCTGCTGCCCGACCCAGCACAGGTCAGGCAGCTGTGGCAGACATGGCCTGGCCCGGCACGCAGAACACATGTGCATCCCGCCAGGCCGCTAGCTGCACAACCCGGGGGGGGGGGGGGGGGTTTGGCGAGGACAACAATGGAGAATGTGCGGCCATCCAGACCTGGTCCAGGCTGGAACATGCAGCCCTGATGCGGCCCACTTTGGCCCAACTGGGCGGAGCAATCCGGGGCGAACATCTAGTGGGCCCTCAACAGATGTGCCGGTGGCTTGCGGGCCAAAGCATGAAAATATGGACCACAGCAGGCCACCATCTCATCAGTTTTTACCCAGTGGAAGAGATTCCCAGGTCACCTGACTCTTAATTCTCACCTCAAATCACTAGACAACATTGACTCTGTTGGCATTCTTGTATACTTAAATTCAAGATGTCCTTCAGGTCTTTAATATAAAAAGGAGACAGTTCTGCACTTGAGAAAAAGAGGACAGTAGATTACTCAGATTTAAAGAATATTTCTTTTTGGTGTAATGTACATATAATGTAAACACTTTGTATTATTCAAAAAGGGCATGAAATCTGCAGGCACATGGGAGCCATTAGCACCCAGAAAACCAAGGCTGGCAACTGGTTCAGGGGTGTAGTGGAGCAAGAATGGATTAATATCAGGATAAAGTTTGGCAACTGATGGGGTGGGGGTGGGGCCCTCCTGGAGTTTGATCTGAAATTTCATGCCCTGATTCAAACATCTACGGTGTTATTGGCGACCACTTATGGAGGTTTGATATTTTTTACTTCTCAGCATTCAGAAAGTAACTAGTCTATTTTACTCTCGGTCTCAACAGTTCCTCTTTCTAAATTCTCATGTTTTAGCACAATGCATAAGATCTTTTGAGCTTTCTGTGTAGAGAAAATTTAAAATATTACAGAAGTTTCAACATTGTAGATTTCATTTGAAGAGTGAATTAAAAAATTCATGACCAATTTTAAGTAATAATAAATTACATACAAATTCTTACACGCACATATTTTCAACCATCACTACTTACCAGTGCTTCTTTAATATGATATAATATCTTATTCATTTCTATATGTGATTATGAGCAATTTCCTGCTTCTTTTCTGGCTTATAACTGATGTAAAATAAAGCATGCATCCATCATTTTACACAGTAATATCCATGAGGAACCCATCCAACCAACATTTTTAAAGAGACAGTCTTTTCATAAATGGCTTAGAATCCCTAAGATTTTTTTGTTTCTTTGTTTTTTATATATATATAAAAACTTTATCTGGAAGGTCAAAATGTTTACATTCTTTCTAAACTTCTCCCTGAAAAATCAAATTATATACCAAAATCTAAAATAAATGTTAATACAATCACCTTTTTTGTTTTTAATGAAATTACCAACACTGATTGGGATTTGCACTGAAAATTAAAAACCTATCAAAGCTCTCAAAAAGTAGTTTAAAAAAACTGAGTTTGTGATTTTAAAGTAATTATTGGTTTTTAAAGCAGTTTTGCTTTGCATACTTCATTATGTTGATGGCAAATATTCGTTAACTGAATTTCATAAACTCCTTACAAAAATAGCTACAGCTTAAGAATTTGGTCTGTAGTACACATGTAAATTGAAAGGGAAAAAATCCACCACAAACCCTTGAATTATAAAGTAACATGGCTTTGTCAAATCCACATCAGTAATGCAATAGGGAGGACAGAAGTAGTAAAGGAAGAAGGAGTTCATGAAACACAACATTCACAGAGAAATTTAAGTTCTTATACACCTATACGCTGACAAAGAATTATTTACTAAAACTCCAAAATGGCAAAAGAAAGCAATACTACTTCTTGGCTTCTCATCATTTCATTAACTGATCAGTTGAGTACTATGTACACAAGGCATTGAGAAATTATTAAATCAGTCACAAGAAAATGCTGAACATAGTCACTCATGATTCCTGCCATCTTACATTTCTTTACTTGCTTCAAGAAAAGAAGAGCTCTATGTTTATTTTTCAAAACCTGAAGTACTGAACTGCAAAATGAATATTTTCGTGCACAGAAGATAGTGTAACACATTTTTATTATTATTAAGAGTAGTTCATTCTTAAAAGTCCACATGTGTATTCTCATAAGTCTCCTGCGGTGTTAAAAGCAAGGTAAGGTATCTATAGTTAAGTAGAAAATCACATACGTGATACAAATACAAAAACACAGTGATACAGAAACTTAACTGTTGAACTGTCATTTGAAACAAAAAGGTACTTGTAGTAGCACACCAGCCACCAGATTTTGATGGCTGTTGATGCAAAATTTCAACTCTAAAATTGAATTGCTTTTATGATCGTTTTACAAAATGGATATTAGGCAATGCAGAAACAGTCCAGGTGCAAGAGAGTATATTAGAAAGATCACTCTTTACCAGAGGGGCACAATGACACCATGCACAAGGTCATGTATTGTAGAGATGTAGCATCTGTGCACATAAAATAATGTCAAGCCCAAAGGTTGCTAGTATTTATTCACAAAACATGTTGTGAAAGATAGTTAACCAGCAAATGTATTATTAAGCAGTGTCCTTTCCCTCAGCATTCACTACAAAACCTTTATTCATAATGTACGCAGCAATATCCTGTTTAAATTTAATATTCATATTAAAATGTGTGGCTTTCTCAACTGACTGCAGAGATTCCAGTTACTGCAAACCAACTCAGGACCATAAATTGAGCCATATCCTGCTTTAAAGATGAAACTGAATGCAAGGGGATGTTCTGTTTAAAATGTGTTGTCACTCTGTCACCAACCGCAAAACAGGCACGGTTTACCAGCACACTACAAAATAAGCATAGCTCACTTAATAGTGAACAATAGCCTAGGAAGTCATTGAATCCTCCCTTTAGTTAAGAAATCATTATCCTATTTCTCCAGCTAACCCACCCTGACCCAAGTAGCTTTCTGGATCATTTGCATTGCCTCTCCTCTCACTCTTACCAAAGATTATTATTTATTTGTAGCCTTATGTAGACAGCACTGAGGGACCACCCTATTCTGTTCCGCCACCCCATATTCGGTATTTCAATAGCCTTAGACGCCACTGTAATAAACAAGCACGTTCTCTCTATGTATGCGGGGGAGGGAAGATGGAAAACGACAAAGGGGGGGTCTCTCGCTGATAAACTAGATGTTCTACAGTGGTTGGTGTGTACTACTTGGTTAGGCACACAGCCGCAGCAGTCGCTTCCCGGAAGATTGCTGCACATTTCACTCGCAAACTCTCCGAGGGGCCCACGTGCTCGGTTTTTGCTCTTTTTAAAAATACACTTTTGTTACTTGTGTGCCGGAGAAAAGCGAGTTCTTCCTCCCTTCCCCGTCTCATAAACTTCAGTCTGGGACTCCCAATAATGCAGCCGGGGGAGCAGGTGCTACCTAAAGGCGAAGAAAAGTCCAACCCCTGCCTCGCCACTCTTCTGGGGAGCCACCCCTCACTGCCCCTGGAGACCTACTACCCCATTTTCCCCCCCCTCTCACTACCACTCCGCACTACCCCATTACCCCCCCCACACCGGATGACCCCCCTCCTCACTACCACTCCGCACTACCCGAGATCCTCCTCCCCCCCCACACTACCCCCGTGAACCCCTCACCCCCATTGCCCTGCTGGCCCCGCCTCCCTCTCGCTCCCCTGGTCCTCACTAACCCACCCCCTCCCGGATGCTCCCTCCTTTCACTCTCCCAGCCCGGGTGGTGACCGCTGAGGAATAAAGGGGTGGGGGGCGCTAAGCTGGCCCCTGCTGTGAAAGCCCTGCAGCCCCAGGGAAAAGGGCAAGCGCAGCCGCGGGGGCAGCCGGGGAGGGAAGCCGCCGTCGCCGCGTCTCTCACCCACCCCTCCTACCGTTTGAATCCCTGGAAGGACGAGGGCCAGGACATGCGGGATTTCTTCAGGCCCGGCCGGTGGCCGGTCTCCACGGCGAAGGAGGTGCGGTCCATGGCTCTGCAGTACAGGTAGCGCTCCGTGTCCGAGTAGCCGCGGTGCCTCACCCTGCTGCTGCCGCTGCCGGCCAAGTGACGGCCCCGGGAAGCTGGCGGCGGCGGCGCGGGCTGCTGGGGGCATTGGGACGGCGGCGGCTGCTGGTGCCGGAGGTACTGGTACGAATAGTGCTGCTCGTGTCTCCACAGATGCTTGGGGGCCTTCGTGCTTCCCCCGCTGCTGTTGGTCAGGCTGGGGCTGCCCTGTTCTGCCTCCATGGTGTCGGCAGCGGCTCGCCGAGCAGAAAGCAGCCTCTGCTGAGCCGTGCTTCCCAAATGCGCCTGCCTCCCTCCCTCAGCACAGCAGCAGCCCAAAGGAGAGCGCGTGCTGAAAAGTTGGACAGCTCCCGCCTGGCTTCCCCGGCCGGCTAGAGCTGCTTCTTCATCACTCACACGCTCTAGGCAGGCAGTCACTTGCCGGCTGGCCTCATGGCTTGCAAGCTGCAAAGTCAGACTGGAGCGAACAAAGCGGAGAGCAGACTGGAGCAGTGGGAAATCTCGACAGGAGGAGACTGATGCCAGCACTCAACAACAACAACCCTACCCAGTCAGAAGGATGGACTAGATGTGACCTACCAGGAGTTTTCCATTTCTAATTTCTCTGATTCTCCTCCTTTCAAATCCCCCTGGAGATTACCTCTTCTTTGCTTGCCTTCATTAGTCTGGCATTTTGCTGCTTGCCTGCGTTCTCTTTTCCCAATTGAACTACTCAGAGAGTGACTTTAGGTGGCAAAGTTTCACAGAGTCGCTGCTAAATTGACTTCGGGTAAAAATAAAATAAAATGGAACCTTGGGTTTTTAACCCCCTTCTCTTTCCGCCACTATATTTTTAATCTTCCCTATAGCAGGCTTTTAAATCATCTGCTCCCACCATGAAATAAACTCTCTCCTTTTTCTCTGCAAATAATCCTGGGTGTGAATCAATGGAGGAAGGTTTAATTATAGCGATGCTGTGCTTGCTGCTAGAGTGAAGGCTGGCTCACGCTTTTTCATTATAAACCATTAGTTTCAGGAGTTTCTAACTGCCTGTAGAAATATCACTCAGAGCTTAAATTTACCACACAATCGCCCCAGCTCAAGAGAACACAATTTAAATTATGTTGAAATTAAAATCTGATCTCTTTTTTGCACTCCTAAAAAAATCAATTTAATTTATAAAATTAATATGGGGAGGCATGTACACATAGCATGAAGCAGAAATTACTTGGATTTTAGAAGTCACTCTATAAATTCAGCTTTTGTCTGGCATTTTTTTCATAATACTTGTGATTTTTGCCACATTTAAAAATAAGATGGAGAGATTTTCATGATTGACCATAACAGTTAAGAACATAAGAAGTGCCATACTGGGTCAGACCAATGGTCCATGTAGCCCAGCATCCTGTCTCCGACAGTGGCCAATCACAGTGGCTTGGGAGAAGCACCCAAATGGGGGATCCATTCCCTGCTTTTCCCCCCAGCTCCTGTCACGTTCCCTGATCCTGGGTAATTTCAGACTTACGTGACCACAGTCAACCACAGTGAAACCCCTGCGGTGACCAAAAGTTCCATAACGTGTAAATGATTCCCGCCAGAGGTTCACCGTAGTGAACCTCTGGCAGGAATCATTTTAACCATGATCCGGGGATGGTGCCGGCACCATCCCCGAAATCGTGGTTAGCGCCACCACAATCCATGATGGGCCAAATGTAACGTCTGTTACATTTAGCCCATCCCGGATCTTGGTCCCGGCCATGATCCGGGATCAGGCGCAATGGCCGGATTGGCCACTGTGCCTGCCTGTCGCACGAAGGGCGGGTGGCCTGGGGGGGGGGGCGAGGCTGTGTGGCACACATTGCGCTGTGCAGCCCCGCCCACTCCCTGATCCCCAGAGAGAATTGGACGGCCAGGCTGATTCCTGACTGGGATCCAAAATGGATCCTGGTCCGTGATTCAGCATGGCAGGCTGAGAGGCCCGTCATGTCTGAAATTAACCCGTCTGGCTAATAGCTTCTAATGGACCTATCTTCTAGAAACTTGTAAATTAGCAATCTATTCTGCCTATAAACTACAAACCCCCCACCCAATGAAAGTATAAATTCAAACAATGGATCAAAACAAATTATAGGTTTTCAATCTAATGAGGTAAAAAATGCATTCAGAAAATAATACCTACTTAACATAGGGTAATTTCAGGGTATTTTCAGACGTTATGAGGTCACAGCCAACCATCCTTTTGGAGGTCCGGACCAGACCATTTCCGGAAGGGTGGTCAAAGCAATTCCCAGCAGGAAACAGCAAAACCGAACAACTGAACGGCAATCACCAGCCGGAAACAAATGAAACGATCCCCAGCCGGGGCCAAAGCACGCAGTGTCGCTGCAGGCAACGAGCAACACCACAGACCGGGGAGGGAGATGTAAAGGGCACACAGCATCAGGGGAACGTGGCAGGATGAAGTGAGGTGAAAGGGCGAGGAGAGTGGAGGGCAAGCGAGCAAGGGAGGAGGAGGAGGTGCTGCAGATGGAGGCGGTGGAGGAGGAGTGGCAGCAGCCGGGGCAGGCCGCTCCAGAGGGGACACCCAGCCAGGGGCAGGGGACACCCAGCCAGGGGGAGGGGACACCCCGGAAATGGGTAAGGAGAGCAGAAGCACTCCTTGGTGCCCAGCAGCACAGGGGCACCAAGGGAGGAGCAGCAGGAGGGGGGAAGGGAGGATGGCCATGGGGCTCAACCCCCCCCCCCGTTACGACAGCCCCCGGAGGAGACGGGCGGCGGGCAAGAGGAGGAGGAGGAGGAGGAGGACCAATGCGGGAGACGGCCATACCACAGAGGGGGCCAATGAGGGCACAAGGAAACCCAGAACTTCATTAGGATCTGGGGGTCCCTGGAGCACCACCCGGAACTCATGGTAAACCAAAGGAACAAGCACATCTACAACGAGATCGTGCGGGACATGGAGGCAGCGGGGCACCACAGAACAGTAAGTGGCCCAATGCCGCTCTAAGGTCAAGGAGCTCAAGAGGGGGTACAAGGCGATGAAGGACAACAACCGGCGGTTTGGGCACGGAGCCCGGACCGCCCTCTACTATGACGCTCTGGACCACATCCTCCACTTGAAGGTATCCATAGTCGCCCCATGGCTCGCGGGGAGCGCCGTGGTCCAGGGCAGGGGACGGGCAGATGTACCCCCACCCCTCACCACCCCGCTAGAAGGCACCGGCTCTGGGGGTCCGCCCCCCCAGAGGAATGTCACGGGACCTCGGGGAGCAGCAGACCCACCTTGTGCCCCAGCCCTGGGAGTCCCCACCCTGTGTCCGACCCGGGAGGGTCCGAGGCCGGCACGCTGGGCACCCTCAGCCAGTGGACTCAGGGGGACCACAACAACACCGAGGGGCCGGCCTCGGAGGGCTCCGAGACTGACATCAAGGGTAGGCAAGTAGGTGTGAGAGGGAATGGACTGGAGGGGATGGACCCCCACAGGGCATGGGCCCACCCCCAACAACCCCAGAAACCCCAAACCCTGGAAAGGGGGCAGGGGGGCACCGGGGTCTGCAAAGTCACAGACCAGGGGGAAGGGGCTGCAGGCCACCCACCCATGGCCGGGGGGGGGGCCACAGCACAACTAACACAACCCACCCCCACCCATGTCCGTACAGGTCACGGCATGCCCCAGCACACAGAACCGGCAGGCGAGGGGGACGGCGGGGAGAAGCCCCAGGAGCAGCTGGAGGTCCCCGGTGAGGCTACATGGCAAGGGTGTGGAACCCGGGGTGGGGGGCGTGGGGGAGGGGAGGACGGGGCACAAGGGGCCACCGGGGGAGGGCACCGGCTGCCTACCCACCAGGGGGTCACCCAAGCACCCGCAGTACAGGATGGGAGGCGGGCAGCAGGACCGCTTGACTAACTCCTACTGTGCACCCCAACAGGGCAACCAGCCGAGGCCCCACAAGCCAGCCCCGTGCCCCCGGCACAGCGGATGCAGGATCACAGGACATGGCGCCAGAGGGAGGAGCAGGCGGAGGACATAGTCCGGACCACCACCGAGCAGGGGGAGCGGATGATCGCGGCCATCGACCGGATGGAGGCGGCCACAGACAGGGCCCTGCAGTAGGCAGAGGCCAGGGACCAGAGGTTGCAGGCGGAGGTGCGCCTCGAACAGAGGTGGGAGCGCCGGGAGCACAACAGGCAGGTGGAGGCATTCAGGCGGCTGGAACAGGCCATAGAGTGCATGATGGCAGAGCACTCGCTGAAGATGGATCAGTCCCACGACATTGGCACATCACTGCTGCTGCATGCGGGGACCATGAGTGCTTACATGATGGGCGCCGGCCTTTCGGGCACTCTGCCGGCCCCAGCGCCGATGCTGGGCCCCGCGGTGCCCCCACTACCCCCTCCACCACCCCAGGCACCAGCACGCTCGCAGGACCCGCAAATCCACCTCCCCATCCCTTCAGGCTTCTGGAGGCAGCAGCCACCCAGTGGGACCCCTCCGGCACCGGGGCCACCTCCCCAACACTGCCTGCCCCTCAGGACACCGAGGCCTCCAGGACACAGTTGGGGAAACAGACAGTGGGGGTGAGGGGAGCTTGCAGAGCTCATGGTGTCCACAGGGTGGCCGAGGGGAAGGCCCAGGAGATCCCAGGGAGGAGGGGAAGGAAGGATGATGGGGGGCACGGTGCTGGGAGGAGGGTGGTGGTGGTGATGACTGTACAGTAAAGGACAATAAAGGCACGGGCACAGCAACAGCAGCCGTTACTGCGCATCATGGCCCCGGGGTAGGCGGAATCCCATGAGTGTGGCCTGGGTACCAGTGGCGGCCGGGGGAGGGGGAGAGGGAGGCCTCAGGCTGCGGCATCCCGGGCGATCCGCCTTGGCCAGGCTTGGCGTATCAGTACTCCTTTGGGTTAGCGGTGTTAACGTAGCGGGGGTGAGGGGAGCTTGCAGAGCTCCATGGTGTCCACAGGGTGGCCGAGGGGAAGGCCCAAGAGATCCCAGGGAGGGGGGGAAGGGGGGGATGGGGGGGGCATGGTGCTGGGAGGAGGGTGGTGATGACTATACAGTAAAGGACAATAAAGGCACGGGCACAGCAACAGCAGCTGTTACTGCGCATCATGGCCCCCGGGTAGGGGGTAGGCGGAATCCCATGAACGTGGCCTGGGTACCAGTGGCGGCTGGGGGGGGGGAGGGAGGCCTCAAGCTGCGGCATCCCGGGAGATCCACCTTGGCCAGGTTTGGCGTATCGGTACTCCTTCGGGTTAGCGGTGTTAACGTCGAGTGGCACGGGGCCGGGCGGGCGCTGGGGCTCGGGGAACGCGAGGGCAGCCCCATCGGTCTCGCACACGTTGTGCACCACACAGCAGGCTCCAATCACCAGGGTCGAGGTCTCCACTGTGTAGTTCAGCTGGCCTGCGAGGCACCTCCAGCACTGCTTGAAGACCCCGAAGGCTCTCTCGACCACGGTCCTGCTGGCACACAGGCGGGTATTGTAGAGCGCCTCCACAGGGTTCCTGGCGACCGGGTATGCCTTCATCAGCCACTGGGTGAGGGGATAGGCTGGGTCCCCCAGGATGCAGGGGGGCATTAGCACCCCTCAATCTGGGATATCTCCATGTTCACGAAGTCCCCGCGGTACATCCGGGCATAGCGGGCGAGATGGTCAGGATCCTGGCATTGTGGCTGCATCCGGAGTGGCCGGAATAGATGTCGATGAACCGGCCCCGGTGCTCCACAACCGCCTGCAGTTGGAGGAAGTGGTACCCATGTCGGTTGATGTATTCCGTGGCCTCCCCATTGGAAGGGCGAAGGATCTCTATGTGGGTGCTGTCCACAGCACCCATGCAGTTGGGGAAGCCTCCAGACGCCATCACGGCCTCCTGGTCCATGAGCTGGATCGCACGGTCCAGCAGCATGCCCTCCACCGCCTTGCAGACGTCTCTCAGGATCCCGGAGACCGTGCTCACCCCAACACCGAAGTGCTGTGAGACGGACTGGCAGGAGTCAGGTGTTGCCAGGGCCTAGACAGCTACGGCCACACGCTGGACCATGGGAATGGGGGCCCGCATGGGGGTATGCTGTCGCTCCAGCCAGGGCGTCAGCAGCTCAGCGAGCCGCAGGAGGCAATGCCTGTCCAACCTGAAGTGCGATCTCCAGGTGGCCTCATCTAGGGAAGGGCTAACGCGGTTCGGAGTTTGGCCCGAACTCGGCCGTTCGGGCGACTGAACACGAACACGAACGCGAACATACCGAACAAACCGAACAGCGAAATGGCCGAACAGTTCGGTCAGTTCGGATCGCGTTCGGGTGGCAAAAAAAGTTCCTCAACATTATTATAGCCTTCTACTATGCCTTTCTCTTGGACAAATTTAAATTGCTCCTCTCCAGTCCCATCTGTGGCTATTGTCTCTCTTGTGTCTTAAGCAGCACGTTCAACACATGACTGATCAAATTTATGATCCAAAAATGGCCACTATCCTAACTGTTTCATCTACTTGTCTACTGTCTTTCACCCAGTGTTGTTTTCTAAATGCTATCCATTACGGGTGATTGCATTCTGGACTAAGTAAAAATTGAATCATAACTTTTAGAACAAGTTAAATTTTGTGCTCACCAAAAGTGCTAAATTGCCATCCTTTTATTATTCCATAAAACAGGAAACAGATTACAAGCCTAACTACATAACTCAGTCAGTATGTTTCAGTTGTGACCTCAAAAGACCTCTTATTCAATCACTGAGTTTTCTACTGAGAATAGCAACCAGGGTACCAATTCACTCACTTTTGAGTAGTAATGATTCCAATGTGAAATGAACATCATGTAACTGGGTTTTTGTTTTTCTTCCTTTTAAATGGCTAACTGGATTGTTAGTAGAAATAACAGATGTGAATGATGCAAGACAAGGACCAAATCCACCTAGATATTATTTCCTTTATGGAGCTTGGTGACATTAGCTGAAAATATCAATGGCTATACAGATTAGAAGTGTTAAACACACATTTTCTGTGTGTTTATTTTATTAATATGGCCCACAATATATATCCAGAGAGTGCATATCAGCCCTCATTTTGTAAAAAAAAAAAAAGTTTCTAATCTCTTGTTTTGTTAATAAAACCTTTCGATTTCAAGCCAGGTGTAACCAGATGGCATGTATTCATCTTCAGAGTCTGCAGCGCTTTGAAACAAAGGCTCAGAGAGGTCTGAATTCCCACTGTCTCCTGGTTAATCTCACTGGTACACTAGCTACAATGAAGGCATGTTAGTGTCAGTATTAACTATTGCAGTGGTTGTCATTTTAGCAGATGGGCTAGAGCAGGGATGGGGAACATTTTCCCTTCCATGCATCACTTTTGAAAATGAGTATAAGCTCTGAGGGACAGAGAGAAGTTGGGGAGATATTTAAAGGGCATGCTCAAGATGGAGGAAGGAAGGGGAGGGTGCAGCTCATGGATCTGTGCTATAGGTCTGGCCTCTATCCTTGAGTGCATGCTCTCATCTCCGGTCCCTTCCCCAGACAGTGCTCTTTCAGGGCCTAAGGAAAGGGACTGAATGAGAAGCTAGATCCAGGAACCAAAATGGAGCCACATAGAATTCAGCTGCAGGCCAGATTTAGCCAATGGTTGCAAGGATACCTCACCCTGGAATAGAGACTCAATGGGAGAGAAGCACAAGATTTTGAGAACTAGGTAGTGTGACAGGGAATGGGGAACAAAACAGAAACAAGAGAGGAAAGACAAAAAGGCAAGGAAGAAGAATTGAAATAAAGGGAAGATGGGGAAACAAGAGAGACCAAAGGGTAGAATGCAGCCATGCAGCCATGTGCAAACCACATGGACCTCCACTGCGAGCACATTGGGCTGTGCGGAAACTGTGCACAGTGAACATATGAGGCACATATTTTCCCAATGAGCGATGCTTAATATGAGGATACATGTATTCAATAATACTAACTAGAGCTAGTAGAGGCACAATCATGTTTATTTCAGTCACCTGAAAAATTGTTTAAGTCTGTAAAGGACCTGAATAAAGATTTCCATATTGGATGCAGTGAGTATGCACATAAAGCAGCCAAAACATGCCCATACCCAGTGCATAACTGGAGATTTGTCTCCCTGGTGACCTACATATCCCATGATGTACTGGGCATGGACACATGTAATGGATCCAAATAGAAAACAATTAATTTTGGAGTCAGTGTACATGTAAGGTTTCCCTTTTGATCCTCCCTATTATGAGTGTTTTCTAGTTTTATTGTTGTTTTTATTGCTGTTTTATAATTGCAGGTCTCCCAGAGCTGCCTGTGGCAGGATGGACGGGGTAGAAAATGTTTAAATAAATATAAATATAAATAATTCCAAGACAAAAGCAAAATGTGACAATTTTCAAATCAGTTTCCCATTTTGATGAGAAATTTCCAAACCTCAAATTTTTGTCTTGACTTTTGATTAAATGTGTTGGGGTTCTCAGATGTTGTGGGATGGGATGGGAAATTTCTTTCCCGACCAACACTAATAACTTAACATTTAGCTACCATGTATATATTAGATTTCATCTTGATTTTTAGGCAAGCTTCCCACTAGCAATAGTATTAGTGCCCATGGTGGATGAAAAGGGATATGGAGTGCCAAATTCATACTGCAACTTGGTGGGGCTGATCCCGTGCCCCACGAATTGCGCATGCAGCCATGTGCAAACCACATGGACCTCCACTGCGAGCACATTGTGTATACGGAAACTGTGCACATGCATGCACACGGAATCCACAGGGCATGGGATCGGTCCCACTGACCACAGCCCACTCCAGTAAGAAGGGAAGTTAGCATGTATGTTATAATGCACATATAGACTGTCAACTTTTGGGAACTCTTATTTTTGGAACATATTTACCATTTATAGATATGAAGCACCACTGTGTAAGTAATAATACTCTCACACACCCTGCCTCTTCAGCCTTAAGCTGTGAGGCACACATGAAAATTACCTTTGTGTTCCAGTGTCCCAAAACACTTTATTCCAGTTACCATTAGATGTCCTACTAGCTGTCATGCTATAAGCAGAAGTTAAGCTAAATCTGGATTGGAGAAATTTTATGTGATAGCCCACTGGACAGAATAGGAGAAAATATGCTTTGCTGCCCTTCCATTTTTTAATTTTAAGAACATGAGGTGAAATCTTGGGAGTTCTGTAATTGATGTCAGTGGAGCCAGGACTGCAACCATAAACCATTTGTTCAGGGGGGGAAAGTCACCAGACTGCATGGTTTGAAGGTGACAGATACTACAGTTAAACCTCACTGTAACAGACTCTGCTTATAATGAACTCTCATTTATAACATTCCCAACCTCAAGAACTATTTGTTAATTGTATATTGCCAAACCATCTCTCCCAGCAAAACACACAAAAGTAGCCTGTCCCACCCACACTGAGGAGTAGCAACCAGACACAAAGGGAGAGGTTTGGAGTGTTTTGGTGGGGGGGGGGGATCACTATATCAGATGACAATTTGAGGGCCAGCACAAACTCTTCCTCATCTTCATCCTCCAACCAACAAAGAAAGAGACAAACACCCTTAAGAGGAAGGAAAGGAAAGTCAGCATGAGTAAAAAACAAAAACAAAACCAAGCTCTTTTCTACCAGTGCAAAGAAGATTCAGAAGGAATTGGTTGACACCACCTTTGATCCACCTCTAAAGTGCTGGCCCCAAAGGTCATCACATCTACCAATAGATATATCTAGGACCTCCTGGCTCAGTGTATATAAAGGTGGAGTCTTCTTCCTTAACATCACATTTACACTAGAATATCCCTTCAAGCCTTCGAAGGTTTCATTTCAGAAAAGAATATACCACTGTAGCATAATTTGTCTGGTCACCCCATCTCAAGAAAGCTATAACAGAACTGAAAAAGGTTCAGAGAAGGGCAACAAGGATGTTAGAAGGGATGGGTCAAATTCCATATGACGCGAGGCTCAACAGGTTAGGGCTGTTTAGCTAAGGAAGGATATGATAGAAATTTATAAAACCATGAGTGGCATGGAGACAGTAAATTGATAACTGTGGTTTGCCCTGTCCCACAATAAGAGAACAAGGAGACACTCTCTGAAGTTAAAATGGCAGCAGATTTAAAATGAACAAAAGGAAGTACTTTTTCACATCAGACAATACAGTTGTGGAACTCATTACCAGAGGAGGCTGCGAAAGCCAGCAGTGTAACGGAAACTGGATAAATTCTTATAGAGCCATAAATGCCTACTAGTTGGGAGTTAAACCCTTGGCTACTGGTAGTTGGAAGTGTTCAGCAGGAGACAGGTCACAGTTTCATGAGCTGTACATGTACTTCTCTTGAGCTACCAGATCTGGCCACTGTCCAAGACAGGATGCTGGGCTAGATGGACTGCTGGTCTGACCCAGTATGGCACTTCTTATATCTTAACAGCCAAGGAGTGATCTGCCTAGATATTTTAAAAGACAACTGGTTTCCAGCATTAAATATTTCTCTTTCTGTTCACTGCTGACAGACTGCAACTATGCTGACCCTCATGACTGTAAGTTTTGCCACTCAATATATATTGCCAAACACGGTTATATTTTAAAAAGATCTGGCCCCAAGGGGAATTGTTATACTGAACAGTAGTACGGGTCATAGCTATATGTATGACAGACAGACCCTAAGTTTCACTGATGTTTTGCACCATTAGTACTGCCTTTAAAAATCTGTTTAATCTGACATTTCCCAGGAAATGTACGGTATTCTAACTGTAAGGAAGTAAAGGGTAACGGTTAAAATAAACTACCTCAAAATGTTTCTCAAACATCCCAGGCAGAGTTGACTGTTTTCTGGACTTGCTATCTGTGTGTGGATGGTAGCTGTTGTTCACATGCTCAGAGTCTAAATGCCATATTTGGAGTCGAGAAGAGTTCATGAAACATTTTCATCCAGCAAGATAATCTCTTTTATTTCCTTTAATGTTCTTACAAACCTAGTGAAGAACATTAAATGAACTTTTCATGAACTCTTCTCGACTCCAAATATGGCATTTAGACTCTGAGCATGTGAACAACAGCTACCATCCACACACAAATAGCAAGTCCAGAAAACAGTCAACTCTGCCTGGGATGTAGGTGAAATTGATTAAATAACCCTTTTCCCTTCAGTATGCTCTAGGACCTTCTCTCAGAAGAAACTGGAAACTCCCTTGCAATCTGAAAACAATTTTTTGAAGACACATCTATTTATTTGTATGTCAATAAGGGTTTTACTTCTCTCAATCACAATAGCGATCCATAAAATATTTTAAAAAATCAATTTGAGAGTAATTGCCATTTTTAATCAGTTCAGAAGCATAACCTTTCACACAGCTTTTAAAAAGTTATTATATGTCTAAGAAAACAGTAAAAAAATGGAAAATGCTAATTTCTGGTGTGCTTTCTATAATAAATTGGTCATGATCTATTAGAAGGTTTTGTCCTGACATCACAATAATGTCCATAGCAAAATAAATAAAATATTGCATGCTTTTATATGTCTTCATAATGGGGTTACCACCCTCAAACGAAATGTCTGTGGTGCACTTTAGCAAAAGTAATTTGTTTTTTCTGCTGAGTGCATGAAAATTAGAAATTCTTTTCCATACAGAGTTACTAGGAATATCTTGCTTTTCCATTTCTTGATATGGTAACTCTGCAAACCACAGAAACTGCTGGACTGTCTCTTTTTGTGCAGCTATAATAAAAATGGAGCACAAAAGAAACAATACAAAATTGAGTTAGAAACCCATAACCCCAAAGATAACGTTTTAAGTAGGTAAGAGTTAAATGTGGTCAAAAAAGGAACATTTATTTAGTAAATAAACCCAGGAATAAATTTGCAACTATTCTAGAGATCAAAGAAGATTCTTTTGTAATTTCTTTATACTATGTATGTTATATTAAAGCTATAGTCAATCCTATATAAGACAACACAGGCTGAGGAAGTGTGCTTGAGGTGGAAAATCTCTGGAGAATGAAAACAAGCAGGTTGCAACTTTTGCTGAGTGTGTATGATTTGTTCCCCATACCTACTAATCTTGTTAGGTTGGGGTAAAAAGAATAGTGAATGTTGTTGTCTGCTGTGTGGAATGAGAGAGTAATTCTCCTATTCCCTCTCTGCTTGTACAATGGCACCGAACAGAGGATGATATGCTTAGCAATAGAACCAGTTGCTGAATGTTATTGAAGATGCATTTACAGATACAGAGGTCTCATACAGAGACTGGTGATATCTGGGAAGGAAGGGAGGGAGTATGTAAATAGGACAGGGAAAAAGGAGACTATAGTGATAAGTAGGGGTGGGAAGTTGGGATTCAGATCAGTATGAATCATCCAAATTTGGACAATTCGTATAGATAAGAATCAATCAGAACCTACTGGGGGATACAAACTTTTGGTTCCGATCCCCTGGCAAGGATCTATCAAAGCCATTGGCACTGCTCCAAGGATCTTATGTTGTCAGGGGCACCCGGGTTCGCGCCGGGACCCCCAAGACACCCCCGCAGAGCTTACCCCAACCCAGCAGCGCACCGGAAACGGGGACCCCCTCGTCAACGGCGCAGGCGGCTCGGGGAGAGCCGCGCCTGGAGCATGCGCCGCCGGCAGAACGCCGGCAAGAGGACGTTCCTCCGACGCCCCCACGACTACTGGAGGGAGGGCCTGGATCTGTGGCCACGCCCCCACCGATGACCAGCCAGGCGGGGCCTGCTCCGGCCCCGCAGGGAACACCCTCCCCAGCAGCGCCACCGTTAGGGGCCCAGCTGCAACACATTGCCACGCCCCCTGCAAACAATCATACTGTGGGGATTCCCCCGCCCCCGCGGCGCCGCTCAGAGCGGCTGCGGGCACGCACGGGGGCGGGGGTTAGAGGATAAAAGCCAGCGCCGCCTGGGAAGCGGCGCTGGTGATTGTAGAAACCGGCCCTTGCCTACGTGTGACTGCGAGTGAGCGTGAAAGCCTTCTTGAACGTGACTACCCTAACTATTGCCCAAGCGAGTGTGTCCCTACCTCTGTGTTCCTTGTCAAGATTCCTGAGTGTGAGCAGCGTGTACAGCAGAGTGAAAGCCCTCCCTGACCTGTGTGTGGTGCCCTTGGCCTTGGTGGTGAGTGACCCGTGTCCGTTCGCCCTTCCCCCCTCCGGGGCCCCCGCACTCCCCGGGGTGGAACCCCTCACCCCCTGGTCCCCTCGTGTGGTACTGTGTGTGGCTAACGAGTGTGGGGCAGCCTTGGGTTCTTGGTCAGCAGCGCCTGATGATGATAAGGGCTCATTCTCTTTAATTAGAGGTAGAGCCACTCACTATCCTGACGGGCATCCTAACTCCGATCGCTCCCGTGCTGACCTCGACACCCCAGGGCCTTTACGTTGCGTGTGCGCGTGTGTGGAACCTTTCCCCCCTACCCCCGGTAACAAATCACCAGCCTTAAATCGGCCTGTACCCGGCTTCAGGGAACATGGATATTTCAAAAGAAATTTCTCAGTTGACCCATGCCGTACAGTCCTTGGCCATGGAGGTAAAGGACCTCCAGGCCCAACAAGGAGGCATAGCCGCGGCAGTAACCCAGTTACAAGGGGCTGCCGCGGGACCCGGAATGGGGGTGGTGGCGCCTCCTCCCCCACAACCCCCTATAGTAGCGGCACACCCTCTAGTGCCCCGAGAACCAAAAGGGCCCAAGGTGGAAAAATTTCAGGGGGATAGGCAGGCCTTCCAAGGGTTTCTGGCCCTATGCCGGCTGACCTTTAAGGTACAGCCAGCCACGTATGCCACAGATGAACGTAAGGTGGCCTTTATCATCGGGAACCTGGGGGGCCCTGCCTTGGAGTGGGCCACCACCCTCCTGAAGGGGGATAGCCCCTTATTAGACAACTTTTCGGAGTTCGTAAAAGAATTAACCTTCCTGTTCGACCATCCCCATCGAACTCAAGATGCCGAGGCCCTGATTATGTCCCTGCGCCAAGCTAAGGGGGGTGTATTGGAGTATTTGACGCAATTCCAGCAACTAGCACTGGAACTCCAGTGGCCTAACGGGGTATTGAAGGTCATGTTTAAAAGGGGGTTAGGGGAAGACATCAAGGATCAGCTGGCCCTAGTAGAAACCCCGAATACGTGGGAGGCACTTGCCAACCTTGCCCTGCAGATCGAAGCCCGGCTGCTGGAACGCAAACGAGAAAGACGCCAAGAGGGGCGCCCCGGCTGGGTCCGGCCCCTCTTGCCCCCCGGACCCCCAAAACTCCCCGAGGCAGAGCCCATGCAGCTCGGGGCCTCTCGGGGACCCTTGTCTAAGGAGGAACGGGAGCGCCGTCGGGCCTCTCGTTCCTGCTTCTATTGTGGGGAGGCGTCTCATTTTATTAGGGAATGCCCAGCCCTGCCCCCCCACCGTCGGGAGGCGGGAAATGGGCGCGATCGGGGCGGACTGGGGTCGCCTCGATCGTAAGGGTACTCAAGACCCCAGGCCCTTCTCAGCGCCAGAACCCGCACCTTCAGGTGCCGGTCACCCTCACCCTTAGCCCGCAGGCATCCCTTGTGGTGTGGGCCCTTGTGGACTCGGGGGCATCCGGCAACTTCATCCATGGCCCGTTGGTAACCCAGTGGGCAATCCCGACCCGAGCCAAGGTTCCACCCGAGGCGGTTCACTCTATTGACGGGTCCCCCTTAGTCTCTGGGCCTATAACGCTGGGCACGCACCCCTTGGGGTGCACCATTGGGAACCATTACGAGCAACTTTCTTTTGACGTAGTGTGCACCCCGCTCTTTCAGCTGGTCCTGGGGGCACCGTGGTTACAGATCCATGACCCCCACATCGTGTGGTCCAAAAAATATGTACGTTTCCCTTCTCCCCAGTGCACTAGGGCCTGCATCCGCCCGCAACCCCCAATCACTCTAGGAGCTACCACGACCACCGGGCCCCCACGGCCGGAAAACGCCTTACTTCCGGAGTATCAGGATTACGCCGATGTTTTTAGCAAAACGCAGGCCACGGAACTCCCTCCGCATCGGCCGTACGACTGTCCCATTGATCTACTTCCAGGGACGGAACCTCCCTTCGGACGCATTTATGCCCTGGCCGCCCCGGAACTTCGGGCGCTCCGCACATACCTCGACGAAAACCTCCGACAGGGATTTATTCGCCATTCCAGCTCCCCGGCGGGGGCTCCTATTTTTTTTGTAGCCAAAAAGGACGGAGGATTGCGGCCGTGTGTCGACTACCGTGGACTAAATCAAATCACTACGAAAAATCGGTACCCACTCCCATTGATACCCGAATTATTGAACCGCCTCCAGGGAGCCCGATTCTTCACGAAGCTCGATCTTCGAGGGGCATACAACCTGGTCCGGATGCGGTCCGGAGATGAATGGAAAACCGCCTTCCGGACCCGATACGGACTGTTCGAGTACCGAGTGATGCCTTTCGGTCTCGCCAATGCTCCGGCGGCCTTTCAGCATTTTATTAACGATGTTTTCCATGATATACTAGATATCTATGTTATTGCATATCTTGATGATATCCTTATTTACTCCGTGACCCTAGAAGAACATATAGAGCATGTCCGAGAAGTCCTGCAACGCTTACGACATCACAAGTTGTATTGCAAACAAGAAAAATGCTCGTTCCATCTAAAAACAGTCAGCTTCCTTGGGTTTGTCATCAGCCCCTTAGGAGTAATGATGGAAACCTCCAAGGTCGAAGCCCTTCGAGACTGGCCTCCACCCAAGGCGGTAAAACCGCTCCAACGCTTTCTAGGAAGCGCTAATTACTACCGGCAATACATCCCCAACTATGCCGAGATCACCGCCGCCCTCACACAATTACTGAAGAAGAACCAACCTTACCAGTGGGGGGTAGCACAACAACGAAGCTTCGAGTTCCTGAAACGAGCCTTCACGACTGCCCCTATCCTACAACATCCGGACTTGGAAAAACCCTTCCACGTGGAGGCAGATGCCTCGGGAAAGGCGATTGGGGCTGTTCTCCTTCAACCAGCACGGAACCCCGACACGCTCCTCCCGTGTGCATACTATTCACGCCAGCTGACCCCGGCCGAGAGGAACTATTCTATTCTCGATCGAGAACTTCTCGCCATTAAGGCGGCATTCGCCACGTGGCGTCATTATTTAGAAGGGGCACAGCACCCGATCCTAGTCCACACGGACCACAAGAACCTGACATTCCTTCAAAGCGCCCACATCACTAATGCCCGGCACGCGCGCTGGGCACTGTTCTTCGCCCGCTTCGACTTTCGCATCCGCTATCGCCCGGGGAAATTACAAGTCTTGGCGGACGCTCTATCCCGTTACTTAGAGGAGCAGCCCGATAGTCCGCCGTCCCTTGAGCCCATCTTAGAACCTAAAACGTTCTGTGCAACGTATCTATCCACCGAAGCCCTCCGAGAAGCGACACAACGAGAACTTGACCCTACGACCGAAGAAAACCCCGATGGGTTCCAACGCCACCAAGGGCGTATCATAGTACCCCCGTCCTGTAGGGCCCAAGTCCTCTGGGCCCATCACGAAGCCCCTACTGCAGGACACCCAGGAATAGAGCGTACCCAACAGCTGATTCTTCGTTCCTTTTGGTGGCCGACCCTCCACCACGATGTACAACAGTATGTTGCTGGCTGTGCTACGTGTGCACGGACTAAGGTTCCCCGTCGTGCACCGACGGGACTGTTACAGGTCCTCCCGTTACCAACGGGACCCTGGCAGCGCATCGGACTTGACTTTGTGGTGGATCTACCACCCTCACGGCACCACACCACAGTGTTGGTAGTCGTGGACCACTTTTCAAAACTCGCCCATTTTATCGCATGCAAGGGGTTACCCTCAGCCAGACGTACTGCGTTATTATGTATCCGCCACGTGTTCAAACTTCATGGGTGGCCACGGGAGATCTTTAGCGACCGAGGGACCCAATTTACAGCACGATTTTGGAAGGCATTGTTCCAATCGCTCCAGGTGACCCTAAGACCCACCACCGCTTACCATCCCCAAGCTAACGGCCAGGTGGAGCGCGTAAACCAAAACATGGAACAATACCTTCGTTGCTACACTAATTATCTACAGGACGATTGGTATACGTGGCTCCCCCTGGCCGAATTCGCATACAACAATGCCCCCAATGCGTCCCTCGGAGCGTCGCCCTTTTTCGTAACATACGGATTCCATCCCCACCTAGGTACGTTCGATACCCCCAACATGGAGGTGCCAGCCGCAGGAGCCCTTGTACAGCAAATCCACAAGGCCCAAACTCTCGCCCGGCACACGCTACAGGAAGCCCGCCAGCGCTACAAGGCACAAGGGGATAAACACCGACGCGAAGGAACCCCTTTGTGCCCAGGCGATCTGGTCTGGGTAGATCGACGGCATTACCCATCGGCACGGCCATCGGCGAAACTGGACGCCCGTTATATTGGTCCTTTTCCAATTACCCACCAAGTAAATGACGTCACGTACAAGGTACAGTTCCCGTCGCATGTACGGTTGCACCCCACACTGCATGTGTCTATGCTCAAGAAGGCCGACCCGGCCCAACGTCAAGCCGAGAGCACCCCGCCGGGCCCAACGGAATGGTCGGTCGCCGGTCCGGAATACGAAGTCCAGGCGATCCTTGACGCCAAGTTGCGTCGGGGCCGACTCCACTACCTCATAGACTGGGTGGGGTATGGTCCTGAGGATCGTTCCTGGGAGCCCGCCGCCAATGTGTGCGCCCCTCGATTACTTCGGGCGTTCCACCTTCGGCATCCTTTGAAGCCTGGACCGCCCCGGTTTGGGTACCGGCGCCCTCGAGGGGGGGGTACTGTCAGGGGCGCCCGGGTTCGCGCCGGGACCCCCGGGACACCCCCGCGTCGCTTACCCCAGCCCAACAGCACTTCAGAAGCAGGGACCCCCTCGGCGCCGGCGCAGGCGGCCCGGGGAGAGCCGCGCCGGGAACAGACGCCGCGGACAGAGAGCCGGCAAGAGGACGTTCCCCCGACGCCTCCACAGCTACTGGAGGGAGGGCCTGGATCTGTGGCCACGCCCCCCCCGATGACCAGCCAGGCAGGGATTGCCCCAGCCCCGCAGGGAACATCCTCCCCAGCAGCGCCGCCGTTAGGGGCCCAGCTGCAACACATTGCCACGCCCCCTGTCATTAGTCATGCTGTGGGGATTCCCCCGCCCCCGCGGCGCCGCTCAGAGCGGCTGCGGGCACGCACGGGGGCGGGGGCTAGAGAATAAAAGCCAGCGCCGCCTGGGAAGCGGCGCTGGTGATTGTGGAAACCGGCCCTTGTATACCTGTGTCTGCGAGTGAGCGTGCAAGCCTTCGTGAACGTGATTACCCTAACCTATTGCCCAAGCGAGTGTGTACCTACCTCTGTGTTCCTTGTCAAGTTCCTGAGTGCGAGCAGCGTGTGCAGTAGAGCGAAAGCCCTCCCAGACCTGTGTGTGGTGCCCTTGGCCTTGGTGGTGAGTGACCCGTGTCCGTTCGCCCTTCCCCCTTCCTGGGCCCCTGCACTCCCCGGGGTGGAATCCCTCACCCCCTGGTCCCCTCGTGTGATATTGTGTGTGGTTAACGAGTGTGGGGCAGCCTTGGGTTCTTGGTCAGCAGCGCCTGATGATGATAAGGGCTCATTCTCTTTAATTAGAGGTAGAGCCACTCACTATCCTAACGGGCATCCTAACCCCGATCGCTCCCGTGCTGACCTCGACACCCCAGGGCCTTTACGTTACGTGTACGCGTGTGTGGGACCTTTCCCCCCTACCCCCGGTAACATATGTGTGCCAAATCCAATCCATTCTGTCCCCCAACTCTGCCTCACCCAGAGTCCTGCTCAGTGCCCACTCCTCCTGGACCCCTGTCCACCCAGCCCATCACCCACTTCATCCTACCCCACCCTCCTGGGGGTAGGCTGGGGCAGGCAATGGGCTGGATGGGCAGGAGTCTGTGGGAGGCAGAGTTGCGGGTAGAGGAGCCATGCAGGAGTTGGGTAGTTGCTCTACTTGCCTTTTTCCTAGGTTCTGGAGTCTGAAACGGTAATCCATGGTGCCCAAGGCAGCCTTCTCAGACCATGCTGGGAAGAAAATGGCAAGGAAAAAAGCACTGTGTATGCACAAAAATAACCACCATGGTCATTCTACGCATGTACATCCATTTTCCAAAATGACACCAGCAGTGTCAGTGCCATTTTGGAAACTGGAAGCCGGTCTGTGCATGCTCAGCTGGCAGCTGGGAAGGCACAGCCTGACTGCCATTTGCCAAAATGGTGCTGATGCTATTTTGGAAAATGGCTGCACATGTGCAGAAATGTCATGGTGGCCATTTTGCACATGTGCAGCGATTTTCCATGGTATTTTCTTCCCTGTGTGGTCTGAGAAGGCCACATCAGGCGCTGCTCGGCGCCAGTTCAGACTCCAGAGCCTAGGAATAAAAGTAAAACAACTACCCCAATCCTGCACAGCCCCTCTACACCCAGCTCTGCCTCCCCTGAATCCCTGCCTGGCGCCCGCCTCCCCCGGACCCTCCGGGAGAAGGCAGAGCTGGGGGAAGACGTGGATTTAGGCTCATATTGTTTGGATACAAACTGAATCCGAATATGACCCTAAATCCAAGTTGAAGTCAGTTTGGTTCAGAACTGCATCTGAACTTGATCCAAACTACCATCCCTAGTTATAAGTAGTAAATTGCAGTCAATCCGGCTGCATTTCAGTGCCACATTCTATCACATATCACTATTACTCAGCTTGGCCCAGATGTGGTCACATGGACAGAGAAAGAGAGAAGAATGCTGAATGTGGAGCTGACAGCGGCATGATAACGGTAGAGAAGATTACTTTGAGATATGTAGATCTAGTAGCAGATCTGAAAGACGGGATGGGATTGCAGGGTGATCCTATCTGAATCTGTTGTGGCGGATTTTCTGCCACCTCTATGCAAGGCTTTCTGAAAGCAAGCTCGTTCAGATGGTAAGGTGGGTAAGAGTATTAGTAAGGATGCATCCATGTGAGTGTGCAAATTGTTTGTAACCCCCACCATACAGCAAGTTGCTGCAGACCCACCACTCCAGGAGTTCCCACGTTTAATGGAGCAAAACATCAGAGTTGGTGGTGCTCAGCTAATGATTGTAGGGTGCACTACGTGCCATTTTCTCTAATCACTGTTTTATGTGCCTAAAGAGTTTTACTTTAAAGTCTTTAAAAGTTTATTGAATTTGCATGAAGGCTGAAATCACTAGACAGTACACAAAAATCACTGAGCGAGCTGGTCATATCAAAATGTTTGTCATACATCATGTAGCTGAAGCACATACCTGCTGCTGATAACAGGAAAGGAATTGGGTAGATAATGATTATATAAATAAAAAGAAAATATAAATTATTAAACAGAATAAAGCAAGTGCTTTAAAAACACAGTGGTCTGATTAAATATAAAAGATGTAGTTAGATGTAGAAACTACAAATAACAGAAACAGAAAACAATATTACAAGACCATTCTCACCCTTGTCATGTAATCTTTTTGCAGAATGAATCCTTGCAACATGGACCTGCCTGTTGTCATTCTCATCGTAACCAAGCCAAGTACGTGCACTTGAGACCTCACATCTTCATGAATGTTAGACCCCTTGTCTCTCCCTCTGTTCCCCTTCCTAAGTCTCTCCCCCAGCTCCTGTCTCTCAGATTGTAAGCCCTAGGGGCAG
>QEPC01002256.1:1292614-1361501 GCA_003113815.1 Sphenodon punctatus | reverse complement strand
CTTTACAAAGTAATAAAATAGACACGGTCCCTGCCCCTAGGGCTTACAATCTGAGAGACAGGAGCTGGGGGAGAGACTTAGGAAGGGGAACAGAGGGAGAGACAAGGGGTCTAACATTCATGAAGATGCGAGCTCTCAAGTGCACGTACTTGGCTTGGTTACGATGAGAATGACAGCAGGCAGGTCCATATTGCAAGGATAAGGGTAAACCTAATGTAGGTATAGGAATAGTGGCTCAGCAGGATAAAGAGTCAGGCAGAGCAGAGCGAAAGAGGTGAGTTTTAAGGAGAGATTTGAAGGTATGAAGGGAGGGATCCATTGGATCCATTAGTCTCTGAAAGCAGACCATCCTAACCAGTCCACCATCCCAACAGGGGCAAAGGAGGGCAGAGATCGGAGCCCTCAGAAGGTAATGATCCGACCATGACAATAGTGTCATGACACCCCCAATAACTGGAACCCCCGTTTTCAGGCCAGTGCAGAACATGAGATCCAACGTGTATCCAGGCTCACATGTTGGGCCAGATATTATCCGGGATAGATTCATGGTTGTCATGGTGGCCTTGAACTCCTGCTCTGCCCCTGAAAGGCTGGCCTCAGCATGTATGCTGAAATCACCCAAGACAATAAGTCTGGATGATCTCAATTCCACCTTGGAGACCAGCTCAGCTAGAGCAGTCAGGGAGTCTGTGTGCAGCAGGGTGGTTGATACACCAGCAGAATCCCCCATCTATCCCAGGCCTCAAACACGAGGTGGACACACTATGTTGGGCAAGTCAGACACTGGATACCTTTGATAGACCAGATTATCTTTACAGATCGCTGACACTCCACCCTCTCAGTCCCCAATCCTAGACTGAAACTGTATTGCTTACCTGGCCAGAACCACCTGAGTTCACCTGGACCCAGAAGTCTCATCCAGCCAGGTCTCAGTAATGTATGCGAGGTCAGCTGCCTCATCCTAAATAAGATCATAGATGATAATTGTTTTATTAACTACTGACCTCACATTAAACAGCATCAGTGATAGATCAGAGGCTCCACTGATCTCAGCTACCAAATATCCCAAGATGGGGGTGAGGACGACAGAGGAACAGAAACCAAATGTCTGCCCCTGTATCTAAGGTTGCATTCCCATCTGTGGTGGTGGTGGTGGCAAAGAGAGCGGCGAGGGAAGACGTGGCAGTGGGGAGAAGCCGGATGACAGGAAAAGAGCTGGCACAAAATCCTGCCCTGACATGCGCAAGAGAAGGCGCGGCAGATCCCCGTTCGCACAGACTCTTTTCCTGTCATCCGGCTCCACCCTGCTGCTGCGACTTCCCTCGCTGCTCTCTCTGTTGCCGCCACTGCCGAAGATAGGAATGCGGCCTTAGATTTTATTTAATCAACTTTATTTATTTATTTATTTATTTGTACACGCATTTGTAGCCCGCTCACTACTGCACAACAGCAGCTTGGGGCAGCGTACAACACAATTATAAAATAACAATAATAAAAACATCTAAAATATTACACAATATAAAAATATAAAATGGACATGGCGGTTTCAAGGAATAAAACAACAAAACCCTCCCCCCCGGCCCCACCTACCCCCCTGAAGGCCCAGTGGAACAGCCAAGTTTTATACAGAAAGATGGGAGGTCCGGGGACAAACGGGCCTCCAACAGGAGGGAGTTCCACAGCCGAGGTGCGGCCGCCGAGAACGCCCTTTCTGCCATCGCCACCCGGCATACCTGAAGGACCTTGAGCTGGGCACCCCCAGCAGACCGCAAGCGTTGTGAGAAAAACTGAGGTCTGAGGTGGTCTCGCAGGTAAACAGGACCCAAGCCGTTTAGGGCTTTATAGGTCATAACCAGCACCTTGAATTGGCTCGGAAGACGATAGGCAGCCAGTGCAGAATACAGAGCACAGCTATAATGCATTCTGCACTAGCTGCAACCTCCAGACCGTCGTCAAGGGCAGCCCCATGTAGAGCGCATTACAGTAGTTCAGTCGAGAGGTAATGAAAGCATGGATGATGGTGGCCAGATCCGAGTCCGAGACGTATGGCCGAAGTCGTCGCACCAGATGCAATTGGCGAAATGCTCCCTTCGCCACAGCTTCCATCTGACAATTCAGGCGAAGCTGTGGGTTGAGGAGCACCCCCAGACTACGAACCTGGGTGGCCAAAGAAGGGCAGACCACGTCAATGACGGGAGCCACCCCCCCCCCCCTCAGCCCTCCCCACCATCACCTCCGTCTTGTCAGGATTCAGCTTCAGACGGCTCGCCCTCATCCAGTCCCCCACAGCTGCCAAGCACCGGGTAGGCACCTAGACTGCTGGACCGGAGTCATTAAAAAATGAGAGGTAAGGCTGTGTATCATCAGCGTACTGATGACATGCATTGTACGCCGAACTCTCTCATAACCTCACCCAAAGATTGCATATACACGTTGAACAGGAGAGGGGACGGAATAGAGCCCTGCGGAACTCCGCATGTGTGATTCCGGAGAGATGATGTACATTCCCCAAGAACCACCCACTGAGTTCTCCCTGCCAGGAATGAGCAGAACCATTCAAGAACAATTCCACTCACCCTGGCCTGGTCCCACAGCCTCGTCACCAACAACTCATAGTCAACCGTATCAAACACCACTGACAGATCCAATTATTATTATTATTATTATCCCTCCTCTCTTCGCTTCACTGGCTTCCCCTTCCTGAACGAATCCTGCACAAGCTCCTAGTCTTCACCTATNGTGCACTTGAGACCTCGCATCTTCATGAATGTTAGACCCCTTGTCTCTCCCTCTGTTCCCCTTCCTAAGTCTCTCCCCCAGCTCCTGTGTCTCAGATTGTAAGCCCTAGGGGCAGGGACCGTGTCTATTTTATTACTTTGTAAAGTGCCAGGTACACTGCTGGCGCTATATAAATGTTTGTTAATAATAATAATAATAATAATAAGCATTTATATAGCGCCAGCTATGTACCTGGCGCTTTACAAAAAATAAGATAGACACAGTCCCTGTCCGAGAGATTACAATCTAAATAAGATCAAAATTGTGGATCTGCCCTGATCTAATTCACAGCGCAGGTCATCAACCAAGGCCACAAGTGCAGTCTCCGTGTCAAACCCAGGGCGAAAGCCCGACTGCTAGAGATCAAGAAAACTGACCCGGTCCAGGTGCTCCTGTAACTGCCGGGCCACCACCCATTCAATAACCTTCCCTAAAAAGGTATGGTTAGAGACTGGCCGATAGCTGGCTGGGGAGTCAATGCTCAAAGATGGCTTTTTGAGTAGAGGCTGTTCCACCGCCTCTTTAAGACGGCTCGGCACCCTTCCCTCCCTAAGGGAGCAATTGATCACTCCTGTCAGCAATGGCCTTAATGTCTCCTGGCTGGCCTTCACCAGCCAGGACAGGCACGGATCTAATTCACAACAGGTGGGTCGGACTGTCCCAAGAACATCCGCCGCCTCAGCGGACGACACCCACTGAAACTGATCCCACAACCACCGGCAGGGCGGGGCTTCCTGTACCTCTGATTTATCCACTGTCATTCATGCAGCATCAGGAGCTAGGTTGGCTTGTCCCCAAGAGGGAGGGGAGTGGAGCCCCCCGGGACAGCTGTTTCCCTCTCCACTGTAGGAGAGGTGGAGACAGGGGTTGGGAGCTTCTTCCCACCCCCCTCCAGGTGACAATTGGTGGGAGAGGGGTAAAAGGGAAGCGGCTCGGCGTAGCCACAGGTCACACACCTAAGGTCCACACCAAAGGGCCCTTGGGTGCGGCCCTTGGGGGAGGCCAGGTGCGGGTTTGTTGACAGCATATGGTAGGGGCTTATAGTAAGGAATGGTGGGTAGGGGGGAAAGGAGGGTTTAATCCCCTCCCTACATATGTGGGGATGGGGAAGGGACTGGGTTGGGGAAGGTTGGGTAGGGCCCCCCAGTGAGAGAGGGGGGTATGACAAGGGTGGGGGGTGCTGGTCCCCCGGTGAGAGGGGGGGCAGTGAAGGGGGGAGATGGGGAGGGCAGAGGGAGGGGGGAAAGAGAGGGGGGAGGGTGTCCTTGGGGGTCCGGCGGGACGGCCACTGGGGGGGGGGGGAACGGTCCAGGGGAGCTTCCACGGCCATTGGGGTCGTGATGGGCTGGGGTAATTATGGTCTCAGGGAGGCGAAGGACAGCTGTGAGGAGGGACAGGTGTTTAACTCCTGTCCCTTACACAGGCCCCCTGGCAGGTGATACAGGGATCGGGACCAGGAGGAGCCCCTGGTCTGGAGCTGCTGCTGTTGAATGTGAGGTCAGTCAGGTGATGACGGCTCCGTCTGGTCCATCTTTCTGGGATGAGTTTCAGGAAGTGATGCCAGCCGATGCTGCGGGGATCCTGGGGTCGGTTAGGGCCACCAGTTGTGAATTAGGTCCTTGCCCGTCCTGGTTGGTGAAAGCCTCCAGGGAGACATTGGGGCCGGTGCTGGCAGGAGTGATCAATGCACCCCTTCAGCAGGGGAGCTTGCTCCCCAGTCTCAAGGAGGCCGTGGTGCACCCCCTGTTGAACAAGCCATCTTTGGATGTGGACGCACTCGCCAGTTACTGACCCGTCTCTAATCTTCCCTTTTTAGGGAAGGTTACTGAACGGGCGGTGGCCTTACAGCTCTAGGGTCACCTAGACAGCATCGGTTTTCTTGACTCGTTTCAATCAGGATTTCGACCCGGGTATGGTACGGAGACGGCATTGGTGGCTTTGGTGGATGATCTTCACTGGGAGATGGACACAGGACGCTCAACATTACTGGCCCTGCTAGATCTCTTGGCCGCATTTAATACAGTGGACCATGGGCTGCTGTTGAGACGGTTGCATGACCTGGAGGGTCTGGATGGGACCGCCCTCGGCTGGTTCCAGTCATTCCTCTCGGGGAGGACCCAGCGGGTTTGTCCTGGGGGCAGAAACATCTAGCCCCTGGGTCCTGGACTGTGGCGTTCCACAAGGTTCAATCCTGTCTCCTTTATTGTTTAATGTATACATGCAGCCCTTGGGGGAGATCGTGAGAGGATTTGGCGTGCATTGCCACCAATATGCTGATGACACCCAGCTTTACCAGCTGACCCAGGCCCTGCCATCTCCGTGCTATCCCAATGTTTGGAGGCCGTGGCGACTTGGTTGTGGCAGAGCAGACTGAAGCTCAATCCCGATAAGATGGAGGTGATGGTGGTACGCTGAGCGGGGGAGGTGTTGCCCCCTCTTGTGGAGGGGGTGCGCCCCTCCGTGGCCCAGCAGGTTCAGAGTCTGGGGGTGTTATTGGATGCAGACCTCCGCCTAGATCAGCAAGTGGATGTGGTGGCGAAGGNGTCTGGGGGTGTTATTGGATGCAGACCTCCGCCTAGATCAGCAAGTGGATGTGGTGGTGAAGGTGGCTTTCCGCCAGCTGTATCTGCTACGGAGGCTGCACCCATACATCTCCAGAACCAACCTGGTCACCTTGATACATGCCTTCATCACCTCGAGGCTGGACTACTGTAACGTGCTCTACGTGGGGCTTCCCTTGATGCTGGCCTGGAGGTTGCAGCTAGTGCAAAATGCGGTGGCCCGTCTCTTAACAGGGACAGGCCAACGAGAGCACATAACACCGGTGCTCCGTGCACTGCACTGGCTGATTGTAACGTACTGAGCCATATTCAAGGTGCGGACTTTGATCTATAAGGCCCTGTACAGTCTTGGACCTGGATATCTCAGGGACCACCTCGCCCTCCACAACTCAGGACGGCCCCTTCGGTCCACCGGGGGCGCCTTCCTGGCGGTCCCCCGCATAAAGCGATGGGCTACAATGGAGAGGGCGTTCTCGGTGGCTGGGCCACGGCTATTGATCTCCCTTCCAAAGGAAGCACGGCTGGCCCCGAGTCTGTTGGCCTTCTGTAGGGCCTGTAAGACATGGCTGTTCTCCCAGGCCTTCGGAGGTGGGATGGGGAGGTTAAATTGCTGTATGGGGAGTTTTTTTAAATTTGTTAAATAATAATATTGGAATTTTTTAGATTTTAAAGTGGTTTTATGTTGTTTTAGATTTTTTAAATATTTGCTGGAAACCACCCCGAGATGCCATCGGCATGAGGGGGCGGCATATAAGTGTAATAAAATAAATAAATAAATAAATCAACTACAATCCAGGAATTGATTCTGGATCAATCAGCTGACCTCGTATGTATTACAGAGACCTGGCTGGACAATGAGTCGGGGCCTATATTGGCTGACCTTGTTCCAGCCAGGTACTCTGTACAGCACCAGTGCAGGTCAGAGGGATGGGGAGGCAGTGTAGCCGTTGTTTTCAAGGATACTTGGACTGTGAGGAGGTATCCTAGGCAGACCATCTTGGGCATGGAGTGGGTCCACCTCGTGATCGATTTGGCAGGAGACAGATTAGGGCTGTTTTTGGTATACCGTGCACCTACCTGTACCGCAGCACCCCTACATGCTCTAGCGGAACTGGTCTTGGAAGTGGTTTTGTAATCCCCGAAGACCTTGGTCCTGGGGGATTTCAATATCCACACTGATACTGGGTTGGGGGAAGCAGAGTATGAGTTCATGGACGCCATGACAACCATGGGGCTGTCTCAGAGGATTAAGGGCCTGACACATGAGGGGGGACATACCCTTGACCTGATGTTCTGCACCGGCCTTGAGGCGGGGGATCCGGTGGTGGAAGATGTAATGGTTTTACCCGTCATGGACGGATCATTGCCCCCTTCAGACCAGTCTCCTGGCGCATGTCTGCCCCTAGAAGGGTGCAGGACCAATTCACTGGGTCTGCCCCTGGAGACTTATGGAACCAGAGAGGTTCCGGAATGCTCTAGGGGAAATGCCTTCTGATCTTGATGGTCATTCACTCGATGGCCTCATTGTCTTCTGGGACAGCTTGTTGGCTGAGGCTATCAACCGAATGGCTACCAAGTGTCCGCTTCCCGAAAGCAGACGATGCAGGTCATCAAGGTGGGCCCCACAGGTATATTCTCCATTTCTCTGTAGCCCACACACAAGCCAGTGCCTCTTTTTCCAGTGTAAAAAATGTTCTTTCTGCACCGTGAAGTGTTCTTGAAGCAAACACAACAGTCTTCGCAGTTTTGTCCTGATGGAGCTATACTTGCCCAAATCTAAGTCCATAATCTGAGGCATCTATAGTGACAATGGTAGGTAACCCTGGATCAAATGTCAGTGCCGGGCTATTTACAATTAATGACTTTACCATTTCAAAACTAGCTTGTGCATCAGCAGTCCAAGACCAGCTTGAATTTCCACAAAGTAGCTTTCTTAATGGCTCTACGACTGAAGCATAATCTGGGATATACTGTGCATACCATATTGTAAGACCCAAAAAGGAGCTTAGTGTTTGTGCATCTTTTGGTGGTGGTGCTTTTGCGACTGCCGTGACATGATCAGCGTCAGGTTTCAGTCCCTCTTGTGAGATTACGTGCCCAGGAAAGGACAACTTTGTCTATCTGAGCTGACATTTGGCCAGGTCCTGTGCCACTGAGGCGCTGCAACACAGCCTGTAGAAGTTTGTCGTGTTCTTCAGGAGTCTTTCCAAACACAATAACATCATTCAGATAACACTGAAGTGACATTTTTTGAAAGGCACTAGGTGCTGGTGCTAATCCTTATGGGATATGTCTGAAATGAAACAGTACATCCTGGGTAATGAATGCTGTCAGGTCCCTGCTGTCCTCATGTAACCACTTGATGATATGCACCTTGTAAATCCAGGGTGGAAAACAGCTTTGTTCCACGTAGTTCTAGGAACACTTCTTCTATATGTGGAAGTGGGTGGCTATCAATCACCACGGCTTTATTTGGCTCCCTTAAGTCCACGCAGAGACGGATGCTTCCAGTTTTCTTCTGTATTACTACTATTGGTGAGACTCACTCAAACGAATCAATTACCTCAATAATGTCACTCTGCACTAGTTTGTTAAGTTCTTGTGATACAGCCTCCCTCACAGCAATTGTACAGGTGTCACACTTGGTCTAATCTTAATTTTGTGAATAAATCATTTTGCATAACCCAATGTTTCTTCTCTACTATCTTTTGTGACACTTGAAACTAGCGTCTATACCATAGGACTGCTGGGTAATGCTGAGGTAATGCATCCATTTAATACTTGCAGGTGCAATGCAGCAAAAAGATCTCTGCCGAGCACAGGAGTACCATTCGGCACAACATCAAATTCAGCAGGTACATAGCATGTGTTGAATGTCACATTTGCACATAAACACACAAGAACAGGGATTTGGTTCCTGGAATAGCTTACTAAACGTAATCTAGCTGAAGTAAGTGGTGAATTTCTAAAGTATCGCATGTAGATAGACTCGGGTAATATGGAAACTGCAGAACCTGTATCCAACATCAATTCAATGTTTGGAGGATTTGATCCTGGAGTAGCAGAAACTTTAATGGAGCACATGATTTTATCCACTATGTGTGTGAGATTGCTCTTATCCACACTCAAAACAGCAACATCTGGAACAGATACTTCACGTATTGGCTGTTTAGGCTGAGCACTTTGGCATACCTTGGAAAAATGTCCTTTCTTATTGCAATGTCTGCACTGCACTTCTTTGGTGGGGCAGCTGATATAATTTGCAGTATTCTGTGTTGATCCACAGCGGTAGCACACTTTTTGCTCACATCTCTGAACCTGTGAGCTCCTATTTGAACTACTTTTGCGATTGCCCCCATGATCTTACTGTAGCCTGCATTTGCAATGACTGTACTGCTTGAACTGTATCTCTTGTACCTTGGGTCATAATTTTTGCATCTGCCATAGCAGTTTCTATCTGGCTGGCAATGGTTATAGCTTTCTATAATGTGAGGTCTGGCTCAAGCAGAAGTCGCTCTCAGATACGTGGTGCCACTGTTTTCTCTATGAGCTGATCACGAATCATTTCATCTTCCATGTCCCCAAAGTTACAAGTAATAACTAGTTCTCTTAAAGTAGCAATGTACTGGTCTGTTGTTTCCCCATGCTTCTGTTCCCGCTGACAAAAGTTTTATCGTTCAGCCACTACATTGACTTTAGGCACAAAAAATATTCCTTAGTGCAGTCACTGCGGCCTCATATTTATCATCTGCAAGAGGCAGGTCATAGAAGATCCTCTGGGCTTCTGCTCCCAAGCAGTGAATTAACAATGCATGCTTTCTAGCCTCTGGAAGTTCTGTTTCATTAATGGCCAGTACATAAGTATCAAACATTCAAATCCAAGCAGTGAAAGGGATTGCAGGCTCACCCAGGTTCTGAAGAAAAGGTGCAGTTGGATTCAAAGGAAGCAGAGTCATCCCACCTTCGTCACCAAAATGTTGTGTAGCAGAAATCCAAGGCACAATAGGGTAACTATTTACAAGGTTTATTCACCAGTAAGCAGCAGGACATTCAGCAGCTGTAGTCACATGGCAGAGAGAGCCCGCCTTCTGATCTCTCACACCTTGAACTCTGAACTCCACTTCCTTTTCCTGTTAACTCTGTTCACCTCTAAACTAGAACTTCCAGCATGCAATATGACATGCTACACTACCATACAAGGGCAGCCCCACATAGAGCACATTGCAATAGTCTAGTCTTGAGGTTACAAAGGCATGGATGACAGTGGCAAGTCCAAATCTGATAAAAAAAAGGTTGCAACCTTCTCACCAGATGAAGTTGGTGAAAAGTACTCCTGGCCACCACTGCAACTTGGCCATCCAGGCACAATAGATCCAAGAGCACTCCAAGGCTGTGAACCTGAATTATCAAAGGAGGCCGGACCCCATAAATAAGAGGGGTTCCTATGTCTCCCAGGTCACACGGCCGGCCAACCATCACCTTGGTCTTGTCTGGATTCAGCTTCAATCAAGTTGCCTGCATCCAGTCCCCAATAGCAGCCAGGCACTTGGCAAGCACAGAGACTCCAGGGCCTGGGTCAGATGAAGAAAAGAGATAGAGTTGGGCATCATCAGCACAATCAAGTTGGATGACTTTTCCTTCCCCGCCATACCTCCCCATGCCCAGCACAATGTAAACTGGTTCAGCAACTGCCCCAATGACTCCTCCCTAAAAGAGATTACCTCCTTGCCCCAACTCCAAGAGAAGCTGAAGTGCACCCCTGCACCGGACAGCCCCAGAATATTGTTTTCTTCTGTATTACTGCTATTGGTGAGACCCACTCAGATGAATCGATTGCCTCAATAAGTTCTTGTGATACAGCATCCCTCACAGTAAATGGCAAGCAGGATAACTTCTGCTGTACAGGTGTCACATTAGGTCTAATCTTAATTTTGTGAACAAATCATTATGCGCAACCCAGTGTTTCTTCTCTACTATCTTTTGTGACGCTTGAAACTATGGTACAGGACTACCCAGCAGTCCTGTACCATAGGACTGCTGGGTAATGCTGAGGTAATGCATCCATTTAACAGCTCAGCAGAAAATAACACGATTTGAGGTAAGGAAAGGTTCACCTAATTGTTCTATTTCTCTTACTAGATCTCAGGAATTAAGTATTCAATACCAGTTAATAGGCAGATGGGTACTCTCAGTGAACCTGACATAACATCATTTGATCCAAGCTTAAATAAAATTGATTTATCAATTCAAGATTTGTCATTATCATTAGGTTCTAACTTAAGTGGGAGTTTTTGTGAGCTTCCAAGCTAGTTTAAGACTTGAGCCGGTAGAACTTGTGAAAACTATTTGTTTAGATAAAACTGATAAGGCTGAAATGGATTCTCCTAATAAAATTACAGAGTTCTGAAATTCCTCCAGACAAAGGGAAAAATGAGCGAAAGGAGATCTCTCTGGAAAATCTTTTTAAGTAGCTTTTTTATATCCTTTGTTTGCTATAGTTACAGGAATAGAAGTAGTCGATATTTCAAACTTAGCTGAGTTAACAGCAATTAAGAAATTTTGTAATGATTTAAAATCACATTTAGAAGCTCACCATTTTTTTAATAAAGGAGAAGTTGATGTCTAAAGTGAATCCAATAAACCAGCAATTGTATTAGAAGTTTGGATAGTGTGAGAGATGTTACAATTGAGAGGAATTATATTACAGTTGATGATTTAGCTGGTTCAGTGATGGAGCATCCAACAACTGCTTCCAACATTTTGGCTAATAAGGCGCCCTTTATTAGAGATAAAGAAAAGAGACTAAGAGAGCAAATTAGGGGTGGGACACAGGGCCCAATTTCAGTTTCGGTCTTGTTTCAGTACGTGGCTGTTTCAGTTCTCGGTTCCCATTGAAGTTTATGGGAAATGTTCAATGGGAAGAGCCGAGGATCAACACATAAGGGTCCAGGACTGAAAGAAAACCCCGCAACGGAGAAAGCCCAGTGGCCTGGCAGCACAGCCAGCCCTCACCACCCAGCAGCAGCTGCCAGCAGTGGAGCCAGCAGCCCTTCCTCGCCCCCATCCTCCAGACCGGCAGCAGTAAGTGCAGGACCCTGGGGTGTGGGGGTAAAGCTGGGCCCCAGGGGTGGGAGTGTTAGGTATGTGGATCCCTACCCCCACCCTCCAAGGCCAGGAGTGGGCCCAGGGAATGGGGGTGGATGTTTCCCCAGCCAGCTCCTCACATTGATGTCAATGGGAGGCTTTCCTATTGACTTCAGTAGGAACGCAAGATCTGAAAATTGGGAACAGAGAAAGCCCAATTTTCTGATCCTTTGGTTTCAAACTAAGACAGTCACTTTCGCGCTGTCTCGGTTAAAACCAAAACCGAAAGTCTCATCCCTACAAAATATACTGCTATTACATTTCTGTCAATATAAGGGAGAGAACAATTTTACTCTGAGAAGGAGAGTTAAGATTTTTTGTCTAGGAGACTTAATATTCCCATTAAGTTATTGGAGGATAATATTATGTATCTAGGCTTGATTTTTTAAGAGATTTATTTAGATTTTCACCCCCTATGGGCAGGGTTTAGAAATCTGTATGTAAAATATCCTGTGATGAGATCAGTAGTGCAGCTGATTGCTCTCTGAACTGGTCAAAATTGCTCAATCTCATGAGGTCCAGTTGTCAAAGATTCAAGAGGTCTTAGCTACTTCTAAGCCCTGTGAGTTAGGGGGATCCCATATTTTGTCTGCGGCTCGTCACTCCCTTAGTCAAATATCTCACCAGCATTCTACTGGGGTGCAAGGATCTCCCCTTGATGATATAGGAGTGGGGTCCCGGTTGGGATTTGGTACTGGGTGTAAGTCGTCTCTGGTGGCTCTTAATGGAGCAGTAGCAGTTAGGATTTATCCTCTCCCAAATGGGGTTTTCCCCAGATGGGACTCTAGGTGGTCAATTTATGGGCATATAACTTCTATTATGGGTAATACACCCCCAGGTGGGATTCATTCATTCCAGGTTCTCCCATCTAGTCCTTTTACCCAGCGGCTGGTGGTTTATTTTTGCCAGCCTTGGGTGACTTCTAGAATTTTAAATTGTTTTGACCTGTTTGCTTCATGGGGGGTCCAGGTGGGGGAGGTCTTTAGGGACTCTGTGGTAAAACCATTTTTTGCAACTCGCCTTAAGCACTCTACCTTGGATAGTCTCCCTTTGCGGGGTGGGGGGTCATCAGATGTATTAGGGCAGGGTAAGAAACCAGTGGTGCAAGGCATTAGACCAGTTCCTATTAATGACCGGTTGCTTGATATTGCCCATTGTTCAGCTACATTGGCCTGGGTCATGAAGAATAATGCGGGAGATTTGGTATCCCCTTTTAAAGCTGATTCCTCTCTTCCCTCATTAGAGGGTAATGCTTCCCCACAAATTTCATTACTCATGGATATTCAGCAATCTTTACCAACAGTTCCAAATAATAGTTCATTCCAGCAAGAGTGAAGTGGCTGCTTATGTCTGCAAGATTAAATGCTTTGCCTTCTAGGCTTCTAGATGGGTGGTACAATTCGATCCCTTTCTCGCAAAGAGTATGTCCCTTCGATCATCTGGAGGCCGAGACTACAGCCCACATTATTTGTGCTTGTCACTTGTATGATGACTTAAGGCTTAACTTCCTTGGTGAGTTTTTTGCTTGCTTTCCGGGGTGAACACAGACTATGTTGGTCGAATTAGCCCTTACTAGTAAGAGAGTGTAACCCAGGTTGCCAAGTTTTTGACCCAGGTGTTTGCCCGAAGGCAATTATTTTTGGACTTCAAGTTGTCACTGATCTCATAATTCGTTTCTTTTTTGTATTAACAAGAGTTTTAGAAGTATATTTATATGCTTATATGTTTTTGTATGTTTGTGTTGGCTATGACAATTGTTATGCCTAATAAAGTTGAATTGAATTGCTATTATTTTATTACATCTTGTAGAGTTCAGTATGGGGCTTATGGAGCTCTTTCTGATAGTTTTCAAATGATGACAGGGGTACAACAGGGGTGCCCCTTTCCCTTTTTAGTTTTTAAATGTTTTTAAGTCATTATTTGGTGGCTGTGGGAGAGTGGATGAGGGTGAGTTAATTGAAACTGAATCCGGATAAGATGGAGGTGATGCTAGCAGGGAAGGCAATGGGTTTGATGTCCCCTGTTATTGACGGGGTTCGTCCCCCATTGGTTTCCCAGGTTCGCAGTCTGGGAGTGCTCCTCGATACCCAGCGCCACCTAGATGTCCAGGTGGATGCTGTGGCTAGGAGCACGTTCCGCCAACTAGATCTAGTGCGGTGGCTTCGGCCATATATCTCAGACTCCAACCTGGCTACTATTATCCATTACCTCGAGATTGGACTATTGTAATATGCTCTAAAAGAGGCTACCCATGGTGACAGTCTAGAAGCTGCAGCTGGTGCAGAATGCGGCAGCCCATCTCCCTACAGGGACGGGTTGCTGTGAGCACATTATACCAGTGCTCTGTTCGCTGCACTGGCTGCCTATAGTTTTCCAGGCGCGATTGACGGTGTTGGTTTTGACCTATAAATCCCTAAACGGCTTGGGCCCTGCCTACCTGCAGGACCGTCTCATTTCCCGGGCCCTGGAGTAGCCCCTGTGTCTGCCAGGGGCATCTTCTTGGAGGTCCCCCAGGTCAACACTGAAGAGGGCGTTCTCAGTAGTCGCATGTAGGCTGTGGAACTCCCTCCTGGCAGAGACCTGGTTAGCTCCGCACTTCCCTTCCTTCTGACAAAGATGCAAGACCTGGCTGTTCCGCCAGGCATTTGGTGAGGGAGATGGGTGATGGGTGGGTGGGAGCTGATTATTCCCCTAGTTTTAGTTGTATTTTAATGTACTGTTTTAATCTATTTTAGTAGCGTATTTTTGTATTTTGTGTTTTTATTGTTAGCTGCCTCAAGCTGCTGGGAGCAGAAGAGGCGGGATATAAATATTTTAATAAAATAAATAAATAAATAAATAAATAAATTACTTAATAAGGAACCAGTTTCATGCCCCCAAAATATTGAATGACGTATTCTTTTATTACTTTATGCAGATGATGCAGTACTAATATCACAATCTCAGATAGCTTCCAGAGACTACTGGATGCCTTTGAACAATACTGTAAGGTAAACAGTCTGGAAATAAATATGGCCAAAACTAAAGTGATGGGTTTTGGGGAGTGGTAAGAAGGACTATACTTAGTTCATAAATAAATAGAAGTTGTCCCTATATTTAAATATCTTGGGATTTATTTCAGTAAATATCTGAGATGGTCCAAACATATTGAAGCAGGTTGTATCAAAGTCAGACAATCTCTTGGTGGAGTTCTTTCCTTTTATAATAAACAGGACAAATGACAGTATTACCAGCCCTGAAAGTCTTTAGATCAAAGATTGAGTTTGTGTTGCTATGTGAGGCAGAAATTAGGTGTAATGATTCAATGTCGTCTCCAAATATAGAGTTTTTCCAGTTCTTTTTAAAGAAGGTTATTGTCCTTACCAAATTCTACAACAGGGGGAATTTTACGCACTGAAGAGGTCAGCTTAACACAAGCTCAGTTAAGAGTAATAAACTATTGGATTAAACTAATCACTTTTTTGCCAAACAGATACCCTAACATGTACTTTACAGAAACAGTTAGTCACTAGATTGTATTTTCATTCACTTGGTAGTAACTTAGTTTATTATTTTCAGGTAAACAGACTAAAGAATGTATGGTCTGACTGTGACCTAATAGTCCTCTAGCAGATTTTTTTTAAAAAGAAATTACTGTTAGATTAAAATATGTCAGCATGCGAGAAGATATGGGGGCAGTGACAGCTTCTCAATTTTCTCCTTTTTTGAACTTGGTAAAGCATTCTTAGCATTTAGAAACTTATTTGTTAGTGGTGCAAAACCATAAAACAAAGGGAGGCCCACCACAAGATTACACTTGAATTTAATGAATTCTGCAGTTAAAGGCAGATGGTTGCAAATTCCATATGCTGACAGAAAATGTTCTTGTGGGGAAAATGAAATTGATGATCATTATCTACGGTCTTGTACTTTTTTGAACATATAAAAGGAAAGTGGATCTCCCCTCTGGTGGAACACTTTAAATATTGGTTTAACACAGAAACAAACAATTTGGTTACTGTCTAGTGAATTGCTTGCTGACCTTTATGGTCTAGGGTTCTTTGCATCATTGGCAAACAGAATAAGGATAGAATACCTTTTCCTTAATTGGTTTTATTGTGGTTTATATTCTAATATATATTTTTTATCCCTTTTTGAATTATTTATCTGATTTTATGTATATTTTACTGCCACATTTTTATGGTATTAACTACTGATAATCTTTGTTGCGTAACAAAGTTTTGGTGAAAACCATAAATAAATATCATCATCACCACCAAAATCTCCTATTCCATATAACTTTAAAACCCATTAAAACAAAAATAGAAATAAAATAGAATAGGCCCAGCTCACAGATGGCTTTTGGCAGCAGCCACCTGCAGGGGCCAGAGTCCTTTTGTAGCCAGATGGCTAGGAGTGGGGAAGGGGCAACCCTAGAGATGGTCACAATTCAGCCCCTTCCTCTCCAGCAAACAGCTACCTTGCAGCCACCTGTAGGGGTCAGAGCCTTTTTGTAGCCAGAGGGCTAGGGCCGGGGTGGCCGGCTGGGGGCAGCCGCAGATGGTACCGGTTCAACCACTTCCTCTCCTCTAGCAAAATGCTAACGAGCATAATTGTTTACATTTTATTTGCTATAGGTCTGGCCGAGTTTCTTTTCTGTGCAGAGCAGTGGGGAGACTAGGCACGTTCACAATATGCTTCTAACATTGCTCCCAGATTTTTACAACTACATGCTCCCTCTTGTATGTGACAAACTTTAAATTGATGAGACAGTCTTCCTTCCCCAACCCGTCCCCCTCTCACCCCATCACCAAGAGTAGCAAGTTCTTATATCCCTTCCAAATTATTCAGTGGTCTATCAATCAGCTCATTCACACAAAAGAAATGTGGATAATATATACCCTACATTCTAGTTTAGTAGAGCTTTGTAAAACTAGTTCCTTCATATCTGATAAGACTCAGAAAGGGCAGGAAAAGTTACACACAGTAGCCTGGGTAACTTAGTAAAAATTGCAACTGTTCAGTTTTCTATCTATAGTCCTAAAAATATTTTTCGAAAGATTATTCATTACATTTTGTTACTCATGCTGCAGATATTAAACAGAAAAAAACTAAGGCCCAAATTATTGCCTTCTATGACTTCACGATTTAATTTGCTCATACTGGATCTGGCATTACTTCAGTTGAAAACAGTGGTAGTTTTGCTACTGGTTTTATTGAAAGCTGGATCATCCAGGCCATTTTCTATTGCAGCTATAAGTGAAACTTATTTGAAATGTAATTTCTGCCTGGAGCCTGCACAATAGATCAATTTTAGTTATACTTTGAAAATATAAAATCCATTGGATGAAAATTTTATCATGTTTATCAGTCATATGAATTGCATCCAGATGGTAGTGCTCAAAGAAACAAAAGTGAAGACAATAGAATCAGAGTTGGAAATTACATCAGAGGTCATCTAGTCCAACCCCTTGCTTAATGCAGAAAATTCACAGTTCCAGCATCCCCGACAGATGGCTGTCTAGCTTCTGTTTGAAAATGTGGTACATATGCAATTGCTTACAAAGCCAAACAAGTTGTGACTTACATATAGGATGAAGCCACATGAGACAGAGTAGGGAGGCTACCATGCCTTTACCCCACCCTGGGCAGCCAGGTCTTGCGATGCAGTGCATCGTGTAGCTGGGGCCCGCCAGATTTTTCCCCAACCCTGAGGCTGGGGGAGCAGCTGGTTGCTATGCGACATATCCTTGGAAACATTCTGAAGACACGTTGCAGAGCATCCTTACCCAAGATGGGGTAATGTTGTCCAAGGGAGGGCAACTCGTGTGCCTGGGCTGCATTTGCCCCACCATGCGAGGGGCACTGCTGCGAGGCCTTGAGCAGCTGTGTGGGGATTGGACCACTGCAGCAAATCTGGCTGCACCCATGGAGTAACAAGCGTGAGCGTGTGATGGACTGAGAAGGTGTCTTTAAAATTTCCCTGTTGCGTTTAACTATGAATTCTTGTCATGTTAATTCTAGCTCTAAATTAAAATTAGCTTTCACTGATTTGCTTTTATATCTGTTTTTGCAAGGAAGCGGTAGAGATATGAAACTTGCAAGACCCAAAGGCAATGTGGCCACACTGTGACTGCCCACGTGAAACTGTGATAGATTAACAAGGCAGGGGTGCACATCCACAGTTGTGCTCCTCATATAGGGGCAAATCACAAGTACAGCTTCTCTGAGTGCAAGCACTACACAGGGTTAGTAATGTATCATCTAGTCTGACACTGGTGGGAAAGAAACTAGGACATGGGCAAGCCCTACTTTCCTTCTGCGCTGCTTAGTACAGCTAGTTGACTGCAGCATAGTACACACAGTGCAGTCTCCAAGGGTGCATAGAACCATTATTATCACTTCTTCCAGCCTGTCTAGCAGTCTTAGACCACTTTCACGTGTTACCTGGGAGGAGGAAACTTCTGTGAGGTCAATCGCTGTTATATTCTCACATGAATTAGCACACGTAGGAATGTGCTATTCTGCCTTTATGCCACAAGAACACTGGGTCCCGATGTTGCTGGGGAGCCACAAAGAACTGGGTCCTTGATGTAGCTGTTACAATCATAGGTGTTCTTGTGGCATAAAAGCAGAATAGCACTTTCCTAAGTGTGCTAATTCATGTGAGAATATAACAGCGATTGACCTCACAGAAGTTTCCTCCTCCCAGGTAACACGAGAAAGTAGCCTTAATGTCCAGTTCAAACACAACACAACAGTGATGGTGATCGCTTGTCTTTCATGTCATTTCTGATGCCAAACGTGGACTTGAACTAGTTGGTTACATTTCCTACCATTCTTGTGATATAACACAAATCTTCATACATAGCTTTACAATTGCATTTATCTTAATAAAGAACATATAATTTTACTCCTTTCTGCATTGCTTCTCTCCAAAAAGAAAGTCAACGAACATTTATCATCCCCACTTTTTCTTTCCAAGCTCTCAATCAAGCAATGCCACTTCTGCCTGGTCTGAAGTTCCATTGTTCTTTGCCGGCTACTTCTTCTAAAACTGGTCTTAATCTGTTAATAATTGCTTTTGCCAAGACTTTTCCTTGTTTAACATATACATATAAACACAAACTTAGCAGTAGTAGAGATGAGGGATTTGCAGCCCCTCATCCTCGCCCCATGAAGAGGGTGTGGCAGGTCTATGGGAAATTAGTGGTTCTGGAGTTACTACATAAAACGTTGGGCTTTCAGTGTTTCCCGATTCCTGTTTGTTGGGCACAGCAACCCCAGGGGGCTTTTTAGTCTGGTCCCATCCCGGAGCTACAGACAGCAGTTCTCTTCAGTTGGTGCAGGTTCTGGCTCCTGGCGAGTCCTCCCAGTGCAGGCAGGCTCTCTCAGTGCCCTTTCTCCCTGCTCTGTCCACCAGCCTTCCGTTCTCGTGCAACCTTGCTAGCAGGCCTGTGGGGAAGAACCCTGTCTCCTGGCTGCTTCCTTACTGCTCTGTCTCCACAGCTCTCCACACAGGCCTCTTTCTCAGCTCCCTCTTCCTGTTTTTATACAGCTGCTGTCCTTCTCACACAGCGGTAGCCACTTCTTTATAATTAAGCCCAAGAGTTTCGGCTCTTAAAGAGCCCATAGTCCTTAACATCATATTCCCAACTTAGGGCCAGTGAGGAGGGGTCAGTAACAGGGGGTTCCCCCGTGACAGTGGCAGATGTAAAACAGAGATGTTAAAAGGAGAGTAGGATGTGTAATCCTGGTATGAAATTGATTACCAAAAATTTTTTTGCAGTGGTGGGAGCATTATAGAAGACAAACAGATAATAGGATGCCAACGAAAATAATTCTAACCCAAAAGGTTAGTCAAGACTAGAAGGCAAGACATTGTACATGTAGGAACATGAGCAGAGTAGGCTTAAATGGAAGAACAAGCTATAGATAGGAACACATGGTCATGCTTTACTGTTCATCGTGTCTGCATGATTCACTGTAAAAAGAATAAGAATAAGCAATGTCATTAAAACTACATATTTGACCTAGCTAAAATATTTTGGCTGTACGACAGCCAAAGCTTCTTCAAGTTTCATAGTAACCCTACAGTCTGAAAAGTGAGAGGGGAAGATTATATTTTTAAAATACATTATTTATTGTTGCACTGATGTTAACACTTAAACAAGGCTAAAAATAGGAAATGTTGTAAGAGCTGTGAGGTTTTCCCCACATGAAGAGGGAATGAGCTACAGTTAAGAGGAAAAAAATGATTTTAGGAAACTTTGAAAAAAGTAGATAACATTAGTAAAGGCAGCTACCAATTTAACTGTCCACATAAACTAATTGTATATCTTACGGTGAGTTTAAGCTGATAGAAGTGCTTTGGGCAAACTGCATGTCAGCAACTAAACAACACTGACTGCTACCTGAGAAGCTGTTCATACTCAACAATCAACTTCTGAAGGGGAGAGGTCTTAATTGCTGCACAATGACCTTGCAGTTGTTTTGTAGCAGTCGCTTCGAAATAAAATAATAATAATAATATGATATAATAATTATTTATATAGTGCCAGTGGTGTACCTGGCACTGTATAATCAGTAGTTATAGACAGGCCCCTACCACAAGGAGCTTACAGTGCAAGAGAGACAAGGTAAAGGTGAACATTGGGGGAGAGAAAGATACATTCATGAGGTTGAGAAAATGCAGGTGCGTATGCTTAATTTAGTAATAGGGAAGAGATAAGGATGCAATTTCACTCATAATGAGCCAGGGAAAGCCTGATGAAAGAGGTAGGATTTTGGGAGGGATTTGAAAGTTGGGAGGGAGGGAACAGAACAAATGTGTCCTGTATCCAGGGGGTGAGGTGGGGGAGTTCCAGGCACAGGAGGCAACAAGAGAGAAGGGGCAAAGACGTTTAGAGGAGCAGGGGAGCTGCAAGCAGGCAAGGGTGGGGGCAGAGGAAGAGCAAAGCTCCCAAGCAGGAATGTGGTGGGATACAAGAGGAGAGAGATATGGGGGAGCAAGGGAGGCCATGAAGAGTCTTGAAAGTGAAGACCAGGAGCTTGTGCTGAATATGGGTGATTTCAGACATGACGAGATCACACTCAACCACAGTGAACCACGGTCAATTCTGCAGCGGGGCCAAAGCGCCCTGCATGTCTGTTCGGCAGCCGCCAGATGTTCACCACAGTCAATACCCACAAGGGGTCAAAATCAACCACGCTTCCGGAGCTCCGGCCCGGACCATCTCCGAAAGCGTGGTCAAAGAGATTCCCAATGGGAAACAAAAAAAGTAATGTCTGAATGGCAACCACCGGCCGGAACCAAAGACAGTGATTCCCAGCCGGGGACAAAGCACGCAGAGGTGCTGCCAGGTAACCAGCAACAACACAGACCGGGGAGGGAGATTTAAAGGGCACACGACAGCAGCTGGGACGAGCCACCCTGGCGCCTTCCGGGTGCTTTGACCACGGCCCGGCCTGGGATCAGCGTAATGTCTGTTGCGCTGCCCCGGGCCATGGTCTGGTGGTCCGATTCCCTGCCGTGGTCTCGGTTCTGTCATGTCTGTTCAGGGCTTTCCTTGACCACGGGGAGTGGTTAATCTGTTCACCCCCGCCGGGAATCCACTGTGGTGAATCGGGACCGCGTAATGTCTGAAATCACCCTATGCTCCCAATGTAGAGCAGAGAGGAAACGCTGAACAAAGCAACAGGCAAGGTGGATGACTTTGGCAGCAGAGCACTGAATGGAGATTGGGGGGAGGAGGGGGGCAAAATCAGAGCAGGGGAGACAGTAGTTACAGTAGTCAAGGCAAGAGATTTCAAGAGCATGGACTAGGGTTTTTGCAGTGGCAACAGTAAGGCAGGGCTGAATTTTAGCAATATTATACAGGGCAAAATGGCAGGATATGGTAATAGCCTGGATTGGAGACATCAAGGAGAGGGAGGAGTCAAACATGAATCCCAGGCTACGAGGCTGAGAGACATGCTGGATGGCAATACCCTCAATGGAAACTGAGAAGGAAGTAGAATGTGAAGGGTGGGGGATGAGGAATTCAGTCTTGGCCATATTAAGCTTGAGTTGGTGGAGAGACATCCAAGCAGAGATGTCAGAGAGACAATCGGTGGTACGAGACTGGATGGAGGAGGAGGAGGGAGTGGAGAGAGAGTTGTGTATCATCAGTATACAGGTGGTACTGGAAGCCATGAGATTCAATTAGTTTACCCATTGAGTGTAAAGGGAGAAGAGGGCCTTGGGGAACTCCCACAGAGAGGGGAAGTGACATAGATGAAGTACCATCAAGAGAAACATTGAAGGAGCGGTTCGAGAGATATGAAGAGAACCACTCGAGAACAGAGGAAACCAAGGGAGCATAGCAAATCCAGGAGGAGGCCATGGTCGACTGTGTCAAAGGTGGCAGCAAAGAGCACAAGAGTGGAGTAGAGGCCCTTAGATTTAGCTAAGAGAAGGTCATTGGTGATTCTGGCAAGGTCAGTTTCAGTCGAGTGGAGAGGGCAGAAGTCCAACTAAAGGGGGTCAAGGAAAGAATTAGAAGAGAGGAGCTCAAGACAGCGCATGTAGACGGCCCACTCCAGAAGCTTGAAAGTGAAGGGTAGGAGCGAAATGGGGTGATAGCTGGAAGGGTCAGAGGGGTCAAGAGTAGCCTTCTTATGGATAGGGGAGACAGTGGTGTGTTTGAAAGCCAATAGAAATTACTAGGGCTAAAACAAAAATAGAATCACCCCTCTATAAAAACCTTGCCCTTCTGGGCATGGTCAGCCCTTTTCAAAGATGGCACTAGCAGTGTCAGCATGCTGCAGGCACCATCTTGGATGTGGGCAGTCCATTCTGAACATGCCCAGAAGTTCTGGACATGCTCAGAATGGGCTGCCCTTTTCGAAAAACTGTGCCCGCAGCGTGCCGATGCTGCCAACACCATATTTGAAAAGGGCTGACCATGCCCAGAAAGGATGATCCAGGTCTTTCTAAGCATGCTCAGTTTCTTTTTTTTAAATTTTCATACTTACCAGTCCAGAAACAGACCACGCTGATATAGACCCCCTACAGAGGGTAAGTAGTGCACTCCTGACCACCGCTAGGCTCCTCACTAGGCACCTGTTCCCCCCTCCCCCCCCGATGCCTCAAGCCTCCACCCAGAATTTCCCTTCCCAGGCAGGCAGGAGGGCCGGGTGCGGGCTAGTCAGTCTTTGTCCCCTGCTCACCTCTAGTCCCCTGTCTGGCCCCATTGCTTGACCCCCCAGCCCCTACCCAGCTTTTTGAATCTCACCAGTTCTCTGCGAGAGAGAGGAGTGCCGTGGGGTTGGAACTGGCAAGATTTGGCAAGGAGCAGGCTAACATTGCCACTGCGGCCTTCAGAGTGTGGCAAGTGGGTGAAGATGAGGCCGCCAAGGATGAGGCAGCAGGAATGGAAGTGTTACGGTGGGGAATCCAATTTCTGTAAGGGCAAGGTGCTGGAGGGGAAGACATCATGGAGGAGCGCTGCTTTCTGGATGGAAAAGCAGCAGTTCCAGAGGGCACAAGAGAAAGGTAGCAGAGATGGGGGAAGACAGGGGATGGCGACTAGGTTTGGGGAGAGGGGATGTTGGCAGGAGTGATAGAAACAAATCACTCAGTAGCCAGCATTAAAGCACAATGCAGTTTGCCCACAGCAAAGCAAAATGCATGTTACCGCCTACTCATGTACACACATAGTTAGGGAAATTTTCCCTCTGTTGACATCTTGATTTACATTGAGTAGAACTCCTGTTATTGAGTTTAGGAGCAGATAGTAATGAGAAGCATAGCATATAAATTGACAAAAGGGAAAAAAAAGAAAGGAGCTGCAAGTATTTCAGAGAGTTAATATCATATTGTTTTGTTAAGAAATCTATGTGTAAAGGTAAAACAGAATACCTAGGACAGAACTGTAAATTCTGGAGTCTTATAAACAGATGAAACTTGTGGTTTATTGTTGAAAGCTGCTCTGTAGTTCACTGCTTGAACCTGTAATTGAATCTGAAATTGCATGCAGGATTGCATAAAAACAGCTTGATCAATGTTAATTTTATGGGTTAGAAAGAAAAACAACTCTACCCCCTTTACTCCCCCCACCCACCCACCCACCCCCCAAAAAGAATGTTCATTATGCTGTGCACTGCTGGCTGTCATGACAGATGTGGATTCATTTCCATAGTGTGTGAATCACTTTGGAAAATGCCATCTAATTTACTTCCTTTAACTACAGCCCCTGACACTCCCATCGCTTGACGTGGACTCTCTTGCCAGCTATCAGCCTGTCTCTAACCTTTCCTTTTCAGGGAAGGTTACTGAATGGGTAGTGGCTCAGCAGTTGCAGGGACATCTTGACTGCATCGGTTATCTGGATCCCTCTCAGTCGGGATTTCGTCCGGGGTATGGCACCGAGACTGCACTTGTGGCTTTGGTGGATGATCTGCACCAGGAAATGGACTGAGGTCGTTCGACCCTGTTAGTTCTATTAGATCTTTTGACTGCATTTGATACAGTTGATCACGAGATGCTGATGATGCAACTGCAGGAACGTGCAGGGGTGGGCGGGACTGTTCTTGAAAGGTTCCGCTCTTTCCTGACTGGTAGAACGCAGCGAGTGGTTCTTGGGGAGTCTTTTTCATCATACCGAGGACCTCTCGTGTGGAGTCCCGCAGGGTTTGGTTTTGTCCCCTCTTCTGTTCAACGTGTACATGCAGCCACTCGGTGATGTGATCAGGAGGTTCGGCGTGCGGTGTCATCAATATGCTGATGACACCCAGCTTTAGCTCTCTTTTTCAACAGACCCAGGCCCTGCAGTCTCGGTGCTTACTTGGTGTTTGATGGCTGTGGGGAACTTGATGAGGACTAACTGACTGAGGCTGAATTCCGACAAGACGGAGGTGATGCTGGTGGGTAAGGTGCTGGAGATGGTGGCCCCCGTTATTGGCAGGGTCTGCCCTCCATTGGTATCCCAGGTACGGAGTCTGGGGGTGCTCCTCGACGTGCAGCTCTGCCTGGATGCCCAGGTGGAGGCTGTGGTGAGGAGTGCCTTTCACCAATTACATCTGGTGCGACGGCTTTGGCCGTTTGTTTCAGGCTCTNCGAGGAACGCCTTTCACCAATTACATCTGGTGTGACGGCTTTGGACGTGCAGCTCTGCCTGGATGCCCAGGTGGAGGCTGTGGTGAGGAGTGCCTTTCACCAATTACATCTGGTGCGACGGCTTTGGCCGTTTGTTTCAGGCTCTGACCTGGGCACCATCATCCATGCTTTCACCACCTCTAGTTTGGACTATCTAGATTGTAACACGCTCTATGTGGGGCTACCCATGGTGACGGCTCGGAAACTGCAGCTGGTGCAGAATGCGGCGGCCCATCTTCTGGTAGGACTGGGCCGCTGGGAGCACATTACACCAGTGCTCCACTGTCTGCACTGGCTGCCGGTGGTTTTCCGGGCCCGATTCAAGGTGTTGGTTTTGGCCTATAAAGCCCTCAATGGTCTAGGCTGCATGGCCTGGACACTGCTGATGTAGGTGCGGTGCAGCAGCAGCAGCAGCAGCAACAGCGTAGTCCATTTACCAGCCCTGCTCCTAATTTCTGATGCTGGATAACTCCACACAGTCAAAAGTTGTCAGGGTCTCTCTGACCATTGGCTCTCACTCTTGAGCTAGTATTGGGCCTCCCCATGTCTCTCAGAGAGTTGTTTTTCCAGGTCTAATCTCAGAACATCTCAAAAATAGGCAAAATAATAAAAATAGTATTTACCATCCCTTTCAGTTAAGAAGGTTTAGCAAGGACAGGCTGGGTGCCTGAGCCTGGCCCTTTAAGGAGGATAGCACCAGCCTCAGAGGCATAGGCACTGAGGCAGCGCACCGGAATATGCCTCAACTGGGCTAGCCTCCAGAGCCAGACAACCAAATGCCTGAGTGGAACCAGATGAGCTTGGGTATGGTTAGGCGAGCCCTGGAGCTGGAGCACACAAAAGGAAAGACAACCAGAGAGGCAGGAGCCAGGAAGGGCTCTGCCTCTGCAAAGGGAGGACATGGCTACCTCGCTGCAGGAGGGATTGTGCCTCATCAGGGAGGCCTGAGTTAAAGAAGGTATTCAGGGGACTATGGATGGGGTGGTGCCTGGCTCTAGGAGGGACTGTGCCTAGCCAGAGGGAGAGACCCCATGTGGATGGACATATATGTGTATATGGACTGCTGGTGAAGGCTTATGCACCAATGAATGCATAAGAGAATCCCATGTGAGCTTGGATTCTTGAAGGATTGATCCTGCAGGCACTTACCCTCAAGGGCCAGTGCCCTGTTACAGAAGGCTTATAACGAATTTCTCCAGTGCCTGGTAAGTTTCTCATTCATCTGGCAGAAGACAGGGATGGGGAAACATTTCCCTCCCAGGAGCCACTTTGAAAATTGGTATAAGCTCTCGGGGCCATGTAGAATTTGGGTGTGTGGGGAGCTCAGGAAGAGAAGGGTCCAGATCATGGATCTGTGCCATGTTTCTATCCCCTATCCATGTGTGCATGCCCTCGTCTCTGTTCACCCTGAACACAGTTGTTTAGTGCTTGGGGATAGAAAATGGATCCAGGGGTCTGATCTAGGGTCTGGAACGGGGCCACATAAGAATTAGCTACAGACTACACTTGGCCACCAAGCCCGAGGTTCCCCACCCCTGGTTATAAGCTTCTCTTCCTTGCTTTAGTCTAAGACAGGGATGGGGAACTTTTCCCTCCCAGGGGCAACTTTGAAAATTAATACGAGCTCCAAAGGCTCCATAGAAGTTGGTATGTTTAAGGGTTGCACTCCGAAACAGGAAGATCCCGACTGTGGACCTGTGACAGGGACCTGACCTCTGTCCCTGTGTGCATGCTCTCATCTCTTCTCTCTTACCCTGAACTCAGTCTCTCAGTGCTTGGGGATAGTAAAGGACCCAAAAAAGAACTAGTCATGGGCTGCATTTAGTCTCCAGGCCGGAGGTTCCGCACCCCTGGTCAAGGAATTGAATTCAGCATCTCAATAGCAAAGTGAAAAAGGAGATCTCCCCCACAGTACCACTGGAGTTCATGTTAAATCTGAATGAGGCCCATGTGTGCTACTGTTGGCTCCATCATAGCCAGCTGCCATCTTGTGTATCCTCAAGAAAGACACTTAGGGCGTTTTCAGACAAGACACTCTCCACACGCTGCCCATACATGTTGCCGGGCTGCAGTGTTGCCCTATAATATGTATAGTGGGTGGGCAGTGGGTGAGTAGTGTCTTGTCTGAAAATGTCCTTATGTCTTAATTTCTCACTTGCAAAATGGTGATAATAAACCACCCATCTCACAGGAATGTGACAAAGGTAAATTAATTAATATGGATAAGGGGCTCAGATACCTATGGTAATGATAAACAGTTGAAAAACCTGGAACCAATCAGCAATTGATACCAATCAGCAGGAAGATATGGTTCATTAGTGTTACAAAGTAGCAGTTTCTCTACTACAAAAATGTACATTTGTGTATATTTTTATTTTGTTGGTTTTAGCTATACATAGTATATCGGGGGAGGAGGGTTGGAGGGAATCAGTGTAATAAGGCACCAAAGAACAGAACAGTCTTGTGCATGGCCTATTGGCCAGAAAATCCAAAACATCACTTTAAATACATTTTAAGGACAAGCTTATAAAATAGACAACCATTATCATTTCCCCCCCCCCTTGTCCGAAGACTGTTTTAAGAGGATTTCTGCTGTGGTTTGGCTGCATTACTGTTGTTCATTGCTGATGCAATAATAAACAGCTCTAGATGCTTTTTAATAATTACTGCTACTTACTGTGAGCTAATTTACTCTTTTACTCTTTCTTAACAGTGAAATTTTAAAGTCATAATTTTCTGTCTTTTCAATTATGGAAAGATTTACAGAACAATCTCCCGAGGAAATACCAGACTACTGAGGAGACTACATTCATCTCCCACTCAGCTTTTAGCATCACCATGTGGGATATAGCCTGCTTCCACTTAATGAGATTTTGTCCTGACTTCAGTGTGAGCAGGACTGGGCCCTATAACTATATTCTACATCAAGTTATAAGTTTAAGTTTATTACATAGCCATCTGCTGTCGTAAAAGAAACATATACAAACACACACTACATAAAGCAGCCAGAGAATAACAGGTCCTCCTGAAGACATACGAGAAAGTAAATAAATCCCATATATAAAACTACCGCTCTTTAACATTCAGCGCGTACATCTTACTGAAAAGAACAAACTGCAAGGTATGCACATATTCTCAACCAGTTCACAGACTCCGAAAGGAGGGAGGAGTATACCAAACTCCCAGACTACTTATACTACAACTTAATATATTACCCAAATTAAAGGATGGAGGTAAAAAGAAACCCAATAGTTTAAATTCTTTGACCCTAAAAGTTCAACGCTGCACTCTTAAACTTTAGAACTAATGAGAGCAACTGGCAACACCGACTGTTGTTTTTGCGTCCTGATCTCTTAAAAGAGACGCCACCATCTTCTGTGGGTGGCAAGAACTTCTTGCAACAGTAAGGAGATCAATATGCAATAATCTCCAATTTGAGTAAGCTGGACAGTCCAGTAATATGTGCAGCTGTCTCAGGTGCCACCCTGTTGGCTTTAAGAACACAATATTGGCAGACCCTCTCATAATACGGAGTTCCTTTGAGTCTGCCTTCAGTAAATGCTGATGGGAAAACATTAAGACTTGTCAAGGATATGCTACATCAAGAACTTGAATGGCACAAAATGGCATTACAGCACATTCTATGTCAATTAAACCATAAATCTAAGACGTGCAAATGTACGTGTTTAATAGAAAAGAAGAGCCACAACTGATTCAGGCATACACAATAAATGAAACAGCTGAAAGGAAACTTCAGGCTTAAGTCTAAAGTTAATACTTACTAGACATGCATTTTCTGCCTGTGGAACATTATTATTTACTAGGAATGGCAAGATCGGTATCTGATCAATACGATTCGCTCAATTCTTGGGTGAATTGGGAGAATCGTATTGATCCGATTTGATGAGGGATCTGATGTCCCCATTGGCTCCCCTAGGAAGGATAAAGCTCCTTTCAAAGTACACATTCTACCACCAGCTCTGCCTCCCCCAGACTCCTCCCCGGCATCTGCCTGCCCCAGCGCCTGCTGCAGCAGCACTGCTGGAGCAGGCAGGCAGGCAGGCGGCAGGCAGGGGTGTGTTGAAAGCAGAGCTGGGGGTAGAGGAGCCATGCAGGGGTGGGGATGGGAGCAGAGGGGCCGCACAGGTGTGAGGAGGAGGGGAGTTTGCTTACTTAATCATTTTTTTCCTAGGCTCTGGTGCCCTGTGGTACCCAGCGCGTCCTTCTCAGGGCAGTGCCGGAAAACAATTAACCAAAAAATATGCAAAATGGCCAACATGGCTGTTCTGTGTATGTGCAGCCATTTCCCAAAATGGCACTGGGTGGCATTGGCATCATTTTGGAAAATGGCATCCGGTCTGGCTCAGACCATTGCTGTGTTGGTCCCAAAAGTAATAGATGACAAGAAAGTAGTTCAGAAGCTATTGGACCAACTCCTGTTGGTGAGAGTACGGAACTTTGGGGCCATGCAGGCTCTTCCTTGTTCTCATTTCTTGCATAGTATTCGGACCGATTTTCAAAGTTCCAAATAGTCAGTCCGAGTACTCGGAGGCAATTCGGCGTGTATGTAAGGCCTGTTCCGTCAGGCTTTTGGCGAGGGGGAGGGTTTTTCTTTTTTTAAAAAAAAAATTGTTTTATTGATTATTGTTGTTTGCCGCCCTGGGCTGCCCTGTGGGCAGGAGGGGCAAGATATAAATTTTACATAAATAAATAAGTTTGGTGTTCTTGCCGAAGCTAAAACTTCAGAGTCCGAAACACAGAACGTTGGAAAACTTCAGAAAGTTGTTGCAAAGTTCTTGAACCCACAGCCAAAGCGGTACCGAGAAAAGCAGGCTAGCAAGAGTGGGGAAATTGCTCCTGAAGACAACCCCACAAAAGTGGAATTGCTTGTAGAAATTTAAAAAAACCCCAACAACAACAGTAGTGTCCCCACAGCATGACCCACCATCAGCAGCGAGTGCACCCACTTTATCATTATGCCAACCAAGCAGTCCACAAAAATGAAGGCTAGCAAGGGACGTTTGCTTAAGAAGAATACAACAACCCCCACAAAATGGTCTGGAACTGCATGGAAAAATAAATCCCACCAAAAAAAGCCATCAAGCACAGGCCCCAGAAGCAGTCACAAAATTAAGAAACCAGACGTTCACCTCCCCTCCCCTCTCCAGGGGCACCCTCGTTCTTGGCTTGGTATTGGGGCAATGGTAACTTGAACAAACCAAGCAAACTTGGGAAGTGGAGCCAGGCAGTGCGATCCTGCCTCATGGTGTCAAGTGCCAACGAAGCAGCAGGCAGCAAGGTGGCACCCAATTTTTTTATTTTTTTAAAAAAACTGCACGGCATGGTAAAGGATAACATAACTCCCATCCCCCAGCACTGACCCTATGTATAGAACAGGCCAAACCATACCATACAGGGCCAGGCAGGCACCCTTCTCCCCACGCCAGTTGATTATTTACAGATCCAGCAGCACTGTAGCATGCAGTGCAGCCAAATTCACCGAAGAGAACAGACAAAATGGCTGCAGTGCAGACACTTTTATTTTGCCCTGCCAGCCAATTCAAGAGCTGACCATTTGACTTGGCCAGCCAATCAAAACTTGCGATCTGGCTTACCATCGCTCAGTTGTCCCCTCCCATACCCCCCTCCTACCAAATATAGCACTAAGTTTCATTTCCAGAAGCAGCTCCACTGTCCACCAGCCCTCCACACAGGTAGAGGTTTCCGAAGTTTCCTAAGCTTTCTGAAGTTTTCTGAACAGCAGCCTTGGTCCTCAGAACTTTGGGATTTTGCCTTTCTGAATACCTTGATATTGGGCAAATTCCAAAGTTTTATGAAGACTTCGTTTCAGCCCTAATTTGGACTCAAAGCAAATGGTTACATCTTATTTTTTCTAACTCCACTCACACCAGAGTAAGCCTGAATCAAAAGAATCCTAGTACACCAATGTAAATATGTTGTAGGAAAGACCAGAACTTGGTCACTTGCAGAGATTAGAGATGTTGACATTAGCTTTTTTGACATAAACAGAACCCTTAGAAATGCAACTTTCTGAGTTGATTATTCATACCATGCATGCAGTCACATTTCAAGAACTGTAAACCACTGAAATTATTAAAATGCCTGTGTCCTGGGAAATTAATGTCAGGTATATTAAAATGTTTTGGTTCAGTTAAAAGCTATTTAATTTTGCTCTCACTTTTTCTGAACATTCTGTAACATGTTTGTATTGCTTTTAATATTCTAGCTATTAACTATTTTGCAGCTAATTCAAATACATCAGGAAACACTAAGATACTATATAAATGTAAAATAAGTGCAAAACTTTCTTGCTTGAGATGATCAAGTAAATTAATATAGGCCCTGTCTGCCTTACCTCATGGGGCTGCAGACAGACATTGCTGTAAGTGCAGTGGAGAAAAACTAGAAGCCGTCAGCTTCTTATGACATCAGAGGAGGATACAACTTTGTATTCTTCTGGGTTCATGTAAGGGGACTATTCTGCAGACTTTACTGGGTGACCTTTGCAGAACTTTGCTGCTGCACTACACATATAATTAAGGGTGGGACTTTCAGTTTTAACCGAAACAGACCGAAAGTGGGTGTTTCGGTTTAAAACTGAAGAATCTGAAAATTGGATCACATTTTCCCAATGTAGTCAATGGAAAATCCTCCCATTGACTTCAATGGGAAGAGCCAGCCGGCCGGGGAAACCTCCACCCAATTCCCCACTCCCGGCCCCAGAGGATGGGAGTGGGGATCCATGTCCTTAACACCTCCACCCCTACCAAGCAGGGCCCGGCTTTACTGCCCCAACCCCACCTCCAGGCCCCTGCAGTTGCTTTACCTTACATCCACCAGTCCAGGGAATGGGGATGGGCTACTGGCTCCGCTGTGGGCAGCCGGGCCTCCTCTGCTGCTGGCGGGAGCTGGCTTCACAGCCATGCCGCTGGGCTTTCTCTGCTGCAGGGTGGTGGAGAAGGTCTAACCGGCAGCAGAGCCAGCTCTCACCACCAGCCAGCAGCAGAGGAGGCCCAGCTGCCAGCAGCGGAGCCAACCCCTCTGCTGGACAGCCAGGCCTTCTCCTCGTCTTCTTCCTGGTCCACAGCTGATCTGGAGAACGAAGAGACCACCACCCACCTAGAAGCGCATATATGCAAGATGGCTTCCAAGGCCATTCTGTGCATGTGCAACTGTAATCCAAAATTGTGCCATTTTGGATTAGGGTTGCAGACGTGCAGAATGGCCTCAGCAGCCATTTTGCATATTTTGCATCAGTGGCGTTCTGTTCATTCTCCAGACCAGTAGCACACCAGGAAGAGGAGAAGACTTGGGGGACCAACAGAGGAGCTGGCTCCACTGCGGGCGACCAGATCTCCTCTGCTGCTGATGGGAGCTGGATCCACTGCCAGGAAGCCAGGCCTTCTCTGCTGCCCTGCAGCAGAGATTTGCCCTCCACCAGATCTCCGGCGGCTGGGGCCTTTGTCGCGCCCCACCCCTGAATGAAATGGGGCAGGGTAATGAGTTGGAGAGCCTGCAGATTGTTGCAGGCTCTCGGGAAAGCGGCCGCTGAGGGATTGCGCTCAAGCGGGGGTTGCCTCTGGCAACTCCTTGCTGAGCGTGAAATTTTGAAGCCCTGATTGGGTGTGCTGGGTCACATGGTGACCAGCACTGATGAGAAACTGTTCCCTGCTCATTTTAGCGAAGAGCAGGGAACAAGATAGCAGCAGGGCCGAGTAGCGTGGCAAAATTCACCAGCCTGTTCTGGCGCCGCGTGCTGGGGGCCTCAGGCAGTGAGAGACTGAGAGAGCCGCTACCGAGCGGCAGGATAAGTAATGGGGCGGGGGAATAAGCCGGGCTCTAACACAAAAAGGTCCAAAACATAAACAGAACCCAACTCTCTTAGAAATCAGTTAACACCAAGATTTGAAAAACTCCAGAAACAAGCAGAGGCTTAAAATTAACAACCTTTACTACTAAGGCAGTAAAAACTTGCTCCTAGGACATTACTGGGTACCTACATATGCCTAAAGACAGCTGCTCCCTGCCATGGATTTCCACGCCAGGGACGGGAGACCTGACATCGTGGTAATCCATTTAGGCGAGAATGATATTCCAAAGCTCAAAGGGGTGCAGTTAATTAGGGATATAAAATGGGAAATAAGACGGGTACTGCCAGGGGTGGAAGTAATTTGGACAGAATTAGTGGAAAGGGTTAGTTGGGGAGTCAGGGTTCCGCCTAGGAAAATTGATAGGACAAGAAAGACTATAAATAGGGAAATTAAAAAATGGTTAGGGGAAAGGGGTTGGTCAACAATTAGGCATAGTGCGATTTCGCATAAGGAATTGGGATTATTTAGGGAGGATGGAGTCCACTTGTCCTCGGTTGGAAATGACCTGTACCTCCAAAAACGGAGGACAGTTCTTGTGAGGGTGTTAGGATAGTTATTAGCTTTAGGTAGGTTAGGTGTTTTGCACCAGATTGAGGGGGCGGACCCATCCGAAGGCTTCGGCGGTTCCTTGGTGGCGGGGGTCCAGTATCGTGTTGATATAGGTTAAAAATCATAGGAGTCATCTCCTTAAGAGATGGGGAAGCCACGATTAACGCAATGCAGAGTATGGCAAGCGAGGCGTTGGTTACCCTGGGAAGGAGTGACTTTGGGCGGTGGTACGGCATTGTATGGCCCCCACCGCTGGACACCCTATTCCTTACTCAAGTCCTGAGGGACTAAGCCCCACCCTTTTGGCAGCACGCCCCGCGCTGGACGAGGGGGGAGCACAGTTATGGTTGTGCCAAGGTTATCGAGGTTATGCAGAGACCTTGGCCAAGGTTTAATAGTTTTTGTGATACTGGACTCGGATCGCAATAGGCGATGTCACCTCCCCCCCATTCCCCACCTATTCAATTTGTGTAATTTGGATTAATAAAGGGTGCGGCCGTGTTTAAATCCATGAAAGGTGTCCTGTCTCATTTCTGGGTGCGCAACAATTGCCCTCCACCGGATCTCCAGCGGCTGGCCCTTTGTCTCACCCCACCCCTGAATGAAATGGGGCAGGGCAATGAGTTGGAGAGCTTGCAGATTGTTGCAGGCTCTTGGGAAAACGACCGCTGAGGGATTGCGCTCAAACGTGGGTTGTCCCTGGCAACCCCTTGCTGAGCGCGAAATTTTGAAGCCCTGATTGGCTGTGCTGGGTCACGTGGTGACCAGCACTGACTAGAAGCTGTTCTCTGCTCATTCTAACGAAGAGCAGGGAACAAGATAGCACCCACCCGCCCTCCCTTATACTGTGGTTACGACTGGTTGCATTAGTTTGGACCAGGAAGGAATTTTTGGCAAGGTTTGTTTGGTCAGAGGGCCCACCTTGTTTTTTCGCCTTCCTTACAGTATAGGTATGTAACATTTGGCTGGCCAGTAGAAAGGCGGGTGCTTATTTATGATGTTGTTTACAGGTTTGTTCTGAAATTGTCGCACCCTTAGCGGGGGTCCAGTATCGTGTTGATCTAGGTTAAGAAAACATAGGAGTCATCTCCTTAAGAGATGGGGAAGCCACGCTTAACACAATGCAGAGTATGGCAAGTGAGGCGTTGGTTACCCTGGGAAGGGGTGACTTTGGGCGGTGGTACGGCATTGTATGGCCCCCACCCCCGGACACCCTATTCCTTACTCAAGTTCTGAGGGACTAAGCCCCACCCTTTTGGCCGCGTGCCCTGCACTGGATATGGGGAGAGCACAGTTATGGTTGTGCGAAGGTTATCGAGGTTACGCAGAGACCTTGGCCGAGGTTTAATCGTTTTTGTGATACTGGACCCGGATCGCAATAGGCGATGTCACCCCCCACCTATTCAATTTGTGTAATTTGGATTAATAAAGGGTGCGGCCGTGTTTAAATCCATGAAAGGTGTCCTGTCTCATTTCTGTGTGCGCGACAAGGCCCAGCAGTGTGGCAGTGGGCTGGTGGACAATTGAGCTTCCCTTCTTCTGGAAATGAAACTTAGTGCCATATTTGATAGGAAGGGGGTATGGGAGGGGACACTTGGAGTGATAGTAAGTCAGATGGCAAGTTTTGATTGACTGGCCAAGTCAGATGACAAGCTTTTTATTGACTGGCAGGGCAAAATAAAAGCAGCTGCAGCCATTTTGTCCATTCTCTTTGCTGAATTTGGCTGTGTGCTGCAGTGCTGCTGGATCTGTAAATCATCAGCTGCGGGGAGGGGTGCCTGTCCTGTCCATAGGGCCAATGGTGGGAGATGGGGGTTACATTTTCCTTTATCGTGCCATGCAATTTTTAAAAAAATAAATAATTGGGTGCCACATTGCTTCTAGTTCTGCCTGCTGCTTGGTTGGCATTTAGCACCATGAGGCCAAAGGGATCTCTTTGCCTGACTCCATTTCCCTTTGCCTGGTCTGTTCAAATTACCAATGCCACAGTACTAATGCCATGCCAAAAGGGTGCCCCATGGTGGGGGGCCGGGGGTGAATGTCATGTCTGGTTTCTTAGTTTTGTGACTGCTGGGACCTGTGATTGATGACTTTTGGTGGGATTTATTTCTCCATGCAGCTGTAGACTGTTTTGCAGGGTTGTTATATTCTTCTTGAGCTAATATCCCTTGGTAGCCTGCATTTTTGTGCAGTGCTTGGTTGGCATAATGATTAACATGGGTGCACTCACTGCTGATGGTGCACCATGCTGTGGGTACACTACTATTGTTTTTTTATTTCTGCAAGCTGTTGCACTTTTGTGGGGTTGTCTTCTGCAGCAATTGTCCCACTCTTGTTAGCCTGCTTTTATGGGTAGTGGTTTTCTGAGTAGTATTTTGGCTGTGGATTCAAGAACTTTGCAACAATTTTCCAAAGTTTCTAAAGTTTTCAGAGGTCTGGAATTCCAAGTCCAAATGCCAAAACTTCGGAAACAGTACCAAAGAGCCACCAAGTACTCACGCCGATTATTTGGAACTTCGGTATTTGGCCTGAGTACTCAGAAGTACTATTTAATACAGTCCTACAAATAATGCTACCAAACATTTTGGAAGCAACCCTCAAGGGGTAGTGGGGACATATTAATAGGCCCCTTGGGCTGTGTGACTGAGTGGGCTTGAGGGTACTCCGCATAATGTCTGATCACAGTGGCACTGCTGATAGGGATGCAGGGTACTCTGGGACTGCAATGGGAACATAGTGGCTTGCATTATTACCAGGGACTTGGTCAGTAAATCAAACATTTCTGCAGCATCACAATCCTCAAGCTGTGCAGCTGATGACTAGCAGTGTGCAATTCACATTCTAACAAACCCGAATTTTGACAAAATGTCCCTGGGAACCCACAATCTAGATAGTTTTGCTCTAGATTTTGGGTTTCCTAAGGGGCAAGACCCTTCCCCCACCCTGGCTGCCCCAGGGAGAGACACCCACAGGGGCCCCAAGGCTGGCATGCAGCCTGGAGGAGAAGCTAGTGTCCCAGGGGGCCCAGGTGCACATTAGCCCCTGCGCCACAGGAAGAAGGCATACTCTTTCCCAGCCGATTGTTTTGCTCAGCCAGCGTAGCTCTATGCAGTGGCTGCTGGGGAACTGGGCCCAGCTCCGGGAGATCATGTGGAATATGCAGAACTAGCTGCCTTGTGGGGCCCCCCCTAGTGCTGTGTTTGCAGTGATCATGCAGACCTGCAAGACCAGGGAGAAATAGGCATAGCAGCTGCTGTGGGAAGCGTTCCAGGGGCAGCCTGAAGTTCTGTGATCCTCAAGCTCCAAGCAGGTACAGGATGGTGGCACGCAAAGCCACAACGATGGGTGACTGAGGAGTAGGTGCCTCTTTCTTCCTTCTGGGATTTCCTAGACATCTCCTAGGTGGTGGCTAGAAACTATGTTGGGCTTTTTGTGCCATAGTTTGCCACTCTACTACAGACACCGCACCCCCTCCAAAAAGTATGTCACACAAATGATCCCCCCTACATACCTTTTTAATACCAGTAATGTAGAATCCTACTGATTCTATGTAAGGGAGATCTTTTTCGTTTTCAAACACAGAAATGTAATTGAAAACTAGTAAGGACATGATTAGGACCATTGCCCCCTGCTTGTCACAAATTGTCAACTCCATCCCTTCTTGCATGACATACTTCATGGACAGCCTGGGGTTTATATGTCTGTGACCTCATGTCCACCTACACTGCCTAGTCGTATAGCTATCATCTCTCCCCTCACCTTTGTAAAGGTTACGTGCGAACCCACTTGATCTGTTTTAGCTTGTTTTTTGGATTTTATGTAATTTGTGTTGTTGGCTATCTCGTTAACAAAGTATAAAACCACCAACACAAACTGCAACGGGGCAGCATTGGGAGAGAAAGCAGGCGATGTGGGTAAACACTATGTAGACACTTTATTACACAGCACAAAGAGTGGAAATTCAAAGGGTAATTTCAGATGTGACAGGCCTTTTAGCCCGCCACGCTGCACCCTAGACCAGGATCCATCTCGGATCCCGGTCTGTGATCAGACCGGCTGTACCTTATATGTGCCGGCCTGATCGCAGAGGGGAATCGGGGAGGGGCTGTGCGATGCGACGTGCGGCCACTCAGCCCCCCTGTGCTCCACCAGTTGCTTGCCCTCGGGGAGACGGGTGGGCACAGCAGCTAATCAGGCCGCTGCGCTCAATCCCGTACCGCGGTCTGGACCATGGTCAGGAACGGGGCGAGGTAACAGACGTTACTTTCACCCCATTCCTGATCGTGGTCCAGCTAACCATGGGTATTTTCAGACGTTACGAGATCACAGTCAACCACAGTGAACCACGGTCAATGCCGCGGCGGGGCCAAAGCGCCCTGAACGTCTGTCTCGGGGGTACCAGATGTTCACCACAGTCAATCCCCACGAGGGGTCAAAAATAACCACGCTTCCGGAGCTCCGGCCTGGACCATCTCCGAAAGCGTGGTCAAAGTGATTCCCATCAGGAAACAAAAAAAAAGTAACGACTAAACGGCAACCACCGGCCAGAATCAAGCAACATGATTCCCAGCCGGAGACAAAGCACGCAGCGTCGCTGCCAGACAATGAGCAACACCACAGGCTGGGGAGGGAGATTTAAAGGGCACACAGCAGCAGCTGGGACGAGCCGCCCCAGCGTCTTCCGGGTGCTTTGACCATGGCCCGGCCCAGGATCGGCGTAACATCTGTTGCGCTGCCCCGGGCCGTGGTCTGCCGGTCCGATTCCCTGCCATGGTCCCGCTCCCATCACGTCTGTTTGGGACCTCTCTTGCCCACAGGGGGTGGTTAGCCGGTTCGCCACCGCTGGGAATCCACTGTGGTGAATCGGGTACCCATAACGTCTGAAATCACCCCATGGTTCTGGAGGTGAGGCCGGCCTCACCTCCAGAACCGTGGTTAGCTTTGAACCCCACCAGGAATTCATCGTGGTGAACATCTGGCGGGGCTCAAACAGACGTTCACGCAATCACAGCCACCACCTTGAATCTACTGTGATTCAGGGTGGTTGACTGTGATCCCGTAACATCTGAAATTACCCAAAGTTGTCACTCATAGGAAACTGCTGATTTGCCAATGACAAGCTCTTTATTTAAAAACACTTAACAGGTTATATACCATTCTTCATGCATTTATCATTTAATGTGTATAGTGTGTTCTGTAGATAACTTATAGATGGCCACAAGAGTTGTGTGGTTCAAGCTTGTAGTTCGAACCCTGCAAACTTGCAATTTCTTTCATTATCACAAGTAGCGATATATACGGGAGAGGGGGCGGGGGGGGGGTAAGCTTTGTCATCTTGCATCTCCAGTTTTTGTTTTTGTCTTTCATTAGAAATTTACTAAGTTATCTACAGTAAATTTCTATGAACAAAAAATTGCAAGTCTGCAGGGTTCAAATTCTGGGATTGGTTGGCACTTGTTACTTGCAGCACCAGAACTACAAACTTGAACCACACAAGTCTTGTGGCCATCCATGGGGCATTGACATTAACATCTCGCTTTTCAAGACCAGGTCTGCCGCTACAAGCATATGGTAATTACCCTTCTACTGTGGGGATGGGAAGGAATTTTCCCCCAGTCACCTGATTGTCTAAGGTGGCCTGGAGGCCTGAAATGAGTAATCCTGGTGAGTGCTGTATCCATCAGAAGCAGGGCATTTGCAGATTTGCACAACACAAAAACCTACCACCTTTCCCACTGTTTTTGCCATTTTCTGTTGGGTTTTTTTGCAAGTTGAACAGGGCTGCCATCAGCCGTTCCAAGCCTGCCCCAGGGACTGTAGAGACAAAAATGTGCTGGCGAAGTGCTGGAAATGGCCATAAAAGTGCTGTAAAACTGCCATAAAATTACTGGAATGTTACGAAATGTTCCAAAAACTCAGGTTCGCATCTCCAGTGCTGCCACAAAAAAGGAAATTTAGCTTAATTTCTCTATACATAAATGGATAGTAAGAAAACTTTAAACAAACGTTTCATTAGCTACATGTAGTCCTCCCTTCATATCCCGAGCATGGGGGTCAACATCCCAGGTCCCTCGACACCCCAGGTTGGTCCGAGGAGCTGTTCACATGGGGCAGGACTCCTGGGCCAAGGCTGCTCAGCAGGATAGGAGCCCGAGAACAGCTGCCAGTAACAGCTGATGGGCGGGGCACAACAGCCCCTCTATCAACTTGTTGGTGGGCCAGGTGAGTGCAGCCACCAGCTGATGGGGGACCCAAGAGCGCGCCCCCAATCAGCTACTTGGCAGATTGGGTAAGTACACCAAACAGCTGATGAGGGGACTAGAGGAGCATGTTCACCTAGCCCCACTGAACATTTGATCGGTGGGGCTGGGCGAGTGTGCTCCTCCATGCCCACCCACCCCGATCAGCTGTTCAGTAGGGCCATGTGAGCACACTCCTCAAGCCCCGCCCCCCCATCAGCTGTTCAGTGTGGTGTAGCTGAACTTGGAAGCCAGGGTTCAAATCCCACCCTACCCATGAACTCACAGGGTGGCCTTGGGCAAGTCACAACCTCTCAGTCTCAGTTCCCCATTTGTAAAATGAGAATGTGTGTGTTTCTGTCTTTCCCTGTGTCTATCCAAGGCCCTTTTTAAACAGGCCATGGCTGGGGTGGTCTGTGTGTGCGCTGCTGCGGGAGTGAGGCAGGGGGCGGGTGCACATGGGCACACACCCATCCCCCGCATCCCCATGCATACCCCTGCATGGAGCAACCTGCGTTTTCTCCTGTTGCTCTGTGCGGAGGCAATGGGCAGAGGCGAGTGGAGATGCAGGTTATGCAGGAGCGTGCACGCCCACGCTGCTTTCAAATGGGACACACCCACTGATCCCTACTGCATGGGCATGAGTGGGGGTCTCTCGTGTAAAAAGGGGCCTTGGTTTCTAAGCCTGCTGGGCAGGGAGGGACCTATCTCCAAAATCTGTGACTGTAAAACGCTGCGTATGCCAAGTAGTAGTAGTAGTAGTAGTAAGTGTGACTGGGTGAGCACTGAGGCCCAATCCACCGACTTCACTGCGGGGTGGGGCTCAGGACAAAACAGACGTGTAGGTGCCTCTTAGCCCAGATTGGCCCAGGTGGGCAGGCATTTGCCTGGGCTGCTCTCTAAGCTTCCCTGGAGGATAAGTCTCATAGCAGCTGCCTGCCCACCGGCCCCGGGGCATACACAGGCACAAATCTGGCACCTATGGAACAAACATGCAGGTGACTCCTGGGCCAATGCGGGCTACTGTCCCATCTGTTTTCACTAACTGTGTGCAATGAAGACTGAAAAGTAGCTAGCAGAACGTAAAGACACACAAACTCTTGGATACCATTAAACCTCTGGAAGATGTCCTCATTTTATCGTTGCTGTTAAGCAGTAGTCATTGCCATTATACATGATGCTGTCCCATTTCTCTGGAAATATTCAAATTAAGCATGTTGGGCTGCTTTTAGACAAGCAGGTCGCAGTCGCGTGACCTGCTCATGTGATTTTTCAAAATCCTGCAAGGCAGGATTTAGACGTGACGCGTTGCATGTTCAAGGTGGTTGTGCATTGTTTGATGACAGCAAACTAAATACCTCCACGTGTGAGGTATTTAGTTCATGGTCTTTAAACAATGCGCCACTGTCTTGAACATGCGATGCATCACGTCTAATCCCGCCTCACAAGATTTTGAAAAATCACGTGATTGTGACCTGCTCGTTTATAAGCAGCCCAAGTTTACCAGTATGCAGTATATCTGAAACGCAGCCACGCATCATCATCCAGATAGAACTTATTCATTATCATGGGAATATCCTTTGACATAACTTGTCTCCCCTGCCACAAGCTTCAGAACACCTAGCTCCTCTCCTTTTGTTTTCCTTTACTAATTCCCATCCCCATGGCCCCCATACCACATATTATTTTTCCATATATGAAGAGCTGAACAGGGCACGCTATATATCACCACTACTCATATTGCCAATGAGATCACTGTAAGGCCCTGCACCCCAAAACACTTATCTGCATGGTAAATGAAATTACCTGCCAAGTAAAATTTTCTGTGTGCGGTTTTGTGGAGAAAAAAAACTCCACTATGCAGTAGTTTTCTGGATTGTGTGTAAATTCTTAACACCTGGTTGTCACAGAAATTATACTCTATGCTCCAAATTAAGTGTAAAGTTGTTGTTTGTGTATATACCTGCCTAGAGCAAGGCCAGCACTCACTCCTCATTGATTCATTCCCTCTGATGGAAGCCATATCCCATGATACCCCACAGTCCCTACCTCTGCAAAGAAAACGGGCAGTAGATAACTGAGCTCCAACACTACTACAGTTAACTACTTTGCAGAAAAATGTTTGCGTAGAAGCCTCCTACAGCAATGCAAGGCATTTCCCTCACCCAGGTTCCCAAGCCCTAGCTAGGCAAGAACAAAGGATTGAGGGTAAATCTGGATTTTATCCTCTTCTCAGCCTCCAGTAATAGCAGATGGTTTTAGGACATGAAGTTTCAATAAAAACACACACCTTATACCGTGGGCATTCTGCACTTATGCATGCATAACAGTTTTGCTAGATTGGCTAGTTTAAGCTAGCCCAAGAGAGCACCTAAATTAACCTAAAATGGTTAGTGCTTCTTGTACAACTGAAAACTGTACCAACTAAGAATGTTGATCTATGATAGCTATCATACTTCAGAGTCCACGTCTGGTGCCTTATTTGTTTCTGTAGATGCAATTCTGTTACCAAAGCTACCCACAAACATAGGAATATTGTTTCATGTGGGTCAAATTTCTCTGTCAAAGATCAGTTTCTCTGGATTGATTATTTATTTAATCAAATTTTTATGCCCCCCTTCAGTTCCCGCAGTTGTACTGATGTTATATTATTCCTAAATTCTCATCCTTGTGGAGCTGTCATTTGTAAAATATTCACATTAGAGTCTGCCTCCTTCACATATCAAGCTGTTATTACTGCACAGATCTACATTAGATTCAAAGAGAGGAATAATCAACTAACCTTAATCATAAAGGTGAGGTAGGGTGGGGTGGAGAACTAGTAAGGAGACAGCGATTGAAGTGGTGACCAGTAAAATGGTTTGAATACCACAGTGGTCATGGACTTGAGCTCAGTGAGAACTTCTTATACTTCAAGACTATCTGCTGAAAACAGATGGAGCATGTAATGAAATGAATGCTGAAATTCAGACATGTCAAAATTATCAAAATGGCTAGGATGAGCTATCTGTGCATTAACTGCTTTCCAATGTAAGTACTATAGGAATTGGTACTGTAATGTGGTATCCTGTTAGCTTTCCGCGATTTTTCCGCGATTTTTCCGCGATTCCGCGATTTGCAGAATTCCGGCGGAATTAGCGGAATATCCGCAGAAATGTCGCAGTGTGGCGCAGGCAATTCCGAAATAGCGGAACGGAATCGCGGCGCGGTAAAAGCTGCTGCCGCATCAGCCCTAGTGGCGAGGAGCATGTTTCCCCAATTACATCTAGTACAGCGGCTTTGGTGGTATATCTCAGACTCCGACCTGGCCACTATCATCTACATTTTCATTACCTCAAGATTGGACTATTTAACATGCTCTACATGGGGCTACCCATGGTGATGGTCTGGAGACTGCAGCTGGTGCAGAATGTGGCGGCCCATCTCCTTACAACGATGGGTCGCCACAAGCACATTACACTAGTGCTCTGTTCTCTTCACTGGCTGTCTATAGTCTTCTGGGCCTGATTCAAGGCGTTGGTTTGGACCCATAAAGCCCTAAAACGGCCTGGGCCCTGCCTATCTGTGCAACCGCCTCACACCCTGTGCCCTGGAGCAGCCCCTGCGGTCAGCCAGGGGCACCTTCCTGAAGGTCCCCCAGGTATCCCAGGGGAGCAACTCGGGAGATGGCGTTCTCAGTGGCTGCACCTAGACTGTGCAACTCCCTTCCACCAGAGGCCTGGTTGGCTCCGGACCTCCCTTCCTTTCAATGAAAATGCAAGACCTGGCTGTTCCACCAGGCATTCGGTGGGTGTGGGTTTAGGGTTGCAGGGGTTTGATTATTCCCCCCCTGTTTTAATTGCACTGTTTAGTGCATTGTTTGATTAATATTTTATGAACATTTAAATCTATTTATTATTGTATTTTGTATTTTTATTTTATCAATTGTGAGCTGCCTCGAGCTGCTGTGAGCAGAAGAGGCAGGGTATAAATATTTAAAAAGTAAATAAGATGGCACCCGTGCCCCATCTCATGGGGCTTCGTTCACACCACTAAATTGGTTGCCTGAGCAATCTTCACCAGGGTAAGCCGTGAGCCACAGCCTGCCTGCTTTTTTTCCCCTTCTTGATCCTTCCTCCCAAAGGGGGGGGGGGGAATGGCAACAAATCACCTCCTCCCTAAGCAGGGGAGGAGGATAACTAGGAGCAATTAAGATGTAGGCCAAACATCTTTGAACACTTTTGCTGAACTGGAGTTTATTTCATGTTGTTCATGCTTTCAAGGGGTGGGGAGGAAATGTGGGAGGATGGAGTGTGTCTGGACCTTCTGCTCAAGGGGGTATTGGGTTTTGGTGGGAAAGGGGGGGGGTGTTATGCGCTGACCCCTTGGTGAGAGGGAGGGATTGGGGACGGGGGTTAAGGATTATGCTCTGACCGCTCTGTGACGAGGGGCTGAGTGGGAGGGGGGATGGTTATGTCCTGTCCCCTCTATGAGAGGGTGAAAGGGACAATGGGCTTGATCCCAAACCTGACACCATGCACGAAGGACATGCATCTCACATGTAATCTTCACACAAACCGTACGCACACCCATGCAGGTGGGACTATGGCCTGCACACAAGCAGCTTACAAGCCGCACACGCATGCATAAACCACACATGCAGGGGTTTGGGATTGAGCCCAATGATTGTAAGCTTAAGTGGGTTTTTTAATTTGTAATTTTTATTTGGTTTTTTGTATTTCTATGCGACAACTTTTTTCTGTTTTGTAGTTGCTGAGCCCCTGGGGAGAAGAACGGGATATAAATCTAACAACAACAAATACCTTGGATTTCTCCCAGTGGGCCATCAGTTCTGCTGAAGCTTTGAACTTTGCAAGAACCAGGAACTAACTGCTAGAGTCTCCTCTGGCTTAGGGTCTTCTATTCCCTGTGGGTTGGGGTTAAGACACAGGCCAGAGCTCCTTAAAAGGCTCCCACCCAGCCCCTTGCAGAGTCAAAAAATAAATTGATCAACCGAGATTAAAGATTTTATTTCATTTTCTAATCTAAAAAAATGCCTATTCCAGTTTAGCCCATGAACAAGATGTAAAAATCCACTTGCCTCTGACAAATGCACAGTTTCAGCTACCCTACCAGGTAGATTCAGTATAAGTTAGCCCTTACAAATAAAATTCACTTAACAGCCCACAAAGGATGAGTGACTTATCTGAGTAATGTTCTCTGTCCTCACCACATCAGTAAAGGGAGTAATGAGAAATTTTCATCTCTTACATTTGATTTTAACAGCTAGAACCATTAAGAGAAGCTATTTGGAGTTTTGTGCTATGCATTCAACTACAGAATGTTCAGGGATGTACAGTAGATACTGCTAAGCAACTGGAGGAAAAAAGGACAACTTCAAAAGTCCACGCAGGCAAGTGAGTATAATTAATAGAATCTGTGCTTACAGACTACATCTTGTAAAAAACATGTATGCAAAATGTTTACTGTACTTGATTATTAAAATTTTGAAAGATGTATTTTTGCAAATAGAAGATTATCAGTTAATATTTGCAGTTAATATTCTTTGTCTATACTTGGAAGCATAATTGTACACTACTTTGTGTCCTGTAATGCTTCTTAATGTTGTTAATGCTTCTGTTAGCCGCACGGAGATGCTTTTAGCAGGAGGGGGTGGCATACAAATTTTATTATAAATAAATAAATAAATATTCTTCTGTGAACTTGGACATCTGCATTAACTGGATTTGGAAGTCTTTTTAAATACTGATGACAACCTATGCAAAAGATAATAATCTCAATTTTTTATCTCTAAATTTTACTCAAATCAACCCAGTTGCATATAAAATAGGAAAATAAAAGCAGAAAAATGTGAGTGTGTGCTTTAATATTTAGCCTACAAGGGAATGCACTCTTTTAGGTTAGTACTATTTAATATAGTTCAGAAGAGTCATGGGTACTTTAAGAAAATGCTGTCTTAATGTCATCAACCAGATATATTGAAGGTTGCCCTTTGCAGAATGATGGAAGCAAATAGACGTTTCAGCTTCCGCCTTCATCAGTAACATGGTTGATTTTTAATTTAGGTACTGTAAGCCAAGATGACAGTTCTAAGAACACTGAGGATGGGCAGAGTTCTCAGGTAGGTGACATCTGATATGTGGTTGCCAGAATGCTATAAACAATACAAGAAAAGATTAAAGTTCATGTATTATCCTCTAAGTTGAGACCATTGGTGTTAGGGTTTCAAGCCTGTAAATCCAGAAGTTTTCGTTAGCTTCTAGCAACCCAGGGCTGGATGGTTTTTCTACTGGAAAGATTTCTAAGTCAGAGAGGGTGTGATCTGATGAGTTAAAGTGTCTTGCAACAGGTTGTTCCAGCTTCTTTGTCCCAATAGCCGATTTGTGGTTTCTGAACCAGGCACGGAGGTCTGTGGTGGTTTTCCCAACATACTGCATGGGGCATCCAGAGCATTTGCGTTCTATCACATATATTATATTGCTGGACTTGCGGGTGATGTTCTGTTTGATGTAACAGGTCCTACCAGTGGTTCTGCTTTTGAACGTGGCCATTTCTTTCAAATGGATACAGGTGATGCAACATTTGAATTCACATTGATGTGATCCAGAGTTGCTAACAGGTGATTTTAGTTCAGATCTGTAAAGTAATTTACGTATATTTGGAGGTTGGTGAAAAGCAACCAAAGGAGGATAGCTGATGGCTTTTTTAAGACATAGTGAATTAGCTACTAAGGGGTAGCTCTCCTTAATTGCCAGGTGGTACTTAGGCGATGCTGGATGAAAGTCTACTACAAAAGAGATGCGGTGTTCCTCGTAAGTATTTGTCTCCGCTTTGTGGAGGAGGGATTCTCTAGTTTGTATAGATGCCTGATGGATGTTATAATCAATGACATAGGGAGGATATCCTCTGTTTAGAAGATACTCTGAGTTCTTTGGTTCATTGGAGGTAATTTGCATTGTTGCTGCAGATACGTCTAACCCTAAGAGCCAAGCTATAAATGATGTGGTTTTTTTGTCTGTCTAGGATGGCAAGAACTCCAATTTAAGTAAAGATGAGAATCAGTGGGTTTACTGTACAGATCTGTGATTATCTTGTTTTGCTCGATGTTAAGGAGAACATCAAGAAAGGGCATGTAAGAATTAGTCGGTGCTATTGCATGTGAAATTTATAGTGGGATGGATGAAGTTGATATAGCCCTTAAATTGTTCAAAACTGTCATTGTCACTAGTCCAGATTACAAAGATGTCAGCAATGTATCACCAATAGAAGAAACAGAGGGGAAAATGGGATGCAGATCTACTAAACTAGACAGACAAAAACCTGCAATACCAAGCCAGGCTATAAAATACAATACATTTAATGGTCAGCGAACCATAGCATAAAAGAAAAAGAACCAAAATACAATAGTGCAAAGCCAACAGTCAAAAGTCTACGTCACAACGATGGGCATCATTGCAGTTTTTTGTCTGTCTAGCAATGTATCACCACCATACTAGAGGTCTGTGGGTAGATTCTTCAAGGATAACTTAGAGTTTACCCATAAATAAGTATGGCCTTCCCCGGTCTCACCTTTCTCCCCTCATCTCTGTCCAAAACTCTGCTGCCAGGGTCATCTACCTCGCCAGTTGCTTCTACCATGTGCAGCCCCTCCTCTCTTCGCTTCACTGGCTTCCCCTTCCTGAACGAATCCTGCACAAGCTCCTAGTCTTCACCTATAAAGCTCTTCACAACCTTGCTCCCCCCTACCTCTCTGCACTTATCGCCCTCCATACTCCAGCCCGTGCACTTCGCTCCTCCTCTGTCCCTTCTCTCACCCTTCCACGCCTTCCCTGCTCCCCTAAGCGCCTTCGTCCCTTCTCACTTGCTGCCCCCCATGCCTGGAACTCCCTCCCTGTCCACATCCGCCTTGCCCCCTCCCTTCATACCTTCAAATCTCTCCTTAAAACTCACCTCTTTCGCTCTGCTCTGTCTGACTCTTTATCCTGCTGAGCCACTATTCCTATACCTACGATCGGTTTACCCTTATCCTTGCAACATGGACCTGCCTGCTGTCATTCTCATCGTAACCAAGCCAAGTACGTGCACTTGAGACCTCGCATCTTCATGAATGTTAGACCCCTTGTCTCTCCCTCTGTTCCCCTTCCTAAGTCTCTCCCCCAGCTCCTGTCTCTCAGATTGTAAGCCCTAGGGGCAGGGACCGTGTCTATTTTATTACTTTGTAAAGTGCCAGGTACACTGCTGGCGCTATATAAATGTTTGTTAATAATAATAATAATAATAATAATTTAAAATAAAATTCATATGCTGCCCTCTCCTGCCTCAGGCATCTCGGGGCAGCTCACATTTAAAAACAACACATTTTAAACATTAAAAACAACAATAATTATAATTAAAAATAATATAAAACCCAACCCACCCCCCACCCTACCCTAACCCAACCTACCCACCCCATCTCCCTCGGGAAAGGCCTGGCGGAACAGCCAGGTCTTACATTGTCTGCGAAAAGAGGGGAGGTCAGCAGTCAAGCGGATCTCCAACGGTAGGGAGTTCCACAGCTGCGGCACAGCCACAGAGACCGTCCTCCTCATAGTAGCTACCTGGAAAACCCGGGGAACCCTGAGGAGGGCACCTCCAGCCGACCGCAGGGGTCGATCCAGGACCCAGAGGGTGAGGCGGTCCTGCAGATAGGTGGGTCCCAAGCCGTTGAGGACTTTAAAGGTCAACACCAGCAGCTTGAATTGGGCCCAGAAACCTATCGCCAGCCAGTGCAGAGAGCAAAGCACCGGTGTAATATGCTCACGTTGGCCCATCCCAGTCAAGAGACGGGCCGCCACATTCTGCACCAGCTGCAGCTTCTGAACCAGCACCAAGGGTAGCCCCACGTAGAGCGCGTTGCATTAATCCAGACTCGAGGTAATAAAAGCATGGAGGACTGTGGCCAGGTTTGAGTCTGAGACATACGGCCTAAGCCAACACACCAGATGCAGTTGGTGAAATGGTACCTTTGCCACAGTTGCCACCTGGGCATCCAGGTGGAGCTGTGGGCCCAGGAGCATCCCCAGATTCCAGACCGAGAAACCAGGGGAGGATGGACCCCATTAATGATGGGGACCACCACTCCCTCGGCCTTCCCCACAACCATCACCTCCATCTTGTCATGATTTAGTCTCAGGTGGCTCACCCTCATCCAATCCCCCACAGCAGATAAACACTGGGTAAGCACTGAGACTGCTGGGTCTGAGTCATAGGAAAATGAGAGATATAGCTGCGTACCATCAGCATATTGAGGACATCTCACTCCATACTCCCTAACAACCTCCCCCAAAGGCTGCATGTACACATTGAACAAGAGAGGGGATAAGATGGAACCCTGAAGTACTCCACATGTGAGGCCCCGGGGGTGGGGAGATGAAAACTCCCGCAGCACTACACGTTGGGTTCTCCCGGCCAGGAAAGGGTGGAACCATTCAAGAACAGTTCCACCAACCTCTGCCCAGTCCCACAACCGAGTCACCAACAGCTCACGATCAACGGTATCAAATGCAGCCGAGAGATCTAACAAGATTAATAGGGTCGAACGACCCCGGTCCAACTCACAGGAGAGGTCGTCAGCCAAGGCCACAAGTGCAGTCTTCATGCCATAACCCGGACGAAAGCCTGACTGCGAGGGATCAAGAAAGTAACCCGGTCCAAATGCCCCTGAAGATGCCGAGCCACCACCTGTTCAATAACCTTCCCTAAAAAGGGAAGGTTAGAGACTGGCCGATAACTGGCAAGGGCGTCAACGTCCAAAGATGGTTGCTTGAGCAGGGGCCGCACCACCACCTCCTTGAGACAGTCCGGCACCCTGCCCTCCCCAACGGAGGCATTGACTATCCCTGCCAGCAGCAGCCCCAGTGTCTCCCGGCTAGCCTTAACCAGCCAGAACAGGCATGGGTCTAGTTCACAATAGGTGGCTCGAACAGTCCCAAGAGCATCCCCCGCATCTGAGGGCGACACCACCTGAAACTCATCCCATAAAACAGGACAAGAAGGGGCTTCAACTGCTTCTGACCTGTTCTCTGCAAAAAAAAAAGTCACATCAAAACTGTGGTGAATTTGAGTGATTTTATCAGCAAAAAAGTCCTCAAACAAATCACAGTGAGCATTTGATGGTTCTACGTCAAGGCGGAGGGAGGCCGGACTGACTATCCCCCTCACCACCTGGAACAGCTCAGCCGGGCGGAACTTAGCGGACGCAATGCAGGCAGCAAAGAAAACCTTCTTTGCTGTCTGCTCCGTAACGGCACAGATATGTAACCAGACTCTATGCTGCAACCGGTCAACTTCAGTACGCAAATGACACCACCATCACTCTAACCGCCACCCTGCCCACTTCATCCACTGCAGCTCCCCGGTATACCACAGGGAGCTGCATTGTCGGCAATTCGGGAGCGGACGCCTGGGGGCCACACAGTCGATGGCCTCCATCAGCTTGATATTCCACCTAGACATGAGGTCATCTAGTGAGTGGTCATCAAGGTCAGAGGAAACATCCCTAGAGCTATCTGGAACCTTCCAGGTTCCATAAGCTTTCGGGGCAAACCAACCTAACTGGTTCCACACCCTCCTGGGGGCCAACATGTGCCAGGTTATGTGCCTGGAGGAGATAATGATCCGTCTACGACAAGGGCACTGTTGACACCTCCCCCACCAATAGATTCCCCCGCCTCAAGGCCTGTGCAAAATATGTCCAGGATATGTTCTCCAACATGTGTGTGGCCCACTATTCTCTAAGACAGGCCCATGGTTGACATAGCGGCCATGAACTCACGCTCCGCTCTTCCAAGACTGGCATTGGCGTGGATATTTAAGTCCCCCAGAACTATCGTCCTGGGGGACCACAAGCCCACCTCCAACACCAGCTCGGTCAGTACGTGCAGGGAGGCTGCTGTACAGGTGGGTGCACGGTATATCAGCAGACTTAAAGAGCCCGGGGCATAGATTGGAAAGGAAATACTTGAGTTTCTAGCGGCCAATCTTTGGCTGTACAAAGAGTTCTTGCGGGCGTACAGAAGGGCTATCACTGAGGCCAAGTGCTTGTACATGTCCTCTGGCATAGACTCTGCAGAGAACAGATGGCGCAACTCTTTTGGGTTGCATGTGGCCTGTTGAATCCACACTTTCGCAATCAGTTTTTTCAAGTGAACGCTGTGAAAGTTTTCTACGTTATTTGCAGAGAAAATGGAGGGACTCCGTGTGGGACTTATTGGGCTTTTCGATGTGGAGAGCCACGGAGTCCTGAGTGACTGTATTCCCCTGGTTGACTTCGATGTGGTTGATGAGGAAGTCCATGCGCTGCTGGAATTGTCGAGACTTGCCATGTGTGCCTCAGACCCATGCCCATCCTGGCTATTGAAGGCAAGCACTGAGGTGGAGGTACCATTATTGACAGACATTGTTAACACCTCCTTAAGGGAGGGGAGGGTGCTGGCTGTCCTGAAACAAGTGGAGGTCAGCCCCCTCCTCAAGAAACCATCTCTTGATGTTCGAAAGCTTGCCAATTATTGCCCGGTCTCCAATTTGTCTTTCTTAGAGAAGGTGATGGAGAAGGCTGTGGCTGTGTGGCTACAGAGACACATGGATTTCAACAATATTTTGGGGAAATTCCAGTCCAGGTTCATGGCTTCCCATGGGGTAGAGACGGCACATGTCAGGGTGCTGAATATCTAAAATCATGAGCAGATCAAAAGGACAACTGGCCATTTGGGTCACGCTGGACCTTATGGCAGCGTTCAATATGATTGACAATGGGCTGCTGCTTTTGCAGCTGAGGGACATTGCTGGTGTGATGGGAGCTGATGGTCAGTGGTTTCAATGGAAACTGGAAGGTAGGAGCCAATTGGTGGTAATGGATTGATATGCATCAACCCCAAGGGGCCTGAATTATGGCGTTCCTCAAGGTTCTTTTCTTTTGCCCATGTTGTTCAATGTTTACATGCAGCCCTTTAGGGATGTCATGATCAAGCACGGGGTTGAGTACCATCAGTAAGCTGATGATACACAACTTTATATCTCTTTCCCCGTGAGCCCTGCCAAGCTGGCCTCTGTTTTGAGGAATGCTTGAATGATATAGCTGCATGGATGCGTCGGAGCTACCTCGTGATCAATTTTGGGAAGCCTGAGGTGATATTGGTGGAAAGGGAAGCGGATACAAAAATGACCTTGCTTCCCTCAGGCCCCTGAATGTGGATGGGGTCTGAGTAGAGATAGCAGGCCAGGTAAAGAACTTTGGCATCATTTTCGACCACGCTCTTTCCATGAAAACTCAGGTATCTGACATGGTGCAAAAATGCTTTATTCAACTATGCAATTTATGTCCTTATTTATCCCAGGCTGACCTGGCCACAGTGACCCATGCCCTGGTGACTATGAGGCTTGATTTTTGTAATTCCCTCTTCTACAGGCTACCGACAGTGCTTCTCTATTGAAGCTTGTTCGGAGTCCGACAGCGTGGCTGCTTATTGTTTTCGGCAGCCGTGATCACATTATGCCCGCTTTGCATTCTCTGCATTGGCTGCCTGTAGAGCAACTAATTGAGTTTAAGTTTGCATTGCTGGTTTTCAGGGCCCTGAACAACTTAGGCACGCCTGGCTGTATTCAAGCCCTTCTTCTGGAGCCTCATACCAATGGGTATCTGTGCTCAGAAACCACCTGCTGTTTGGGGGTTCCACCATTGCATTTTAAATTGGTAGGCTTTTGCTGCGGTGGACCTCTCGCTATGGAACCCGCTGCCGCCAGTTGTTCATTTCAGTTCCTTCCTCCTTACCTTCAAAAAGCACCTGAAAACATATTTTCTATAATCTACTGCTGTTCCCTTTAATGTACTCTGTCCTCCCCTTTTCCTTCCCCTCTCTTAATTTTAAAAATACTTTAAATTACTTTGTAATATATATATATATATATTTATTACACACACACACACACACACACACCTTTGTCCTGCATTTGTTCTATCGTTCCTGACAGCTATTTTTATATTATATATATAAATTGTCCTTGTCCTCACCTTCAAGGTTCTTCATGGCCTTGCTCTCATTTCCTGCCAAATTCTCACCCATGAACATCGCTCCTCATCCACCCGCACCTGCCCCAAGACTCCTGCTCCCTGAAAACCATTTTTTGTTCTACATGTACTTTTAGAGGATCCATTGCTCATCCCCCTTCATGTATTTTCCCCATCCCTTTTAAATTGTACAACTTAAAAGCCATATAAAATCTATTTTATTGTATTTTTAATGTTGTGAGTGCCACGTGGCAGAGCGGCACTATATAAATAAAAATGATGATCATCATTATATCACTTTTACCCCTCCCCCCCATACCTGGAACTCCCTCCCTAAGCACATACGCTTTGCTCCCTCCTTCCCTCCATTCAAATCCCTCCTAAAAACCTACCTTTTCCATCTGGTTTTCCCTAGCTCCTCACCCCCATAGTCTGCTTGTCTACATGTCTCTTTATACTGCCTCTTCTTGTCAGGAGCCCCCTCATCCCCATGTAATTAAACTAAGTATGTGCACCTGCCAGCAACATTTCAGATTGATGAATGCATCCCTGTCTCTCCCTATGTTCCCCCTTCTTTGCCTCCCCCTCCCTTGTCCAGTCTAGATTGTAAGCCCCTTGGGACAGGGACCTTTTCTCTATTCTAATTACAACTGTATAATGTCAGGCAGATTACAGGAAATAATTAATTGTGAATCAATGCAGCTAAACTTTATAATAATAGAGGATTAAAACCTATTTTCAGAGTCACATACAAGTACAAGGCTCATCTTGTACTACACTCATCTCTATTAATATTGTAAGTGATCTCTTTGGTTCTCAGATTCAGTGTTGTGTCACTCAAGTAGGTTTCTTGTTTTTACTTATAAACTGCTTCTGTAGGGATGATTTAAATGCAAATGAGACTGCAAAGATATTATCTTCAATTCTGAAGTAAGGCTAATCTAAACAAGCATTTTTCAGCATGAAAAATATAATTATAAGCAGCAAACATGGGGCTTGCTTACAGTTAGATAGGCTTTCCAACTTCTTTTATCATTACACTGACATTTGTGTGTGACAGTAGAAAAGAGTAAAACACTGAGTGATATTTAAAAAAGGTATTACATTTCCATATTTGATTTTATTTATTTATTTATTTATTTATTTATTTATTTTCAAATTTTGAACATATTAACACAGGGTCAACTGACCAAAGTCAGGTCTGCAACAATATTTAATAAAAGTTTTTTGAAAACTTGCAATTTCTCCTACTACCAGACTCAAGAAGTTCCTACATTGCCATATTAAAAGTAAAAATGACATGTAAACCAGGGTTGCTTTTCAAAGGACGTAGCTGACAGAATAAAATAGTGAAGCGGGAGGAGAGAGAGGATACATTATAAGAGAGTTTGGACTCATCCACATATGCAAGTCCTAACTACAGGGCTTTTCAGACCACGGGAGTCTTTAGACATAACAAAGATCGGGTGTCAAAACCCCCAAAGCTCGTGTTTGGCCATTGTGTGTAAGCACCATAACAATCCCAACACCAATTTGGCCACCTGTTGAACACGCGATGTGAACACCACTGCATCACAAAGACAATTTATGTGTTCCGGCTGAACACGTGGCCAACGCTGTGTCTAATGATATTGCATGGCATGTTAGCAGGTACAACATGGGGAACAAGGTGGCAGCGCTTGCGTGCTGAGATTGGGTGGCGAGCAAAACACTGATTTGCCCAAAGATGCATTGTGTGTCTAAGCAGCGCCACATGGTGAACACAGGGCGAAACAGGTGTTCATATCAAGGTCAAAACACACATTCAGACACCCGTTGATGTTATGTCTAAAGACACCCTTTATCTCAACTCCATTTTTTGTCATGTGTTTAGTAGGGGGGACGGGGTAGAGAAGACGGGAGGGAGAGGCAACATCAAGTACGTGTTCCAGTATGGTACCTTCACTTAATATTAAAAATTGTGGTGCATCACATGTTCAAATCAACATGTTTGCCTTCTCCTTCTCTCTCTTGCTCCCTGCTCTCCTTCTCTCCCTCACTTTCCCACATTTCTGTTGCTGCTGCTACCATAATGCCCCTCACCCAAAGTGACTGAGCTGGTCGATTTGGAAAATAGTACCAGCACAGCTACTTCAGAAAGCTCAAGTTTGATTGATGGTTGCAGATCCACTTAGAATTTGAGTTACAACAGTGGGCAGGACCTTCTGCCATTTTGGAAATTTCCCTTAGTTCAGTTAGAGTTAACTAGTGGTTTGGCTGCTGTATCCCTGGTTATATTTTATTGTAACACATGGGGCTTCCCCAACAGAATTCCCCAACAGTGGTGGTGGGGGGCATTGTGACGAGGGACCCACCACCCATATTTTAAGAGACAACTGTCGGATGGAGTGGGTTTGGGGACTGACTGTACCTGGTGCCCACTGAAGGACTAGGACCTTGCGATCGAAGTTCAGGCCCCTATGGGGAGTTTGCCCCGTGTGAATGGGTGTTTTCAGACGTGATGGGGCGCCTTCGCCCCGTCACGGAAACAACCCTGAGATTCCCTGCTGGGATTACTCCGGCACGACCAACAGATGTGCCGGCTGATCCTGGCGGGAAATCAGGGAGGGGGTGGGACCACGCGGTGCAACGTGCAGCCGCACGCCCCCGCCCCCCTCCCCCCCGCTCCCCTGCCGCCTACCCTCTGGGGAGATGGGTGGGTGCCCGATTTGACCACGGCCCAGAATCCCGTCGGGGATTCCAGGCCGTGGTCACCGGCCAGACGTTACTTTTTGTTGGTACCCATTGGGGATCTCTTTGATCACGCTTCTGGGGATTGTCCGGCGGGGAGCCCCAGAAGCGTGGTTGAAATTGACCCCATGTAGGAATTGACCATGGCGAACATCTGGCGGCCGCCTAACAGACGTTCAGGGCACTTTGACCCCATGTGGGTATTGACGGGGGTTCACTGTGATCTCGTAACGTCTGAAAATACCCTTTGTAATAGAGCAAGGATTTGGTTAACTGAACCCAGGTTTTTACAAGGGTCTGGTTTTGCATTTATTTTTGGGATATTTAATTTGAAATAGGTGGGCCAAGAATTTGATAGGGTTTTTTTAAAATGGTAAAGTTTTTATGGAAAATGGTGGTAATTACTAGAAAATGCATAAAAAATGGTGGGATGTATCTGTTTGGGATTTCCATGGTTCTGATAGTACCTCCTCTCAATCCAAAACAACAATTTGTTTTCCATCTAAAATGGAGAAAGAGCTAAGTAATTTGGGAGAGTTGTTGAAAGGGATGCCTGTAAATAGTTCTTCCCCTGTTAGAGAGAACAGTTGCAATATAAATAAGCAAAATGGAAGTGCTTTAGCAGTTGAAAAGTGTGTGATGGGAGCATCTAAAAAAGAATCTCTAGTGCTGGTGCTTTTGGTAAATAAAGGAGGCCCTAAGAAAGTGGGTACACAATGGGAGTCCCAACGTTTGGAAGGAACAGGGGATGTATCATGTAGTTGGACTGAGCAAAAACTTTTATATCTAGGTTCTGTGTAAACTGACTGGTAAAACCGACTGGACTCAATGTAAACTGACTGATAATTTATTGGCAAACGACTTATCTATTATAAAAAATCCTTTGTTAGATGTAAGAGGTGCACAAGCACACATAGTCAACCCCATTGATTATAAAAAGAAATCTCATGAATTAAGATCTATTGAAAAACGTCTATGTTTGGGAGCCCCCTTAAAGGAACCACTTTATTTAACTCTGAAGACACCTAAACCTAAAAAGAAAAACCATCAGATGTAGAAAAAGTAAAAATATTAAAGGAATAAAAAGTAGATTCCAGAGACAAGGGAGGATGGATTTCCACAGATTATTTCAGCTTTTTTGGGGGGCGGGGGGGAGAGAATAGGGTCCAATAAAGATGATAAAGTTTTAAAAAATAGAGATGAGAATTTAAATGTGAAAGAGCATGTGAAGGAGAATAGAGTTGTGGAGTTACCTAGGATAGAAGATGTTAAGGAGAATGGAGTTATGCAGTTGTCTGGGAGAGAAGAGGAGAATATGGTAGCCTCCTCTGTTTTTTTGGCAGATGGGGAAACCATAGGAGCAATAATACAAGATCCATGGTTGGTCAGTGGAAGAACTCAATAAGTTTTCTCTTGAAAAATCTCAAACAACTTTGAATCGCGGAATGAAGTACCTCTGGAAGTTGCAATTGATTCCCAATCAATTAGCATTTAATAATTACCCCAAACCTTATGGGTTGTTCTCTCAGAAGGATCGGAAAATTCATTTTATTTATTTGCTTACAAGGATTGGTTTGGAGGTAGTTCATTTTGAAGAGATTTTGAAGATTGAATATCTTTATTATAACAGTTTCACTGCTAGAGCAAATTATGACTTTTGGAAGGAAAGGAACAGCAGAGATTCTTTATAAAAAATAGGTTGTGGTTTAATAGGCAGAGTATTTATATTAAAAAGGTGGTCGGTGCGTACGTGCGTGCATGCGTACGCACTCCTGCGCTCCACCCATTACCCATGCACGGAACAATGGGTTCCAATGCTGGTTGCTGCATGCGTGGAGATGGGTGTGTGCCTGTGGAAAAGGGTGCACATCCACCTCCACCCACCATGGGCACCCACCCATTGGAAAAGGGCAAGAGATGGTCACTTAATAAAAACACCTTATTGGACAGATATGGAAGAGTATATAAAATATAATGAAAGGGTGGAGACTTTGCCTCTGTTTTTTTGGGAGGCTATGAAGGTGTTCCTTCAAGGTTAATGTATCTCAGCCATAGCCAATAAAAGAGAAGAGAGTTAAATGAATTAGGGTTAAAATTGGAGGCATTAAAAAACAAAAGATCAAACCTACGAAGGATTAACGGAAGCACTCGAGACTGAGAAGATTATAAGGAAGACCTTTTTCACAGGGGATGCAGAGCGTGGCAGATGTGGAAGGATGGGTGTGTGCTGGCTTCACTTCTCCTCTCATATACTTCTCCCACCTCAGAGTCTCCTGCTCCCTAAACACTCTTTGTCCCAACTTCCACTGTGCCTGGAATAACTCCATGAACATGTTCACTCTGCTCCCTACTTTTAAATTCCTTCTTAAAAAACCTACCGCTCCTGTTGGGTTTTCCATAGCTTTTCATCCCCACAGACTGCTCACCGATGCTTCCTCTATTGTGCTATCATTCAGGGTCCTTTCTCCCCTATAACTAAGGGCATTTTCACACAAAACACTCTCCACCCATGACCCACCCACCCACTATACATGTTACAGGCACCCATAGGGCAGCACTGCAACATGTATAGTGGGTGGGTGGTGAGTGTCCTGTGTGAAAATGCCCCAAGCTAAGCACATGCACCCGCAAATTCTCAACTTTCTGAATGTATCATTGGGTATTTTCAAGTGTGACACTACCACAGGTGGCCAAATTTACTCTGGCGTGGCCACCCATGGTGGTGTCATGTTAATCAATCTTGTATTAGCACCTACCAGATGTTAACTGTGGGCGGGAACAAACTTACCCCGGACTGTGGCAGGATTCACTCTGGTTATGTACTAGGCTCTCTGCAAGACCACATTCTTGAGTTAGCCCTGCCATGGGCCAGGAAAGCCTATGCCGGATTGTGGCCATCACGTCTGATGGCCTGCTCTACCTAACTCCAGCTGGTGTCCAGAGCTTTTCCAGCGGGCGCAGCAGCCTCATAGGCCACCGCATTTGCCCATCGGCGAGAAGGGCCGCAATGTGCTGAGCAGCATGGGGGGTGGGGCCATGCAGACCACATCCACACATCTCCCTGCCCCCTCCCCAGCAGCTGTCACTTTTTCTCAATGACAGGGCCTGATCCTGCCCATGGTGAGGACTCTCACGATGGGCAGGATCAAAACAGGACGGCTCCTCAAGCTGTCACAATTGAAAATACCCATTGTCTCTTCCTGTGTTGCTTTGTTCTTTATCTATCCTGACTAAGTCCCTTGGGGCAAGGGCCTGTCTCCAATAAATGCTCAGCAACAGGTCTACATCAATTTCATCACAAATTAAACCAGAGCACAAATGCATGCATTTGAAGCTTTGAAGCATGGGAACTACTCATCCTTGAAATCCAAAAGCAGGTTAGACTTTGACATTTCTACACTAGAATTTCAATCCGATCGGCTACAGCATAGGGCCCATTTGTGGTCCTATGCTGTGGCCATGAGGGCGGCAAAGAAGGAATTCTTTGCCGCCCTCAGAGCTGCTGCAAAGTCACGCCTGGCGGAACTCTTCTGGGTGGTGAGGGGGCTGGTCAGTCCAGCCTCCCTCCGCCTGGAGGGGGAGATATCCCAGGCCTGCTGCGAGGAGTTTGTCACCTACTTTGCAGAGATCACTCGGATTCAGCGTGATTTCAGAGCCAGGATTGATGCAGAGGAAGGAGAGCTTGGGATTATGGATGCCCCATCTGGTCCATCTTTGTGGGATCAGTTTCAGGAAGTGATGCCGGCTGATGCCGTGGGTGTCCTGGGGTCTGTTAGGGCCACCTTTTTCAAATTAGATCCATGCCCATCCTGGTTGGTGAAAGCCTCCAGGGAGACCTTGAGGCTGGTGCTGGTGGGGGTGATCAATGCCTCCCTTCGGGAGGGAAAGTGCCGGACTGTCTCAAGGAAGCGGTGGTGCGGCCCCTGTTAAAGAAACCATCTTTGGACATTGACACATCAGCTGGTTACCAGCCTGTCTTTAACCTTCCCTTTTTAGGTAAGGTTATTGAATGGGTTGTGGACCAGCAGCTCCGGGGTCACCTGGATGGCATCAAGTTTTCTAGACCCTTTTCAATTAAATTTCAATTCAATTTTATTAATGGCATCAGCTTTCACCATAGCCAAAAGTCACAAACCACAAGATTAAAAAACATAAAATGAATAACCATACAAAATACAAGAATAGTAAAAAAGTAAAACTCAAAATGAATAAATCATCAAAAGTAAATTAGTAACAAACTGATTCAAGTATTCAGAATCTACTAAAATCTAATGTGGGCAAGCAAGTCAAATAAGAATGTTAATCCAATTCGTCGCTTGATTTACCTAGAGACTTATTATTCATAGAGTGTCATAAAAATTTTAGTTGCGCCTGTACAAACTTTCTCCTCTTTGTAGCCAGACCAACAAAGGACACTACTGCAATTACATTTTCCACTGTTGACAATTTAGTTAAAAAATTAAATGTAGTATCTTCCCTTGCCTTTCTCGCCTTTTCCAATAGTGGAGCCAGCCATGTATCTCTAAGCTTGCGGTAATACGGACATCTTAAAATAAAATGTTCAACAGTTTCTATTTCATGCATAGAGCAAGTGCAATAACAAAGCTCATATTGTACTCCAGTAAAACGACCTTCTGGTACAGCTGTCTCAATTAATCAAACTCGAAGGAGCATAAAATTCCTTCTCAGGGAATCTCCCTGCCCCCTCACCACCCAGATAGCAAATCTAGATAGGGTTCTAAGGAAAAACTGGATTTTATTGCCCCAAAATCAGGTGCCACTTTCCACTGTTTAACTGAGGCAAAATCGTGTTGGATAGCTCTCTCTCTAGACCTAAGGACTAACTCTTTCTTCATATACTATAGACCTTCCCTGAAAATATGAGAAAGAAAACCCCATATTTCTTAACAAGGAAGCTAAGTAATGCACCCAAGGGTACATTCTGGCACCAGTATGTGCCAGCTCCTCCTTAGCACATTGTGCAGATAGAATCATCTGCTGATGGTTTAAAAGTTTCAGCCAGAATCCTAAGAAGGCCAGTCTTCCAAAATGTTCAACAGAGAGTAGGCCAGTTTCAGCCCGCAAAACAGAACCCAGAATGCTACTGCCAACCTTAAGTAACCTACATAAAGAAAAGATTGGTTCTGTACTCTTTCCAATATAATAATATCTGGAAAAGGAATAAATTCCAACCCATAGGTTAGCATAGTACGGATAAGTTCAACTGATAAGTTCGTAAAATTGTCAATGTAGATATACCCCTTGAGGGGTTGGCGGCTTTCAAGAGACTACTTGCAGATCTAGTTGCCAAGGAGGCTCTATTTTTGATTTGCATTACCCATATTCCTCTAGAGGTGAAAGTGACACCCAAATACATAACTGAATGGACTAATTTGAAGGAGAATTTATCCACCTTCCATTCAGTATTTGATGCTTTACCTCCCACCAACATATTTGATTTCCCGCTATTAATTGCTAGACCATTAGTATGACAGTAATTAATTAGCCCTCTAATGGCGCCTTTAAGTCCCTTCTCTGTCTGCGAGAACACCACTAGGTCATCTGCATATTGGAGAGCATGCAGAGGATAAGATTGAATCTTAGGCGGATGAGGATTTGACTTCTTTATAAAATCCACTAAATCTGCTACAAACTCTATTTATCGGAATTGGTGCACTTGGTGCATTACCTACTCCATATTTTACTCTATTATTATTATAAACATTTATATAGCACCAGCCATGTGCCTGGCGCTGTACAGAACATAGAAATAGACGCGGTCCCTGCCTGTGGCTTACAATCTAAAAGACAAGGAGGGGGAGACAGGGAGAGGGGACAGTGGGAGAGACAGGGGAGAAGACAAACAAACATTCAGGCGGATGCGGAGTCTCAGGTGCGTGTGCTTGGCTTGGTTACAATGAGGTTGGTTGCAGCAGTCTGCAGAGGAGGGCAGACAGTAAGTATATGGGGAACGACTAGCAGGCAATGGGAAAGGCGGCGAGGAAAAAGTGGGTCTTGAGGAGGGATTTGAAGGAGCGGAGAGAGGGGGCAAGGCGGATGTGGGTAGGGAGGGAGTTCCAGGTGAATCAGGGAGGAAAAGGAGTTTGTCATTCATCTCAATTTAACCCAAAATCAGTCCCGAGGCACAGAATTAAATGCTTTGTTGAAATCAATGAAAGCTAAATAAAGCTTTCCTTTCCTTATTTTAACGTATTTAGCAATCAAATGCATTAGAATAAAACAGTCCATAGTGTTGGGGATTTTGTTGTTAATTTCTGCCCAATTTTGTAAATACCAGAAAATCTTGGCAGCATATAGCTTACCAATGACCTAAAAAAGACTAATTGGGTGATAGCTAGCTGGATCTATGCGATCTCCCTTTTTGTAGATTGGAACTATCCAACTGGATCCCAAACTAGTTGGAATCTTACATGCCTGTGTTACCTTATTGAAAAGTCTACTCAAGATTGGAGCCCACCATGCTGGAGCAGCTTGTAACAGTTCTGCATTCACATAATCGGGCCCTGGTGACTTATTCGGTTTCAGGGCCCTAACACTTTCTTCCACTTCACACTCAATAAAGTGCAGATCCAAGGTCGAAAAGTTGGACTGAATATCTGGAGTTCCATTAAGATCAGAGGTATCTAAGCTCTTATCCTCATAAAGAGCTCCAAAAAACTCCTCCCAAGTGCTGCTGGCTATAGGGACATCCATGGTCTTTTGGTTGGGCTTTATTATCTTGTTCAAAATCCTCCAATAGAGACCAACATTACCAGTTCTAGTAGCTACCACAAATGTGGCCCAGATCTTGTTATAATAGGTGGCCTTTTTAGTTCTTAACAGAGACTTGTATTGGCTCTTTAGTTTTCAATCAGGGTTTCACCCAGGGTATGGCACCGAGACTGCGTTGGTGGCCTTGGTGGATGACCTCTGCCGAGAGATGGACTCAGGGCGTTCAACACTACTCATCCTGTTAGATCTCTCGGTTTCTTTTGATACAGTGGACCATGGGTTATTGCTGAGACGATTGTGGTCCCTGGGGGTGGGGGTGAACAGGATGGTCCTTGGATGGTTCCGCTCATTCCTCTCAGGAAGGAGTCAGTGGGTGGTGTTGGGGGCTGAAACATCTAGCCCCCGGGACCTCTCTTGCGGAGTACTGCAAGGTTCTATTTTGTCGCTATTATTGTTTAACATCTATATGCAACCCCTGGGGGAGGTTGTGAGATGGTTTGGTGTGTGTTGTCACCAATATGCTGATGACACCCAGCTATACCTCTCTTTTTAAACTTACCCAGGCCCTGCAATCTCGGTGCTTTCCCGGTGCCTGGAGGCAGTGACTGACTGGATGCGGTGGAGCAGACTGAGGCTGAATCCTGATAAGACGGAGATGATGTTGGTGGGTTGGGCAGTGGGGGTGATGGCTCCCCTCATTGAGGGGATCTGCTCCCTGGGTCTGGAGCTTGGGAGTCCTGTTGGACCCCAGCTTTCGTCTGGATTGCCAGGTAGAGGTGGTGGCGAAGGGAGCCTTTCGCCAGCTACATCTTGTACAGAGGCTCTGGCCATATGTTTCCAACTCTGACCTGGCCACCCTCATCCATGTGTTCATCACCTCGAAGCTGGATTACTGCAACGCCCTCTACGTGGGGCTGCCCCGGTGATGGTTCGGAAGCTGCAACTTGTGCAGAATGCGGCGGTCCGTCTTCTGACCGGGCCAGGGCGTAGGGAGCACATAACACCAGCACTCTGAGCTCTGCACTGGTTGCCTATAGCATTCTGAGCCCGATTCAAGATGCTGGTTTTAAACTTTAAAGCCCTATACAGCTTGGGCCCCTCCTATCTGAGAGACCGCCTCACTCTTTGGGTCTTGGGGTAATTTTTGTGATCCATCGGGGGCACTTTCGTGGGAGGTCCCCCGGGTTAGCCGAGGGGCCACAAAGGAGAAGGCGTTTTCGGTGGTCGCACCGCAGCTGTGGAACTCCCTCCTGGAGGAAGCTCAGCTGGCCCCAAGTCTGCTAGCCTTCCGCCGGGCCTGTAAGACCTGGCTGTTCGTCCAGGCCTTCAGGGAAGGAAGTGGGTAGGGGAGACAGGTAGTGGGCAGGGGACTGGGTTGGGTTATTTTAATCTGGGGGTTTTAGGTTGTTTTAATTGTATTTTTAGTTATGTTTTAAAATGTTGTTAGCTGCCCTGAGATGCTTGTAGCAGGAGGGGGTGGCATATACATTTTAATAATTAATAGATAACAAACTTTTGGTTCTTACAAGTTTTGCTATATTTTTAATTAAAATTAAACGAAGAATCAATACAGCAGAAATCCAAACTGAAGGATTCACTTGTATTCTTAATGTAATGAACTCACTATCTAAGTTCGCAGTGGCTTCAAGATGCAGATCAACTTCTTTCCAGTCTCCATAAACAGCTTTTATTTATTATTTATTCTTTCAAATTTGTACACTGCCCTTCCCACAAAGGCTCAGGGTGGCTTACAATAATAAAACAATGCAGAATTATCTTAGCAAGGGAGAAGCCAGGAATTATCTCTATCACTGATTTGTTGCGTAGTTTTGAGCAAATTGCTTCACCTTTTTGTAGCTAAGTCTTTCTATGTATAATATGAAGGCAAACCACATGTTGTGCTTGTTTATGTATCTTATGAGCAGGGACCCATGTTCATTACATTTTCCCGATCACCTCTAATGGGAAAAATGCAGTGAACATGGGTCCCTGCTTATGGGGTCATGTGAAAATTAGTTAATATGCTGACAGTTTTATCTTTGAGAAATATTCTATAGAAATACTAGGAATCATTAGGTTACTGATCTTTCTTCTTACTCTGAGGTGAGTCATAGTGCATTGTGGCTACTGAAAACAGTCAAAATCCATGTGAAGCTGTTCGAGACAGATGAGATTTGCAGTCTCTAGGAACAGCACATTGAGTGTGAAAATAAATCAAATAGCAACTTGTCCTTTTATTTTTCTTCCAACACTATATTCACCAAAGTTCCCACTTATTTACAGTGTAGCTACTACCCTATGGAGCTGCAAAACTCTGACTCAGGAGCAGTCCTCTCTCAGTTCATTTTCACTATGTGCTGCTGTGTTATGGTCCAAGCCCTGAACTTGAGCTCCCACTGCTTTTACCATCATTAACAAGCTTGATCCCCTAAAGCAATAACCTAGTATGGTTAAACTTTCAGTCTCACTGTATTGGTCAGTACTATTACTATTATTTATTGTGACTCTAGCTTTCGTCATGGTCTAAGTAAGCAAATAATACATAATAAATCAGCAGATAAACATTTAAGTTAAATTTCAATCAAAGAAAGTTAAACAATTTGTGAATCAAAATTATTAACAGTCTTTCCAGATGCACAAGGCACTTATAGAGAGCAGCCAAACCTTATAGCCATTAACTACAGTCTAATTGTAATTCTTATTATATATTCGGCTAGCTCTCATCTTAGCCAAGCCAAGCACATGAACAACAAAAAAGAAAAATAAGTAAATAAAGTGAACAAAATTGAATTAAATATGACAGAATAAAATCGACCCAAACAAAGAACAGGATCTAAAGTGCGTCCATCAACAATCGGCAAATCAAGGGAGCCTCAGAACGTTCTACATAAGCAAACTCGCACAGGCCTGCTCTTATTTTTTGCCTCTTACCTGCAAGCCAAACAAAATGTAGCCATTGCAAGAATTTCTTCCCTAGATGTCAGGGTCAATAACAGTCTGAAGGCATCCGAACGTCCAAGATTTGTCTGTTTCCCAAAAAAGGGGATGGACCCAAGTGGCCCTCAAACTTCAAGAATATGGGCATCTCAGTACAAAATGTTCTGTTTCAATTTCTTCCAAGCTGCAAGTGCACTGACGGTGCTCATACTCAATACGAGCATATCTTCCTTCGACTACTGCCGTTTGAATAAGCTGGAACCTTAATAAAGCATAGGCCCTACGTAAGGCCCTATTTAACAGCTGATCCACATACGGTTCTAAAGCAACGGTGTTCTTGATCACCCTTAGCCATGGGGCTACTCTCCAGTTGTGTACAATGCCAAGGTCCTCCTGTTTAGCTATATCTTTCAATCTGCAGATAATCTCTCTTTTAATTGTAGCCATGGGTTTCCCATAGAAGTACATGAGAGAAACCCATATTTTTCAGGAGAAGTGCTAGATATCTAACCCAGGAGTAAGCCCCAAACCTCCCCCCCCATGCTCCAATTCCTCCCTTAAACATTGGGTGGGCAATGCGTTTTCAGCTCGGGAAAGCAGTCTGATGAAGGCCATTTTACCAAGGGACTCCACAGAAAAAAGACCAGTTTCGTCTCGAACAACTGCTCCCGGTATATTGTTCCCAACCCTGAGTAAACGGAGGAATCGGTTTTGTACCCTTTCCAACTCAGCAACATTGGGAAATGGGATAATCTCTAATCCAAGGGATGCTGAAGGATGCACCTTAAATTGGAAAAATTGTATGAATGTGAAAAATTTGTATGAATGTGGATATAGAGACATTTCATGACAGATTCACGGCCTTCTGAATACCACATGCGGCCCTTGATGCCTTACTGGCTCTGTGGTTAATATGCTTACACCACATGCCTCTATCCGAGTAGACAACTCCCAGATACAAGAAGGACTTGACTACCGCCATGGTCTAGCCATTAATCGTCCAACTTGGCTTATGGTGTTTCCTACCCAAGGCCATAATATTGGACTTCCCCATGTTAATCTCCAGCCCATTAGTCTCACAGAACACCATCAGATTTTCTATAAGCCCTCTCAAGCCCTTTTCGGTTTGGGAGAGCAGGACTACATCAGCAGCATACTGTAAGGCATAGATTTATTTTATTTATTTAATATATTTATACCCCACCCCTCCTGCAAATGGATCGGGTAAGACCGAATCCTTGGGGGATTAGAATCTTCCTTTATGATGGAATCCACAAGATTTGAAACATACAAATTAAGTAGTAGGGGGGCCAGGACGCACCCCTGGCGGACTCCTCTTGAAATGGGTATTGGAGCACTCAGATTATTTGCTCTACCAGATCTAACCCTAGTTGTGTTGTTGGAGTACAACTGTACCTGTGTTACCAGGAGCTTTTCATCAATACCCATGGATTTCAATTTCATCCATAGGTTCCCACGTGGCACAGAGTCAAAAGCCTTTGTGAAGTCCACAAACGCCAAAAACAGTCTCCCCTTCCTGATCTTTGTGTATTTGTAAATTACATGTTGGAGAATGTAACAACAATTCATTGTTGAACATCCACTTCTGAAGCCAAATTGCTCCCTAGGGATTAGCTCCTTTTCATCCGCCCATTTCTGCATTCGTTGAAGGAGCAACTTGGCATAAAGTTTACCAACAATGGAGAGGAGACTGACTGGCCTATAACAAGTCGGGTTCATACTGTCCCCTTTCTTAAAAAAACAAGCTCGTTCACCAAGATTCTGGCACCTCACAGACGACATTGATTACACTGAACAGTTTATGCAAGATGGAGGACCAGCAGCTGGGGGCAGCCTGAAGAACTTCAGTGGTAATATGGTCTAGACCTGGTGCTTTATTTGGTTTCAGAACAGTTATTTGCTCCTCTATTTCTTTTACAGAGAATTCCAGCTCTACTTTGGTCAAAGTTCCCTGCCTGCCAGTCACCAAAACCGCTTCTGGCCCCTCCGACAGGGGATCTTTGGACAACAGTCCAAAGAATTCTTCCCAAGCAGAATTCGGGATCAAAGCTTTTACACCACTTGGGGTTGGTCTTATTATACAATTCAGGAGCCTCCAAAAATGGCTCTCATTCCCTGTCTTTAGGGCCACACAAGTTTGCCCACAATAAGTTATAAGAAGAAGATCTTTTAGTTACCAACAGCAACTTATAGTGCTTCCTCAAGGCCAGATATTGCTCCTGTTGAGGATGGGTTTGCTCCTTTGCCCAAGTGTTATTTAATCTAACTAGCTGTCCCTTAACTCCTCTGCATTCACGGTCAAACCAACCCTTTTGCCCCCCTGACTGCGACTGCTCTGGGGACCTAAGGAGATTTTCTTGGAAATAAAGTGTAATAATTTCTACATATTTCTGGAAAACTATATCCGTAGTTTGGCCCTCCAATAAAGAGGTACTCAAATGTTTAGCAATTTGAGCATTACACAGGTCGTATACTTTAGACAACGTCTGGGAGTCAGACCACTTCCTTAATTTATATTGGTCAGTAAAAAGATTGTGGTAATTGTTTTTAGCAAAGCAGCATTTGCATATGTGACTTTTAACATTCTTTTTCCCATTAGAAACCAACTTAGGACCAGACTCTGCAAGTAATCAGTTACTGCTCAGTATGAATAAAAAGGTACAAAGTGCAGATTAGCATCAGGAATGGTGGCAGAAACTAGCCCTTAGAAAGATCTGTTGATGCGGATGGAATTAATTTCACTTTTGAAATTAGAGGTGTCATTTCATGTTACTGCAGTAGCACATCTAAAAATCCTTCAAGCAATTGCTAAGGTCTGGACTCAAACAAAGTGTAATGCCTCCCCGCCCCCCCCCCCCCACCAAAAAAACCCCAACTACTCCTAGTTTAGAAGCTAAAAAGCTATCAGGAATTCTAAGACCATGCTCATATGAAACCCAGGGGAAAACTCCAGATAAGCCTACCTGGTGGAATCATCATTATTTATATAGTACCACCAATGTGCCTGGTGCAAAACAGTCAAGATTAGAGACATGTCCCTGACTGGGAAAAAATACACACACATTATATATATATATATATATATAAAATACATACATACATACATACACACACACACACACACTTTTACAGATGGGGAAAGGAGGCTCAGAATGCAAGACATGTCAACTGCCATCCACTGAATCCATAGTTTACATGGAATTTGAACTCTGATCTCCAGGTCCCAATCAGTACATAAGTATACCTCAGGAACATAGAGCCATTGTGTTGGGCCATACCAACCTGGGTGTTATAGAATTCCCTTACCATGGTATCAGATAGGGCCAGCCATACAAAATGTCCATAGTTAAAGTACCTAGCTACCAGGTAGAAGCTGCCACACAAAAGGACTTTACACTCTTGGGGGGTGGGGGTGATCCAGCAGCCTGTGTGCACTGCCCACAGGTGCAGTGCTTGGATGCGTGTGCATGCTGCGCACACTGTCAGCACGAGCGCAACCTGGGCCGTGCAGCCCCCGGGCCCATGCACCCCATGAGATAAAGCAAGTATGGCTTCTGCTCCATCCCCAGGGCAGCAGGGAGTGGGGGTGGTCACATTGGCCCAGATCGTGTTTTGCCTGGTGCAGCTGTGCTGTGCGTGCGTGCCTGAGTGCACATGTTTGGACCATGCGACACGCATAGTGATTGGCATGCATGAGCTGTTGGACTGCCCCCAAAGTTGTTCATTTGAAGCAGGTTTACCAGAGTGGTTTTCTCCCAGGTAAGCTGCGTTGTGTAAATATGCCCCAAGATATTTGTGACCACTTCCGAGTTCACTTGGGGTGATTTCAGACGTTACGAGATCACAGTCAACCACGCTCGATTCCGCGTGGTGGCTGTGATCGCGTAACGTCTGTTGGGGGAAACGGATGTTTCCCCCCAGATGTTACCACGGCATGGGATTGCATTCAACACGTGAGCGGCCGAAGCGGCGGGACCGGAGGCTGCCGCGTGTCGAATGCAATCCCATGCCGGGGTGAACCCCGGCATCTCATCTGGTCGGGCGCCACGGCCCGGGATCACCGGCGGGACCCCGGGCTGTGGCGAATCCGGCCCGACGCGGCGGCCGCATTGGCCCCGCCGCCCGCCCGTCTCCCCAGAGGG
>QEPC01002256.1:1267879-1290198 GCA_003113815.1 Sphenodon punctatus | reverse complement strand
GTTACGAGATCACAGTCAACCACGCTCGATTCCGCGTGGTGGCTGTGATCGCGTAACGTCTGTTGGGGGAAACGGATGTTTCCCCCCAGATGTTACCACGGCATGGGATTGCATTCAACACGTGAGCGGCCGAAGCGGCGGGACCGGAGGCTGCCGCGTGTCGAATGCAATCCCATGCCGGGGTGAACCCCGGCATCTCATCTGGTCGGGCGCCACGGCCCGGGATCACCGGCGGGACCCCGGGCTGTGGCGAATCCGGCCCGACGCGGCGGCCGCATTGGCCCCGCCGCCCGCCCGTCTCCCCAGAGGGCGGGCAGTGGGGAGCGTGGAGGGGACGGGGCCGTGCGGCTGCACGTTGCGCTGCGCGGCCCCGCCCCCTCCCAGATTCCCCGCTGGGATCCCCCCGGCACGTCTGATACGGCGTGACGGGGTGATCTCGGCGGGGAATTAATAGGGTGATTTCGGTACGGGGCCAAAGGGCCCCGTAATGTCTGAAATCACCCATAAATGCATTTGCTGTGTTGAAAACTAGGTTGTGTAAGTTTTCAGATCCTGGATATTGTAGAGTGGTCTAACCTTCTTCTAAGTCCACAAGTTCAATGACTGTTAATATGCCATAATCCTGAAATATTAAAGTACAGTCTCATGAGACAGGGCCAGCTGGATCCCCCTACCCCAGGAAAAGCGAATGGAGTCACCACACTTTGGGCCAGCAGGGAGAACAGTCCAAATGATCTGTATCCCCACGGGGAAACTAGGTGGGCAGACCGTCGCAAGTCCTTCCATGCCCCAGGGCATACCAAGGAGCCATTCACATGGATGGGCACCTGGCCCCACCCCACCCACGATCCCACCCCCTGTTGTGACAGACACATAAGAATGGAAAGCTATACCTGCAGCTCTATGGTGCCAGCAAACCTCACCATGAATCAGGGCTGCATGGGACCAGCCTGACGGTAGGTGACCCGTTACCCCACATTAGCCCAGGTGGGGTAACGGTAGCCCACGATGCATCACTGGTCTTCTCCAGTGGCCATGTTGTATAGCAGTCCACTGCCTGGCCCGGGGCAGAAGTGGGCAAACATCTGGCAGCTGTTAGCCTGATGGTCAGCTGCATTGAGAGCTAATGTGGGGGTAGGTTGCCCAATTTGTGATAACATCTCATGTGGCCTTATCCTTAGAGTTGAAAGGGACTTCGAGGGTCATTTAGTCCAACCCCCTGCTTGAATGCAGGATGACTAGAGCTACAACATCCTTGACAGATGGCGATCCACCCTCTTTTTGAAAGCCTCCAGCAATGGAGAGCCTACAGTTTCCGTAGGCAACTTGTTCCAGTGCCACACAGCTCTGGGTTAGGAAATTTTTCCTAATATTTAACTTAAAGTTAATTTATTAAAGTTCAATTTTAATTAGTTAAATTACTTTAACTTTGAAGTAACATTAGTATCTTTTAAATTTTGGGGGAATCAAAAGGATCACAGAGTTTGTCTCTCACAAATTTCCTTTTTGCGGATACCCAGAAACGCTGAACATGCTAAAGCTGTAGCTTTGTACCTGTTTCTAGCATTTCGTTTAAGGACGCCTATATGAATTGGTGTGATTTTTGTCTGCCAAATCTTCTCTTCTATGATTTAGACTGATTTGCTCTAAAATGGATTATTTGGCTTGATATAATTATTGGAGCTTCAGTTTTGACTCCTTAATGTCATGCGTTGAGAAGCTTCTCTGAATTGATGACTTTGTTGTTTTATGATTGAGAGTGGTATATTTTGGATTATATGTCCGTTTTATTATTGTCAGTTATATTTTGCTAATATGGCGGATAGCCTTAATAAAGTGTATGGCACATAGAGTTGGCTCAGCTCGTCAGGCACGGAGCACAATAGAAATATCAGGTGACCCATTCTACATGATCTATCCCATTCCCTGCCATCCTGCTCAGGGGTGTGCATGTTTTCGTTATTACAAAAATGATAATGAAAATTGTAATTTTCATTATTGCTATTGCAATAACAAAAATGACAAATAATGAAAATAGAAATGAAAATGACTTGTTTTTTAAATAAAGGGGAAAAAACTGAAACATTTACAGCTATAGCTTTTTAAATTCTTATTCAATTCTGATGAAATGTGAGGAGATAGTGCCCTCCATTGGGGGTACAATGTGTACCAGTTTTCGAAAAGATTAGATAAAGGGAACCGATTTTAGAAGCAACTGAACGTTGTGATTTTAGGAAAAACTCCATAAATATTCATGGCTACAACTTCATGTTCCAACCAATTTGCATGAATCCTGTGGATATTATGTCCCTCCACAAGATTAACAATCCTGTCAATTTTCAAAAAGATTGGATGAAGGGTATTGATAGTATAAGACATTAACCTGAAAATACATTTCCAGCTGTAACATTTTTATATTCCATCCGGTTTACAAGACATTTGGCAGGAATGTATCACATACCTTCCCTGTCATCTCTGCCAAACTACTGGACAATTTGATAAAGGGACCCAGTTTTATAAGCAATTGAAGTTGTCCCCTTGAAGACCATTATTCAGATAAATAGCAGAACATGCAGCGCCAGTCCAAGGCAGGCACCTGACGTGGAAGGGGGAGGGAGGCTGTAGAGCAACCTAAAAGGCAGACACATTCACTGGCCAATTAATGCATGCTTCCAGCTTTACAGGACCAATTGGTAGTGGCTTCGGTGGGCATAGGGGGCGGCCCTCAGACGGGCATAGAAGGGACATAACTGGGATTTTGGGGAGAGCCTCCCAGTAATCAGGAGACAGTTTACACATCCTTCATCACCTCTAGGCTTGACTACTGTAACGCGCTCTACGTGGGGCTACCTTTGGTGACGGTACGGAGACTGCAGCTGGTGCAGAATGCGGTGGCCCATCTCCTGCTGGGATTGGGCATCCGAGAACATATTACACCGGTTCTTCGGTCTCTGAACTGGCTGCCTGTAGTCTTCCAGGCCCGATTCAAGGTGTTGGTGCTCACCTATAAAGCCAATGGCCTCGGCCCAACCTATTTGCAGGACTGCCTCACCCCTCCGGGTTCTGAATTGGCCCCTGGTCATCGGGGGGGGGGGTGTAGTGCTCTCCTGGAGGTCCCCTGAGTCTTCCGGGGGGCCACAATGGAGAGGGCCTTCTCAGTAGCTGCCCCACGGCTGTGGAACTCCCTACCAGTGGAGGCCCGTTTGGCCTCGAATCTACCCTTGTTTCGATGCTGTAGCAAGACATGGCTGTTTTGCCGGGCTTTTGAGGGGTGGGGCAGGAGGAGTAGAGTGTGGGAAATGGGTTAGGGTGGGGGGTGGTTGGGGATTTGTTATACCTCCCTTTGTTGTATATTTTAAAACGTTGTTTTTAATGTTAATTGTTCGATATTGTGCGCTGCCCAGAGCTGCCTGTGGCAGGATGGGCAGGTAAAAAATGCTTGAAAAATAGGTAAATAAATAAATCCAGGCTGACCAATTAGCACAAATCACATCCTGCAGCACTGACAGAGGACATAGAGATTCTCTTATTAGCTCTTTCCTAAACAGATGCTTCCGACTTCCCAGTAACAAGTGGGGGAGAGATGTTGGGATGGTCACAGCACAGAATGAGGATATTTGGTTGACATTTCTGCTGGTCAGTTGGCATCACAAACTGATCTTATACCACAGTGACACATAAGAAAATCCCTGGCATAGGCTCCTTCACTGCATATGCTATGTAGGCATATAAAATTGGGACCCTTTAGCACATCTTTCTGATATTTGGCAGAGATGATCGTGAAAGTGTAATATACAGCCCTGCCAAATTCCATGTAAACTGGTTGGATTACAAAGACACAGTCAGATAGGCAGGGCCCAGGACGTTTCAGGCTTTATAGGCCAAAACCAACACCTTGAATCGGGCCTGGAAAACCACCGTCAGTCAGTGCAGAGCACGGAGCACTGGTGTAATGTGCTCCCGGCGGCCCAGTCCCACTAAGAGACAGGCTGCCGCATTCTGCACCAGCTGCAATTTCCAAGCCATCATCATGTGTAGCCCCACGTAGAGCACATTACAGTAATCTAGTCTAGAGATGATGAAAGCATGGACGACATTGGCCAGGTCCGAGTCTGAGACAAACAGCCGAAGCCATTGCACCAGATGTAGTTGGCGGAAAGCACGCCTCGCCACAGTCTCCACCTGGAGATCCAGGTGGAGCTGCACATCAAGGAGCACCCCCAGACTCCATATCCCCAGGCTCCAATGGAAGGCAGACCCCATCAATAATGGGGGCCACCAACTCCATCACCTTACCCACTAACATCACCTCCGTCTTGTCAGGATTCCGCTTCAGTCGATTAGCCCTCATCCAGTCCCCCACAGCCGCCAAACACCGAGTAAGTACCGAGACCGCCGAGCCTGGGTCTGTTGAAAAAGAGAGGTACAGCTGGGTGTCATCAGCATATTGATCACACCGAACCTCCTAATCACCTCGCCGAGCGGCTGCATATACACGTTGAACAGGAAAGGGGACAAAATAGAACCCTGCGGGACTCCACGCAAGAGGTGTCGGTATGATGAAAAATAATCCCTGAACACCACTTGCTGGATTCTTCTGGTCAGGAAAGAGTGGAACCATTCGAGAACAGACCCGCCCACCCCTGCAGAGTACCACAGGCACGCCACCAACATCTCATGATCAACAGTGTCAAACGCCACCAACAGATCTAACAATATCAACAGGGTCGAAAGACCCTGCTCCAATTCCCACTGAGGGACTACCTCTGATCCTGCTCAAAGGTAATGGGTTTTAAAAAATAAATGGATATTTTCAAAAGGCAAAAAGCCAGAGAGCATAAGATCCGTTATGTCACTATGTGTTCACAAACGCATTTGGAATTCAAAAGCATGGCTTCATTCAATTAATTTTACCTGTTATTGTTGTTATTCCACCAAGTCAATGCAAAATTATTCCCTATAGTTATTTGTCTGTGTTTGTGTGTATCTGATTTCAAGAAAGGTATCCAAAAAAGACTCTTTTACCTTTTTTTTATTTTAATCAATTTTTAGGCCATCTTTGCATTCATCTATAGGGTCAATAGATGAATGCAAAGATGGCCATCATAGACGGATCATTATCTCCTCCAGACCGATCTCTTGGCAGATGTCTGCCCCTGGAGAGGTGTAGGACCAGTTCGGTTGGTCCACCCCCCTGGAGACTTATGGAACCAGAGAGGTTCTAGAATGCCCTAGAGGAATTGCCTCCTGATCTCGATGACTTCATTGTCTTCTGAAACAACTTGACTGAGGCCATTGACTGAATGGCTCCCAGGCATCCATTTCTGGAATGCCGATGATGTGGGTCCCGTTGGTTTACAGAGGACCTGTGCTGGATGAAGCAGGAAGGACGGCGGTTGGAGTGACGGTGGCACCGGAGTTATGCTGAAACCAATCGATTGCAACATAAAACTAGTTTAAAAGCTTACGCTGTGGCGTTGTAGGCAGCAAAGAAAGAGTTCTTTGCTGCCCTCATAGCATCCGCAAAGTCACGTGCAGTGGAGCTTTTCTGGGTGGTGCAGCAGCTGGTCAGTCTGGCCTCTCTCTGCCTGGAACTGGAATCTTCCAGTGCCCGCTGTGACATGTTTGTTGACTTTGTGGATAAAATCACTCAGATTCACTGCGACTTTGATGCTGCACTTATAACAGTAGGTGAACCTGAGGGGGTGGGGGACCCGCCTTGTCTGATTTCATGGGATCAATTTCAGTGGGTGTCGCCCGCTGATGTGGTGGAGGTCCTTGGGGCTGTAAGGGCCACCCATTGTGAATTAGATCCATTCCCATCCTGGCTGGTCAAGGCCTCCTGGGAGACATTAGGGCTGTTGCTGGCGGGGGTTGGCAATGCCTCTCTTAGGGAGGGCAGGGTACTGAGCCACCTCAAAGAGGCTGTGGTGAGGCCCCTGCTCAAGACACAGTCTCTTGACACTGACTCCCCAGCCAGCTATCGGCCAGTCTCTAACCTTCCCTAAAAAGGAATTGATCAGGTGGTGGCTAGGCAGCTTCAGGGGTATGTAGATTGGGTCAGTTTCCTTGATCCTTCGCAGTCTGGTTTTCACCCTGGTTTGGCACGGAGACTGCGCTTGTGGCTTTGGTTGATGTCCTGCACCGTGAATTAGACCGGGGCAGATTTTCTATTTTAATTCTATTAGATCTGTCGGCTGCATTTGATACTGTTGACCAGGAGAGGTTGGTGGCTCGGCTGTGGGACCGGGCCAGGGTGGGCAGAATTGTTCTTGAATGGTTTCGTTCGTTCCTAGCTGGGAGAACTGTGTGTGTGGTTCTCGGGGAATGTACTTAATCTCCCCGGCACCTCACGCATGGAGTCCTGCAGAGTTCTATTCTGCCCCCCCTCCTGTTCAATGAGTATATGCAGCCTTTGGGCAAGGTCGTGAGAGGGTTCAGCATGCATTGTCATCAGTATGCCGATGACGCACAACTTTACCTCTCTTTTTCTGTAGACCCAGACCTGGCAGTCTCGATGCTAATCCAGTGCTTGGCAGCTGTGGGGGACTGGATGAGGGCAAGCCGTCTGAAGTTGAATCCTGACAAGATGGAGGTGACATTGGTGGGTAGGGCTGGGGTGTGTGTGGCCCCCATCCTCCTCCTATGGTCACACAGGTCCAAAGCCTGGTGGTGCTCCTTAACTCACAGCTCCGCCTGGATCTCCAGGTAGAGGCTGTAGCGAAGGAAGCATTTCGCCAATTACATCTGGAACGACGGCTGCGGCCGTATGTTTCGGACTCTGATCTGGCCACCATCATCCATGCCTTTATCACCTCTAGACTAGACTACTGTAACACACTCTACATGGGGCTTCCCTTGGGGATGGTCCGAAGGTTGCAGCTGGTGCAGAATGCGGCAGCCCATCTCTTAACAGGAACAGGTCGCCGGGAGCACATTACACCGGTGCTCCGTTCTCTGCACTGGCTGCCTATTATCTTCTGGGCCCAATTCAAGGCGCTGTTAATGACCTAAAAAGCCCTAAATGGCCTGGGTCTGGCTTACCTGCGGGATCGCCTCGGGCCCCAGATTGCGGCCCCTGCAGTCGGCTGGGGACGCCGGACTCGAAGTCCCCCGGGTTGCGACAAGGGTTCTCAGTGGCCACTTCTAGGCTGTGGAACTCCCTTCCGACGGAGACCTGCTTGGACCTGGACCTCCCCTCTTTCCGTAGACAGTGTAAGACCTGGCTGTTCTGCCGGGCTTTTGGAGAGGGAAGACAGGTAGGGTGGGGCGGGTTGGGGAGTCGAATTCTGCCCTTTTTTATCCTTTTAAATGTTTTAATTATATTTTATGTGTTTTATTGATGCTTGTATGCTGCCCCGAACTGCTCTCGAGCAGGAGGGGGTGGGGTATAAAACTAGTAAAATAAAATAAAATAAAAATAAATAGCATAATATTGTCCTTCGAGCAGGGAGATCAGGTGTATGGGTTTTTAGCACTAATGTAGCATGTCATTACACTATCCTTTCCCTATAATTGTCAAATAATTTATATTTTATCCCAAATATCCTTTGAAACACAGTTTCCAAATGTCACTTAAAAAATAGAAGGCTAGAATACATGTCATTAATGTGACATTTCACATCAGACAAAATCAATCACATTGTGCATTAACAGAAGGATCACAACATGAATGTTGCAAATTGGGACAGCTGGCCTCATTGCAATGCAAAACAAAGCAGCTTCTGAGGCAACCTGAGGGCTTCTATTCCCCAGGCTCAGATGCATTCCTGGATGTAAACCACCACCACCACCACATTTGAAGGGGGCAAAAAGTGACTGCTTTGCTGTGTCGCCTGCTATAAGTATTGACAAATGTTCTTGAGAAGGGTTTGAATCCCCTTCCTGTCAGATGAAGATGAACTAACAGGACGTCAGCTGCCTGTAAATAAAAATCAGGGTGAAACAGGGATACATCTAAACAAAAGTGTGGGGATTCATACATCATATTTCCAGAAGCCATTCAGTCAGACTAATTGATCCAGTCATGCTTGTTATACCAGAGCATTTGAAGTAGTCTTCCAATTTATGTCCAAATCTTTGAAAATATGCCATCTATCTGGCCCCTTAAAATAGAATGGAGAACCTATAATCCACCTAAAATTAAGAAGTTTCCATCTACACTTGATGATCTTAAAATAATGTTATGGAGGAAATTTTAAAATGTTCCACTATTAATATTCCCTTTTCTGGTTTCCCTTCTTCGAGTGGATTGAGAAGTTAAAATCTTTATAGCACTTAGTGCTGCAAGGTACAATACACTCTAAGCTGATCCAGTGAGGCATTTAAGTGCATAGCTTTATGCACAAGTGAGGTACTCCCATTGCTTTAGATGGATTTACTCACATGTTAAAAAGTTAAGTGCATACCTACATGCCTTTTGGGAGGAGGGTTCAGTGTTTTGGAGGATCAAGCCCACAATGAGGAAATACTACAATTTTAGAGATTTGCTCATGTATATGAACCTCAGGGGGGGTAAAATTGATCTTCCCACTTGAAGTACATATACAAGATTATAGCTGCTCATTTTTGAGAAACCTAAAAAATAAGTTTTTGCAAATATTAAACATGGTTGCCTGTATACATCTAATCTGCCATATGGAGGATTTGGCAGACATTACACCCAGAAATACAAGTCAGTTGCTATAGTCAACATTCTCTATTTAGTTTACAAGTGTCACTTTTTGTAGTCCCTGCTGCCTGCTTTTATGGAAGTGAGGCAATAAGATTTACAAATCCTTCACCTTAAGGAGGCCTTGTTCCTGATCTCTGTTCAATCCAGTTTACAGTGCTGGTGAGATCAGAACCAGCCTCAATATAGTTAATATTCAATGTTCATAGAATACGCAAAAGTAAAGTAATAGGAATTAAAAAAATTGACCAGTAGGAGTTGTTTCTTCAAGAGTCCCAACTAAGAAATCCATAGAAGTTAGTAGACATTCTTTGAAAGTTCCTTATTCTTAGGGTGGCCATGCCTCCCCTTTAAAAGAAGATGCTTTTGAAAAATAATGCATTGGTTCCAGTGCCGCCCTGCACCATGCATTTCTCATAAGTGTCTTCTTTTAAAGTGGAGGTATGGCCACCCTATTTATTCTTCAGTAGCAATATCCCTTCATCTTACACTGGGATAAACTCAGAGATGAGTTTTTGATGTCAATAAGTTCACACTTGTAAAAAGCCATGAGAAATTAAATGAGTGCCTGTTAATCATCATTTATTCAGTCTTATTATAGTAGTGTCTCTGCCCTACACTGGCTCTCTCTAAGTGAATGTGTCATTCAGCATAAGCGCCTGGTTTTTACCTTCAAGGCTCTTCATGACCTTGCTCCCCCGTCTCCCTCCGCTCTTGTATCCTGGCGCACTCCTGCCTGGGAGCTTCGCTCCCCCTCTGTCCCCACCCTCACCTGCTCAGGATTTCCTTGCTCCTCTAAACATCTTCAGCCCTGATCCCTATTCTATCAGGCCTTCCCTGGGCAAACTCATTGCCTCCCACGGCTTCTAATATCACCTTTACGCTGATGACACTCAACTCTCTCTCTCCACCCTCTCTTTCCCCTTCTGTCCAAGCTTGCCTCATCAGCTGTCTCTCCGATATCTCCGCCTGGATGTCCCCAACGCCAGCTCAAGCTCAACATGTCTAAGACTGAACTCCTTATCTTTCCTCCCTACCTCTCTTCTCTATCCATCCTTATTGATGGTGTCATCATCCGTCCTGTTCCCCAATCCCGTAGCTTGGGCTTCGTCTTCGATACTCACCTCTCCTTTAAACCTTACATTGACTCTGTTGCCAAGTCCTGTCGCTTTGCCCTCCGTAACATTGCTCGGATTCGCCCCTTTCTGTCTCCTCAGCCAAAACCCTTGTTCATGCTATGGTCATCTTCCGCCTTGACTACTGCAACCTCCTCCTTGCTGGCCTCCCCCCACTCTCATCTGTCCCCCCTTATCTCCATCCAAAACTCCACTGCTAGGGTTATCCACTCGGCCCATCTTTTCGACCATGTGCAGCCTCTCCTCACTTCACTGGCACCCCTCCCCCAACGCATCCTTCACAAACTCCTGGTATTTACTTACAAACCCCTTCACAGCCTGGCTCCCCCTTACCTCTCAGCCCTTATCTCCTTACACGCTCCTGCACGCACTCTCCGCTCCTCCTCTGCCCCCTCCCTCGCTCTCCCTCATCTCCCCTAACCGCCTTCGTCCCTTCTCCCTCGCTGCCCCCCATGCCTGGAACTCCCTCCCTGCCCACATCTGCCTTGCCCCCTCCCTCCGCTCCTTCAAATCCCTCCTCAAAACCCGCCTTTCCCGACACTTGCTAGAACTTTCCTCTCAAGATTTACTGTCTGCCCTCCCCCTGACTGCAACCAGGCCAAGCACGTGCACCTGAGACTTCGCATCCACTTGAATGTTTTGTCCCTTGTCTCTCCCTATGTCCCCTCTCCTTGTCTCCCCACTCCGAGACTATTAGCTGTAAGCTGTAGGCAGGGACCGCGTCTATCTCATTGTTCTGTAAAGTGCCAGGTACACAGCTGGCGCTATACAAGTGCTAATAATAAATAATAATGCCTCCTCTCCCTCTCACTCAGAACCTAGTTCCCTGTAACTAAGTGAAGCACATGTGCCTGCAACTTCTCAACCTCATGAATGTACCCTTGCCTCTCCCAATGTCTGCCTCTCCCTTATCTCCCCCTCTCTTGTCTTAGATTGTAAACCCCTTAGGGGTAGGGACCAGTCCTTAACTACTGATTGTACCGTGCTAGGTCCAGCGCTGGTGCTATATGAGTAAATAATAATAGCAGCAGCTCCAGTCGCAGGCCATAGCTATAATAGCAGGTGCAGTCACACTGGGGCCCCATGCCCAGGCGGCCCCACACATATGTGGAGTGCATATGCACACTGGCGTGGATTGCCCCAGCAAGGGGCCCTTCTGCACCAGTGCCCACCCCCACCTAGTTATGCCCCTGCCCAGTCAGACTAGGCTAAATAGCACTGAAGAACTTAGCATTTGAAGTCTGTAAACATGGTCGAGATTGCAGTAAATTTGGAATTTAGACTTGAGACCAGTCTGTACAGGGTAGGACCTGTCTGCATTTTGGTTCTTACACAATGTGGCTGCTTAATGAACACTTAAAACATCATAAGTAGTACTTTCCAAAAGTACAATTGGCAGTTTGGCTCCTTCTTCTCACCGACTTCAATGCCTAGCTGTCATGTGTGCCTTTGAAAATCTCTCCCATTATGCTTTAGACCACACCCCTTATTGGATTTTCTATATCCCTTGGGAAGTTTCTGTGGTGAATTATTTTCCTGTGTTAATTTCCTCATTACATTCACAGAGATACACACACAGGATTGTAAATTAGACAGGCATTAAAAAGTACATTTCTGTTTATTTTTAATATGCAGTAGTAGCATTTTGAACGAGCAGTACGAGGGAAGAAAGCAAAGCTAATTGAGAGAGTGACAAGGAGTAAAGATGGCATGAAGTGTGATTTAATTTCCTAATCCTTTGTAGCAGTATAAGCTCTTTGAAGATAAATATATATTGTAAGAGAACAATTTTATATTTCCAAAAAAACATCCCCAGTAATAATTGTTTGCATTATTTTTACAGTCTGGCATCACCACCTAATAGCCCGTGGATTTACAGATTCTCTTCTAGTCTAAGCAATAAACTGCCTTTCAAATAAGATGTATGTTGCCTGATTTCAAAACAAATGTAACAAACATTAGAGAATAAAGGTACAAGCTTGTGAGGCAGGATACAAGTTCATTCTACAAGACTGTCTTATACAGAAGCTTCTGACATAAGTCACGTCTATTGGATGTGATAGATAGCAGGAGATTGGACACTGCCATTAAGAGCAGCATGCCCTTTATTTTTATTTACCTGGAGAATTATATTTATGTTTACTTGGAAAAATATTTTAAACTGCCTTCCCTTTATAAATATTCATCTTATCAGAATCATAAAAATACTCAAGTTTTCTGTCTGTAATACTCTTTTTAAATCCATTAAGGTTCATTTTTTCATTAGGTTTTCTTCATCTTATTCACTCCCAAAATGCCCAATCAGGTTTTTTTTATAGTATTCATCACCATAGCATCCAAATGCTGTTCAAACAAACTAGGTCTGGAGAGGGGAATCAACCATAATTACAAACCATCATTATGTTGACTCTTCTTGTAGGCAATATCCCTCTAGCTTAAACATATTAAAATGTTTATTTCAAAATCATGTATGTATATATATACACACATACATACAAACACAGTAAAGAGGTCATGCACAAGATAGGAAACGATTGTACCACAGTTTTTATGCAATTATAGCCGAAGATACAATTATTCACCTAACACAGTAGCCATAAACATCTAGGCAATCAAAAGCAAAATCCCTTCAAGGTACTTTTACTTGTCTTTTAAATTTATCTGCATATAAACCATTGTGCATATTTACCAAAGCCCTTATGTTTAACCACAATTCTTTCCAAAGCTACTTTCCCTTAAATAGTAAATCTGGCTGCCACTGGTATTCTGAACATTGCTATTTCAGATGATCCAGAATGTGTTAGTATGAACAAATCTCATACAAAATTTTTAAATCATCATGTGTGTTCCTCAAGTTTTCTGTCAGTGCTATGAAAATGGATACATATGCTGTGGGACCTTTTATGAACATTACAATAATATTTTTCATTTTGGCACTACATTCATTCTCTTCTTGTTTTAGACTCCAACACTTCAACTGTGGCGATTTACTGGCCTGTTTTATCTAAATTCTGTGAGTATACATATGTAAAAAGACAAAAGAATTTCAGATCACATTTACCTGCTAGATTCTGCAGATGTGATGGAAATTATTGGAGGAATTCTCAGTGCAAGCGTAGTGGGTCTTTGTATCGTCTCCATGTCACCTTTTTTATCCCAGTCGGCTTGCTCCAGTTGTCTGAAAGCCAGAGGCGGAAGTTGGATGTTACGGCAGGAAAGTCTACGCACACGGTAATGTTCCATTCCTTGCAAAATCCCTTCATCCTCACTTCTGGAGTGCAGGGTTTCTTCAGATACCTACAACCAGGGAAAGAAAAGTCAATTTTCTACAGTTATTTTTCATAACCTACAGTTCATATATTAAGTATGAGATTTTATCTACTAATAATTTGATTGTATGTTTCTAGATTTGTTGACAAGATATCACACACAAGTCACAAAAAAGATCATGTTTGTGAAAAAAATGTTAAATGCGTAGGCTAAAGAAGAGACCCTCCCCCAGCCCTAAAAGAGGGGGGGGGGAAGAGTTTGTGCCTGCCCCTCCCCTGAACAGGGTGCTGGGCAGGGGTTGGGCAAAGGACTCCTTTGCCCTCCCGCCCATAAGCAGCGGCACCGGTGGGCCAATGGGGGAGAGGAGGGGCACCTGGTGGGTGGGTGGCATAGTCAGGTATATTTACCTGAAGCATCCAGGTGCCTCTTCCTCTCTCCTCAATCGCGGGGCCGCACAGAGAGGTTTTTCCATCTGACGCAGCTGTGTTCTCTGGGTGAGTAGCGAGGTGGGGCCCCGAGTAAGCATGTGAGGGGGGAACCCCCTATATCATATTTTTCCTCCAGAGCTTGGAAGGAGAAGCTGGCTTCGGTAGAAGCGCCGGGCTGAGTCTAAAGCCCGTTCGTGCATGGGGGGGGGTGGACCGCAGCATCGGGCCAACTTTATGCCCCGTAATTTTAAAGCCCCATTGGGGGTGTGGTGGAGCGGCCACCCCGCATGGACTCCCTTCACCCCCTGGAGAGCAGACCTCAACAATGTCTGCTCTTCAGGATGGGGAGAGGGGGAGCCACATGGAGCGCCGCTGCCGAGCAGTGCTGACACAATTTTACTTCTAAACCCCCCGGATGGGGGGGTGGGGCAGCAAGGCGGCACTCACTCAATTTTACTTAAACCCCCAGAATAGGGGGAGCCTGCATGGAGCACCCCCAGGCAGCACGGCCACTCAACCGGGACCAGAGCAGCAGCGCGAAGTTGGGCTTGAAGCCCCATGGGATGCAGAGTGGGGCACTGTACTTTTTTTTTTTCCCCCGAGGGGCTTCCCGGGGACACATGGGGCCCCACTGGAGGTGGGGTGAGGAGGGCATGCCATGTTAGTTCCTTCGGGGGACAGTCAATGTCTCTCCATGGGGGGGGCGTGTATGGAGCTGGCCCAAAGGGCTATGAAGCACTGTGGGGAAGGTGGCACATGCCCCTGGGGGTCTGCGTTACCCACCCTCGTGAAGGGGCGGCAGATCTAAGCCACTTGGGGGGACACGGAACATGGCTGCAGGAAAATGCAAGGGGTGGCCCACTCCAAGCACAGCATGGGGCTAACAGGGGAGCTTACAGGCCTTCAATCCCCACACATGCGGAAAAAGTTGCAGCATACTCACCTCCCTGCCCTATGTTAACCGAAGCTCTTTGTTTATCAGTACAAGTTGCAGGGTCATCATGGCGCCTGCCAGTCTGTCTGCTCGTGGTGGCAGGGGTTTCCAGGCTGGCTGGGTCACTAGGGCCTCAGCCCCTTCTGGGGAAAGGGGGCATCCCCAGGCAAGAGTTTGCGCCACCATGGGGTGAGAAGGGGCCAGGAGCAGGAGGACAGCGCTCCCAGGTACACCCTGCAGGACATCACGCAGATGATAGCCATCGCACTGCAGACAGCTCAGGCTCAGAGCTCGGAAGAAATGACAGGGGCCCCTCCTCCCCAAAAGCAGCTGCGGAATCGGAAAGTAACGCAGCAGGCTGGAAGCAGGATGGGCAGTCCTGAGGAGAACACGCAGCATGCCAAGAGCCAGAGGGGCGTGCCCGAGGCGGACATCAGGAGCTCAGGTGGATGGTCGCAGGCAGCCACGACAAATGCGCCAGGGATGAGCAGGATGACAGCTGTGCCCATGCTCCAAGGTGAGGGGCCCACGGGTCCCGCAGTGACTGTACTGTGGGGTCCGTGGGCCCGGGGGGCCTGACGCAGGTGCATAGCATGGGCATAACAGCTAGGCCCTCAGTTGCAGGTACTGGGGATTATGGGGGCACCGAGGTCCAGGCATAGGTTTGTAGCATGGGAGCAGTGGCAGGGCCCTCAGTGGCCAGTATTGGGGACTCTGTGGACCCTGGGGTCCCCGCACAAGTTTGTAACATGGACATAGTAACGGGGCCCATAATATCCGGTAGCGGCGGGATCACCGGCATTTCCGGTATCCGATAATGCCGGTACTGGGCGTACCGGCATTATCGGATTCAACCCGGTAAATCCGGTCCGGTTACTGGATTCTGGGTACCGGATTTTTTTTTACATTGCAACCATTTAAATGAATGGCTGCAATGTAAAAAACCCACCAAAAAGGTAAAAAACCCTCCCCGAGTCCAGGCTGCGCAGGTGGAAGGGAGGGGACACCCCCCACCCACCCTGGATTTTTCAACCTAGAGCCCCCCCAGCACCAGCGGCCGCGGCGTCCCAGCAGCAGCCGGTAAGTATAGACCTGATCCCTGGGGGGGGGGGGAGTTTAACACACACCCCAGGGATCACCCCTACTACGAAGTTCCCACTGTACCTTTTAGTTCAGCTGAGCTCCGGGTGCGGCAGCGGCGGCGGGCGGTTCGGCGGCCTCAGCGCCGGCTGTGGCTGCCGGCGTCAGAGACGCTGTAGGCCTTCCGGGGAAACCCGGAAGTTCCCCGGAAGGCCTACAGCGTCTCTGACGCCGGCAGCCACAGCCGGCGCTGAGGCCGCCGAACCGCNCCCCAGGGATCAGGTCTATACTTACCCGCTGCTGCTGGAACGCCGTGACCGCTGGTGCCGGAGGGGAATTTTTTTTTAAATCCAGGCTGGGCAGGGTGGGTGGGGGGTGTCCCCCCTTCCACCCGCACAGCCTGGGAGGGGGATGGGGGAGGAATTTTTTTATTCCATTGATTTGAATGGGGACACAGTGCCCCATTGAAATCAATGGAATAAAACCGGTACCGGTATACCGGATTTAATCCGGGAATCCGGTTTTTTGGGAATCGGAAACCGGTAAATCCGGTATCCGGTAATTGCCCCGGGGTCCCACCTCTAATATCCGGTATTGGGTGGGCCATGGGCCCTGAGTTCCTGGCACAGGTGGGTAACGCAAGCGTAGCAGCGGGGCTCACAGTCTCCAGTGCTGGGAGTACCGTGGACCTGGGCATCAGGGCTCAGGTCTGCAGCACAGGCACAGTGGTGAGGCCCAGTCCTGCTGTTGAGGGACAAGTGTTGCAGTGGTACTGGGAGAAATCAGCCGCGCTGGAGTTAAACGCCAATGCGGCCATCCCTGTGTGGGACACAACTGTAGTTTGCGCTGAGATGCAGGTTACTTATGGGCAGCCCGGTTTTACTCCGGGTTTGCATGCTTTTCCATTCCCATCTCTGCCTGGTGATCACTTATCTCTTCCAACCAAAGAGAAAATATGGAGAGGTGAGTTTGACATTATGTTGTTACACCGGGAGGATCTGGGCGGCGGGGGCACAGAGACTGACAAAGGGGAAGAGGGCAAGCGCAAGAAGCCCCTTGTACCCAGGAATCCCTTTGTACCCAGGACTTGGGAGAAATGGTCCACCTGTTTTTATATTTACATGGGGGTGTGGCATACAAATTCCCAAGTAGGGTGTGGCAGTTAGTTCAGCACACTGCTACCATCCAGAAGACCTATAGTGATTTTGGGGGGACGGCCTGGCTCCAGTACGACGAGATTTTCATCGCAGGGCGGCATCTAACCCCCACACGCGCTGGGACATTACTGACTATAATATGCATTCCCAAATTATGGCCCCGCACTGCCCTGTTGCTGGCATCTGCACAGGGAGCGGGGTGATGATCCCAGGGCCTTCAACAGCATCTTCTGGGAAGCCTGTATGCTGGGCATACGATGGGAAAGGGTGTTTTCGTTCCTGGTGCAAATACTCTCATTCCTGCTCAAACTGCGGAGGTGGTCACCCTGCCTTGTCCTGCCTTAGAGGGTGCCCCGAGTCAGGGAAGCAGAGGTTTGCTACTGGGGGCCCAAAGCAGGTACGGCACGGGGGTGGTGGGTCACACCAACCAGGTGGGGGCGCTGGGGCTGGTGCCTACGCCAATCAGGCTTGGGGTTCTCTACCCTCTTTTGCAGTGTTACCCCAACAGGGTCGACGTTGACTTGTGGCGGGGTTTCTCAGAGGGTTTTGAGATCCCATACATGAGTCCACAGGTTAGCCTGACAGCTAAGAACCTCAAGTCTGTACGGGGAATGGAGGGGGTGGTGTAGAATAAGATAAAGAAGGAGATTGTAGCTGGAAGGGTAGCAAGTCCATATGACTCGCCTCCCCTCTCTCCCCTGCCATGCTCCCCACTGGGGATAGTGCCAAAAAAGGCACCTGGGGAGTTCCGTTTGATCCATCATCTGTCATACCCCAGAGGCAGTTCTGTTAATGATGGGACTGAGCCCGTGCTGTGCTCAGTACAGTACACATCGTTTGACGCTACCGTGCGTACATGTGGCAAGGGGGCACTCATGGGGAAGTGTGACAAAGTCAGCTTTCTGCCTCTTGCTGGTATCCCCAAGGGATTTTGACCTATTGGGCTTTTCATTTAATGGCCAGTTTTTCTATGATAAAGCCATGCCCATTGGCTGTGCCATTTCCTGTACAGCATTCGAGCATTTCAGCACCATGCTGGAGTGGGCAGTCAGGGTCCGGGCTGGATTACCTTCCATATCGCACTCTCTCAATGATTATCTCTTTTCAGGGCAGGCGAGTACCCAGGACTGCACCCATTTAATGGCCGTGTTTACTATGGTTGCGGGCGAATTGGGCATCCCATTGGCCAGGGGCAAAAACGAGGGTCCCGTGACACAGCTTTCCTTTTTGGGGATAATCATTGACACAGTGTCTTGCACATCTAGCCTCCCTCAGGACAAGCTAGCCTTGTTGCGGGGGCTGCTCACAGACACTCTGGCCGCCAGGAAGGCGACACTGAGGGCCTTACAAAAACTCTCCTCGTCACCTCAATTTTGCATGTAGGGTGGTAGCCCCAGGCCAGGCTTTCTGTACGCGGTTCGGGTGACCAACTGCAGGTGTGACAGCCGTCCACCACCACATACGTATAATGAAGGGTATCAGGGCTGACCTACTGGTCTGGCTTGCATTCCTCCAGAACTACAATGGGATTTCCCTGTGGCGGGAGGTACGGCTACTAGAGGCGGACATGCAGATGATATCTGACTATGGGGGAGATTGGCTTTAGGGTGGATTGGCTTCAGGGTGTTCTTTGAGGGTAGCTAGTGCTCGCGGTGCTGGCCACCGGAATGGGTACAGCACCTGATTTATCTCAGCCCCCTTACCTGCTTTATGTACACAAGTTCTTTACTACTGTTGTCTGTTTATGTTATGTGTTATATACACTGTAATGAAGTTGTAGCCAAGGCCTTTTTACCAAGAGCATGTCTGTCTGTTCCTATGGGTGGTGCAGGCACAAGGGTTGGTTGGAATGATGCAATGTATTTGTAGAGACTAATTTAAATACTGACATTCAGATGATGCTTTAATATCAAAACAGCTAGTTATATGTAGGCATTCAAAACATTTAGACTGATACACATACATCAACCTGAACAGACAAACAACATGTGTGGACTAGTGTTTACTCCCTACTGCCTTCTCTTTTAAGGAAGCAGTGGGAGTCTTAAAATAGCTGCACATCAATAAAATGGAGTGGCTGCATTTTTTAAAACAAAGTTGAAAAGTTGGAGAGAATTTAGAGAAGACCTGGAGGAATGAGTGGATATCTGGCAAACAAACCTTATGGCAAAAGTCTTAAGGAAATCTGTCTAGTTTAACTAAAAGTTAAAAAGAGTGACTTGATTATGTTGTATAGATACAATTTCAGAAAGAAAGAGTGGGGTACAAAGCATTATTTAATGTAGCAAAAGAACAAATGCCTGGAAGTTAATGCTGGAGAAGTTCCATATGGAAACAGCATTTTAAAAAACACCACCACCTAGTAGTCATGGTGATTAACCATTGAGGGCATTTTCAGACGAACTAACCCGGACTAGTTAGAATAAACTCTGGTGCTTATCAGTCAGTGCTTACAAACTGGTACCAGTCTGAGATCTACAAATTTGGCTTTCAAGATACATCAAGCACACTGTTCAGCATCTTGAGACAAAGGTATTGCAACATTTCAGAAATCAGCTGAAGGAGAATGCAGGTCACCAAAGAAAATGAAACATTGAGTGTTTTTAGATGGATGCGATGGCAGCCTGCCCATGGAGCTGCTCCAGGGGTGCACCTGCTCCCAGTCCCAACTGGGTTCACTGTAGATGGAGCTAACTTAGGTTTCCCCCTAAGCCCCCCCCCCAAACACCCACACACCACAGAGTTGTGGGCAGAATGCCCAATGCTCTAGGCTGGCACCCGCAACTGTACGGTGTTGGTGTTGTTGGGGCAACAGCCGGCTGGGAGTGGAGCTGTAGCATGGGGCCACTGCACAGACAGACAGCAACTCCACTCTGGATTGGTGCCCCAGGTTTGGCTGGCCCACTCCACTGGCAGCACTCTAGGATGTTCCGGGCCGGGCTGGGTCTGTTTACACCCATTATCTTCAAGAGCAGCAAAAAACTTGAAGCAGCTGTATGGGAAATGTTCAGTGGTACAGCATCAACAATTCATGACAGCATTTATTCTTCATCATGAAATTCTGAAAGCTTCCAAGGCACCTTTACCATCAAAACAGTAAAAGATACCATAAAAGTAGCAAAAGTGCCTGAACGGTAGTTGCTCTTCAGATAGACAGGTCAACCCAGGGGTTGAATAAATTTAATTTATTTTATTAACACATTTGATATCCCACCCCTCCTGCCAAAGGCAGCTCGGAGCAGCTTATAACATATATAATCATACACATAAAAATACAGAAACAACAAACAAAACATCTAAAAAGGGGGAGGAGGAGAGGGAAAAAAAGGGGTGAAACATCCCCCCCCCGGGAAAAAAGGAGGGGGGCGGAAGGGGACAATACTAAGGTTCTTCACAGAAGCAGGCAGTTTTTAAATGGGATGGGGGATGGGATGGGTCTGCATGCAGCAGATGGAGCGCCGCTACGTGGGCCATGTGTAGGAGGAGGGGGCAGACAGACAGTCATATACCCATCTAGTCCCACCTCCATGCACGGAGCAACTCGCCTTTTTGCCGGTTGCTCCATCCATGGGGGATGGGTGGAGATGGATGGAGGTGCATGGATTGCAGGAGTATATGCCCATGCACTCCACATTCAAGTGAGACGCTCTCACATATGGACACTGGGTGTCCATGCTTGGGAGCATCTAATTTAAAAATATCCTTAGTATGGAATTGCATACACTATTCAGCAATACATATTACGGTTTTCATCCATGTACCTTATCAGGTAATTGGACCCCGGAAGGTGGACACTCCCTAAATAGATACTCCAGTAGTCACTCATAAGACAGACAGTTTTAGAGATGCCATGACTTTTGTAAGATTTAAACAGCCAAATCTTCTGTACCTTATGCCATAATTATCAAACCATGGACTCTTGGACTGTTAGCCAGATTTTTTGGAGGCAATTTCTCTATGGTGTATATGCAATAAAATTCTAAAAAACATGCAAAGAATAAGTGGAATGAATTCAGTGCACTGGGGATTTCAGTACAATAATGATACCTGTAAGACTACTCTGCAAAAAATGAAACTGCAATCATGCACCAGCAAATCTTTTAGTACATAATGAAAGACTGAAGCAAAACATTTGAAATTCGAGTACTTTATGTACATATGTCTGATGTCTTTGAAGGCAATACGTTCAGCATTTCTGGATGGCAAGAGGCTTATTTAGGTGCCTAACATTGGCATTTGGTTCACGTATTTGGGCATCCAAGTCTACACATTTTCGCCTAAGAGGCCTTGTGTTTCCTAAAGATCTAAAAATAGCATTAGGAAACATTACTAGAGTTTCTTTTTACTATTACAAAATGGGATTATTGCAAACAAGGACGCATTAGCTCTGTATTTGCTAGATATTTAAATATGGCTCCATCATCACTGGCAACCCATCAACAAGAGCTACCGTTACCCAGTTCTAAAAGCATTTTGTAATATGATTTTGTTATACCATTTCTTTATGCCTATTTAGAAAATTAATTTGGTAAACTTTAGACTATAAAAGTAGTTAGGATGCATATGCACTTATAACTCAAATACTACTTCTTGGGATGCATGCCAGGAAACAGATGTATTCCAATTACTGCATACAGTGGACAAAATAGCACCCTTCATCAGTTTGAATGACACATCTCATGTTGCTTGAAAAGCATTTCACAGAAGTTAACAGGTGAGAATTGGTGTTTGTTTGCATAAACTTCCCACTGGGCATCCCCCCTTTGTTCATTTCATGCTCTTGTCATGCTTTGCAAGTATTGAAAAGTAGATCTTATCTCCCTTTAAAAATAAAATAAATAAATAAATGCTGTTCTAAGGCTATTGATAAAGTTCTCTCTTACTACAAACCATTCCTATTATCTTCTGGTTATCAGAACAATGATGCATACTTTTGTTTACCCCACATTATAGAAATTAGTAGAGATCCCTATTGATAGGAGGTTATTTTGATGTTCATTTGTAACTGTTTTGATATTGTAGCCTAGGTCTTTACTTCTTAGTACTTGCATTTTAACTTTTAAAGTATTAAAACCTAGGCAATCTATTCATCTTTGTATACTCTCTATGCTTTTAAGTATTTATGTGAACATTATAGAAGTGTCAGCAGTAGGCGGGGCAGGTTGCGTGGCACGCAGGGTGCTCGAGGACAGGGGCTCCCAACACAGCCCCCGCAAACCCCGGAGTTACCAGATAGTCCGCCAGAGCCGGAGGCTCGTGGGGGTTCCCCTCCGGTGGCCCCGGAGGGGACTCAGGCAGTAGGGGAGTCCCCGGCTTTGCCGGAAGCAGGGACACGCCCCTTGCGGCTAGAAAGAGGGAAGCGGGGATTCGGAGACACGCCCCCAAGAGCGGGGAGTCAGGAAGGGCGTATCCCAAAGCCAGAGGGAACGCCCTTAGAGAACGTGGAGGGACGCCAGGAGGAGGCCCCGCCCCCTCAAGGCAGCCCAGCTGTAGCTTGTCCCCCGCCCCCGCAGCGCCGATCAGAGCGGCTGCGGGCGCGTACGAGGGCGGGGCCTGGGGCATAAAAGCCAGCGCCGCCTGGGAAACGGCGCTGGTGATTGTTGAAACTGGCCCCTTGCGTGAATTGAGAGAGTGAGAGAGAGA
>QEPC01002256.1:1205747-1232744 GCA_003113815.1 Sphenodon punctatus | reverse complement strand
GGCAAGATGTTTCAGCTCCCAGCACTACCCACGGGCTTCTTCCCAAGAGGAATGAACGAAACCATTCAAGAACGGTCCCGTCCAGCCCCCCCAGGTCACGCAGCCGTCTGAACAACAGCCCATGGTCCACGGTATCAAAAGCGGCCGAGAGATCTAGCAGGACAAGAAATGTTGAACGTCCTGTGTCCATCTCTCGGCGGAGATCGTCGACCAAGGACACCAACGCCATCTCAGTACCATAGCCGGGGCGGAACCCACATTGAAAAGGGTCGGAAACCAATGTTGTCTAGATGCGCCTGGAGCTGGATCGCCACCGCCCGTTCAATAACCTTCCCTAAAAAGGGAAGGTTAGAGACAGGTCGGTAGTTGGCGAGTGCGTCCATGTCCAACGATGGTTTCTTCAGCAGGAGGCGCACCACAGCCTCCTTGAGGCTGGGCGACAGCCTCCCCTGCTGCAAGGACGCGTTAACCACCCTTGCCAGCACCGTCCCCAACGTCTCCCTGGAGGCTTTCACCAACCAGGACGGGCATGGATCAAGTTCACAACAAGTGGCTCTCACAGACCCCAAGACCTCCACTGCATCGGCTGGCGTCACTTCCTGAAACTCCCCCCACAAAGATGGACCAGACCTCGTGCAGTCACCTCGTGCAGTCTTGGCGCTGGGGGTGGGGGGGAGCTGGCAGAGTGGTTGTCATCTATAAAGATAGTTTGGCCTTTCTGAGTTATCTGGTGCCTAACTCGTCTAATATAGAGTGTGTCCACCTTGTATTGGATTTGGCTGGGGATAGACTGGTAGTCCTCTCAGTGTACCAACCATCCCACTGCACAGCTGATTCCCTAACTGCTCTAGCTGAGCTGGTCTCAGAGGCGGTGTTGTAGTCATCCAGATTTATTGTCTTGAATGATTTCAACATACATGCTAAGGTTAGCCTTTCAGGGGCAGAGCAGGAGTTCTTGATCACCTATCCCAGATAATATCTGGTCCGATATGAGGCAAGGAACATGTTGGATTTGATGTTTTGCACCAGCCTGGATACAGGGGTTATGATCATCAGGGGTTTTGTTACAACACCATTGTCATGGATAGCTCATTACATTCTGAAGGCCCAGATCCCAGCCCTCCTATGCCTTCGTTGGGGTGGGGGACCAGTTAGGTTGGTCTGTCCCCAGAGGCTAATGGATCTAATTGGTTTCCAGAACTCTCTGGGGGATTCGCCTACTGAACTTAGCAGCCACTCTGTTGATACTGCAGTCGCTTTGTGGAATGGCATCTTGACTATGGCATGGACATCGATACGGTTGCACCCAGGCGTCCACTCCCACCCTGTGCAGCAGCACAGGTCCCCCTGGTTTCTGGAGGACCTGAGGTGGCTGAAGCAGATGGGAAGGCGGTTAGTGCACAGGTGGTGCTTGACTCATGCTGAAGCCGACCAATTGCAGCACAGATCTTTTAAAAGGACTATACCATGACTGTAATGGCAGCAAAGAACGTTTTCTTCTCCGCTAGAATAGCATCTGCAAAGTCTTGTCCAATAGAGCTGTTCCAGGTGTTTAGGGGCCTGGTTCATCTAGTCTGCCTCCACCCAGAGATGAATGCTTGCTGTGACATTTTTATTAATTACTTTGCAAACAAAATTGCTCATATTCACCACAACCTCGGTGCTTGCACTTCATCTGCAAAATCAGAGATTGAGGTTATGGAAGCTCAGTCTTCTCCTGTTTGTTTGGATCAGTTTCAATTAGTATCGACCTGTGTTGGGAGCAGTGAGGGTGAACAGTTGTGAATTAGATCCTTGCCCAACCTGGCTGGTGAAATGCTTTCCCTTTGGGAAGGTAGGGTATTGGACATTTTTAAAACTGCAGTTGTCTGGTCCCTACTTAAGAAACCATCTTTGGACGCTGACTCCCCTGTCAGCTATCAGTCTCTCTAACCTTCCCTTTTTAGAGATGGTTACTGAACGGGTGGTTGCCCAGCAACTCTGGGCTCATCTCAGTATCATCAGATTCCTGGACGTGTTTCAGTCTGGGTTTTATCCTGGGTATGGCACAAAGACTACGCTTGTGGCCTTGGTTGATGACCTGTGCCTAGAGATTGACAAGGGAAATTCCACCTTGTTGATCTTGTTAGCTCTTTTGGCGGCCTTTGACACAGATGCTCATGAGGTGTTGTTGACACGACTGCAGGATCTGGCTGAAGTGCACAGAACTGTTCGAGTGGTTCCTTTCCTTCCTGTCAGGGAAGGTCCCAGAGAGTGATGATGGACAATTGTTTGTCATCCTCTCAGAACCTTCCCTGTGACATGATATCCCACAGAGTTCTATTCTATCTCCCCTCTTGCTCAACTTGTATATAAGGCCACTGGGTGAGGTCATTCAGAGGTTTGGGGTGAAGTGCCATCACTATGCTGATGACACCCAGCTCAACCTTCTTTTTCATCTGACTCAGACCCTGCGGTCTCGGTGCTTACCTGCTGCCTAGCTGCTGTCCAGAACTGGATGAGGCGATTGAAGCTGAATCCAGACAAAACTGAGGTGGTGATGGTTGGTTGGTCTTGTGACCTGGAGGAGATTGGGACTCCTGTTATTGATGGGAGTCCAGCCCATTGGGGTTAGTCAGGTTTACAGTGTTGGAGTGCTTCTGGACCCCTTGCTGTGCCAGGATTGTCAGGTTGCAGAGGTGTCCACGAGCACTTTTCAACAATTCCATCTAGTGAGGAGGCTGTGGCCTTTTCTTTTGGACTCGTATCTGACCACCTTCATCCATGCTTTCAGCACCTCAAGGCTAGTTTACTGCAATGCGCTCTACATGGGGCTGCCCTTGATGACTGTTCAGAAGCTGCAGTTCATGCAGAATGCAGCAGCACACCTCCTTTCAGGGGTGGGGTGCCAAAAGCACATTACACTGGTGCTCTGAAGTCTGCATTGGCTTCCTATACCTCTCCGAGTCCAATTCTAGTTACTGGTTTTGACCTTTAAAGTCTAAACCAGTCTGGGCCCCACATATCTGAAAGATCGCCTATCCTTCCATGCCCCTGCGATCGGCTGGGAGTGCTTCCCTGGGGTATCATCCATTAGTCTTGTTCTAACGACAAGAACTTGCAGGGAACAATTCTCGGTTGCTGCCCCAGTTCTGTACAACTCCCTTCCCCCGAAGGTTCATTTGCCCAAGCCTAAGCATCTTCCAGAGGCGGTGTAAGATTTTCTATTTAAAAAGACATTTGGCAGGTGGGGATAGGGGATGGGGGGTTGGTGTTTGAATCTGGGGTATGGGTGGATGTGGGGAATGGGGAAGTGATATTACATTCCAATTCCAATTTTATTTATACCCCGCTCTCTCTCGACGACTCGAGGCGGCTTACAACAAAAATATGCCTTTCTGGATTTGCTATCCCACACAGGGGATCCAGATACAACTTACACTAAACATCACATATCAATTATAACTTTCCTGGATTTATTATCCCACACAGGGGATCCAGATACAACACATTAACATAGAGCAACACATTTCAAATATCACAAACCCTCCAACCCAGCTGATATACCAATCCAATAACCTCTCCCACACAACGAGTTTGGTTCTACACTCCAGCATTCTACCCCCTGCTGCCACCAGGGGATATCAGCCCACTCCACTCCTCTCTCACTGGAGGGAGCGAGCCCCACCATCCTCTACATCAACACACATAACCACCCCCCAAAAAATACACAAACCCCCAAACATCTCCGCCTCCGCCTCATTGCCCAGCCGAAGGGCACGGCCAAAGAGCAGGCCCCTTTGACCATGCCCCTTCGACACGTGCCTCCCGTACGCGCCTCCGGCACAGCCTCTACCCACTCCTATGCTTATAGGGAGCGTCCCACCCATAGCTGATTCCAAGCCCTGCCCCCGCACGGGTGGGTGGGGAGGAGAAGAGATCCCACGGCCCCCAAAGGGGTGTTGTGAGGGGTTGGGTTGGCGGGTTCTGGGGTTATGTTTGTATTTTAATGTTTTTATTTGTTACTTGGTTTTATGTTTTATCTTGTAAGCCACCCTGAGCCTTTTTGAAGGAAGGGTAGGATAAAAATCTAAATAAAATAAATAAATATCTGAACCCACCAGGCAAGATCATCCGGAGGTTTGGAGTGAGGTGCCATCAGTATGCTGATGACACCCAGCTGACCTCTTTTTCATCTGACCCAGGTCCCACAGCCTTGGTGCTTTCCCAGTGCCTGGCTGTGGTTCAGGACTGGATGATGGCAAGCCAGTTGAAGCTGAATCCAGACAAGACTGAATTGGTGATGGTTGGCCAAACTTGTGACTTGGAGAGGATTGGGACCCCTGTTATTGAGGGGTTATGACCCCTCTAGATACTCAGGTTCACAGCCTTGGAGTACTTTGGACCCCCTGCTGTGCCTGGATTATTAGTTTGTGGTCCTTTTCACCACAAAGTGGTCCTTTTCATCAACTCCATCTGGTGAGGAGACTGCAGTCCTTTCTGATTCAGATCTGACCACCATCATCCATGCTTTTATTACCTCAAGTCTAGATTACTGCAATGTGCTCAAATGGGGCTGCCCTTGGTGACTCTTCAGAAGCTGCAGCTGGTGCAGAACATGGCAGCCCAGCTCCTTTCGGGGGTGGGTCGCCATGAGCACATTACACCTGTGCTCTATAGTCTGCACTGGATTCCTATAGCTTTCTGGGCACAAACCAAGGTGCTGTTTTTGACCTTTATAAAGTCCTAAACTGCTTCGGCCCCGCATATCTAAAAGACTGCCTCTTCTTCCATGCTCCACTGCAACTCCTGCAGTCAGTCAGGAGTGCCCAGCCTCTCTTGCGGGTGTCACCTGCCAAATTTGTCCATACAACAAGGGCCCACAGAGAGGCATTCTTGGTTGTTTCCCCAGAATTATTGCACTCCCGTCCCCTGGAGGTCCACCAGAGCCCAAGCATATTCTGGAGATCGTGCAAAACTTTCCTTTTTGGCAGAGCATTTAGCAGGCTGGGATAGGAAGTTTCACAGTTAAGAAGCTTTCCCCATATATTTAACTGAAATCTACACTGCTGAAATTTAAGTCCATTCCCTTTTGCTCTGCCTTATGTGACAGTGATGAACAAATGTTCTCCATCTTCTTTGTGGCATCCTTTTAGATAGTTTAAAACTGCAGTCATGTCCCCCTTAGTCTTCTTTTCTTGATTCTTTCAGCCTTTCTGCATATGACTTTCCCTCCAGCCCTTTTATCATATTAGTTGCTCTCTTCTGAATTTTCTCGAGTTTTATCTACATCCTTCTTGAAGTGTAGTGTCCAAAACTGGACACAGTGAGATCTCATCAGTGGCTAGGGATGGGCGAACGCGGTTCAGATGTTCGAAGTTTGGACCGAACTCGGTCTGTTCGGACGTCTGAACCGAACGTCCGAACCAAACTCTCGAACGACCGAACAGTTCAGTCGTGTTTGGATGAGTTCAGATGAGCTCGGAGGCAGGAAAAGCGTCTTTCCAGGGCCGAAAATTAGGTTTCGGTTTTGATTTCGTTTCGTTTCCAGTTTCACTATTTTTGAATGTTCGGCCAAGTTCGGCCAAACCGAACTCGGCTGAACCGAACCATCGAACCCAAACTCGGGTTTCGAACCAAGCGACCGAACATCCGAACCGCGTTCTGTTCACCCATCCCTATCAGTGGCAATTAAAGTGGAACCACCACCGCTTCAGGACATTTGGAATATAATATATTTGTTAATGTAACCCAAAATGACATTTGTCTTTTTTGCGAGAGCATCACATTGCTGACTCACATTCACTTTATGACTTACTATAACTCCCAGATCCTTTTCCCCAGTGACACTGCCTAACCAATTATCCTCTATTTTATATCTGTGCCATGTAACCTGCAATTCTCTAGCAGCTGTAAATGTCTGATTGGCTGGTCAGCCTCCTCTCTTGTTGGCTACCCTGTTACATAAAAGCCCTTTAAAGAAAGGAAGAAATGTCTGAACATAATGTATACACTCCAACATTTGATGGAGAGAAATAGGATTTATGCACCCCTAATATGCATAAATTTGCGTGTGCTTATGAAAATTTGTAGGGATGGGCAAACAGATCGCGGTTCGGGTTCGGCCGTTCTGTTCGGCTGCGTTTGGTTCGTCCGTTCGGCTGCGTTCGGTTCGTTCGTTCGGTTCGGCAGTTTGATTAGTTCGCCGGGTTTGGGTTCGGCCATTCTGTTCGGCCATTCTGTTTGGCCATTCGGCCGTTCGAGAAATGTTATGGGTGGTTTTTTTGTTTTTTATATGTTTTTTTGGTTTTTTATTGGGCTTTATATGGTTTTCTTTTGCTTTTTTTTTTTTGTTTTGTTTTTATATGGGGTTTTTTTATTTTATTTTTTTATCTAACATTATATCTATCTATCTACACTAAATCTAACTGCTATTAACTATTCTAAATGCTATGAACTAAATGGATTATCTAATAAGTACACAGGCCTACTCCTACAAACACTAAAACTAAATCACTAACGCTATCTCTATCACTAAGCTAGCTCCTACAACTACTATCCCTAACCTATCTATCTATCTCTCTATATCTATATCTCTCTATCTCTCTCTATATGGGATGGGGGGGGAATCACAAACACAAGGTTTCAGTTTAAGGTTTAAGTTTCATTTCAGTACAAAACTGAAATGAAACTTAAAGCAATCTAATAATCCTACTCAACGCCTGCTGTTCAGGAACAGTGACTAGCTCAGAAGGTGTTGGGAAGGGGGGAGGCAGATAGTTTCATTTCTTGCAAGCCTCTCCACCCCTGGTGCCTGGAAGTCTGCTCCTCAGTGACTAGTACTACCCCTCCCTGTCACGTTTGACCTTACAGTGAACCTTTTTTTGCCACCCGAACTCACCCAAACGCGATCCGAACTGACCGAACTGTTCGGTCATTTTGACGTTCGGATTGAGTTTGGTTCGGCCAGTTCGTGTTCGGAAGTCCAGTTTGGGTTGGTCGTCCGAACAGGCCGAGTTCTGGCCGAAATCTTAACTTCCGAACCGCGTTCGCCCATCCCTAAAAATTTGTAATCAGCATCCCTGGGTTGTTGGGAAGTGGTTGGCTCCATGGTACCATCACTGCATTCTGATGTGGACCTTGCTTTGGGTCAAATCTTCCCTTATACAGATCTTCCTGTGCTGGCTAGCCCACACACCCTCTGGTACCTGATAAGTCGCCTGCAAGCATTAAGTCTTCCCAGAGGAACAGGAAGCTGGACAGAACAGCAACATGCATCCTGTTCCCATCTTCAGTTTTGTTCTGGGTCCTGGTCCTCCCACTTCACCCCCCATGCTGATCCCAGATCTAGCTCTGCTCCTGATTCCCAACTCCTGGCCCTGATCCTGACATCTGCCCACTTCCCTGACACCCATGCTCTATGCCCTTCACAATAATGTACACAATTGTATGAGCTTTGCATTTTGGGAACATGGATCCTCCATTCTTAATGTATAAGCATAGGTTCTTTTTAGGGTATAATTATGTTAAAAGTTTAACCATCCTTGGGGTGAAAATTATGGGTTTAAATTCTATGAGAACTTCTTTAGCAAGATGTAGTATTCTGAGTTCTTTCCTTGATCATTCTAAATAAAGAATAGGGTGCAGTGTTGTGACAAATGCTTAATCAGAACTGGCCACAGAAATGTAACCTGTTACAGGCTCCATCACCCTGGAGGATTCATCACACTGAAGTCTTGGCTGCGCGAGCGAAGAGAGCGAGCCAGCAAAGCATCCATCTGTTTTCCTGCTGACTTAACTTATTCTCCATAGATATGGATTAGAAGAGAAAATAAAAGTGGTATTAATGTAACTTGTGCCAAAATCTCTCTGGCTTGCTAGATCTATTGCCATCTGAAAGATCGGAACTACTACCATAAACACACTAAATGTCTACACTGTAAGATAGAGACTGAGCACCAGAGACTGAGCATCAGATTGGCAGTCTAACACATACTGACGCACTTTACATGTTAAAAAACTAAATTCTACTTCTTAGTGGTTTTCATTAAATTCAGCACTTCATATCGGGAACGAAGACTAAACTTTATTTTCCAATCTCAAAATCTTTGGCATTTTAAAAAACATACTGCATTTTTTTGTGTTTTGACTGTATTAGCACATCTGGAGTAAACAACAACATATGGGAAGAGCAAAGGCAACTTCTGGGCTGGTTTCTTCTCACACTGTGTATGCTATTATGCACTGAAATTCCCATTAAAACTCATACAATAAGAACACCCCTCAAACCCCCACCCTCCCCTGCAACCCCACCCAAACCCCACCTATCCCTACCTGCCAAACATTTTCCCAGATAAAAATGTTTTGGACCACTGCCTCCGGAAGATATCTAGGATCGGGCTCAAGCAAACCTCCTGGGGAAGGGAGTTCCACAATATGGTTTGTGTTGCAAGCATCTTCGTTTTATGGTAAGTGGTTTTAATGAAAGCCAAAACATGCTGGTTGAAGCACTCAGTCTCTGATCCTTAAAATGCCCTGCTAGTACAAATCCCATTTACTACAATGGAACACTCATAGGAAATGCACTTTGTGAGATGGGCTGTCAGGCAATTGAGAGACTTCCACGTGGGTGTGGAAATCAAATTGTTTGCTTTTATGTCATTGAAACCAGGCAAATTCTGGTTCACTGGCTCATTAGGAAAGCAAATATATAGTTCTTCCATCAGACGTACTAGCCTTCACCCTATAGTACTGTTCTTAAATGCCTAAAGCAGTCATTTATAAATACTTTACCTGTGTGACCCCATTTTGGGACAAATATAATCCTGTGACCACAGAGAGCAACAAAGGCCTGCTAAGTCTATCAAAACCAATGAGATTCATGTTCCCACTGGCAAACCTGTCTCCCGACCCACAGTTTGGGAACCTTTGGCCTAAAGGACAATTCACTGCAACAGAGGTTTCTTTCACCTTAAATTTCTGCAGCACCTGGGTACTACTGAGCTCCTAGGAACAGTAGGAAGGCAGAACATTGAGTCCCTCAGATGGACTGCTGCTGCGTTTCATTGCTCAGTTTACATAGGGAGGAATGGAAATAAAAGAAAACACAATCTCAGGTCTTGTTTGTGGCCCCACCAAGCTATGCTTACTTGACACCTTCCTGATTTACATTTCCTTTTCCCCTCATGGGTGTGCACACATACGTTTGAGGGTTGGGACTCTGGAGTAACAACATTCCAAACTGTGGGGGACCATGACCCCACAGATCTGTATCCTTGCACCTCTATTTAAAGCAATTTTGACCCTATAGATCTGCACCCCATTTGTAAATCATTCTGAAAAACAAAACTTATAAAAATGAAACCACACACAAAACAGCCCCCCACACACCTTCAGTTTTCCTTTCTGAGCTACAGAAGCAACAGCTGGCTGTTCTTTCCACTTCAGCCACTAGAGAAGCTGAAGCCACTAACCTAGGCTGGCCATACCTCCCCTTTAAAAGAGGACACTTATGAAAAATACATGGTGCAGGGCTGCACTGAAACCAATACAGCCCTGCAACATGTATTTTTCATAAGCACCCTCTTTTAAAGGGGTGGCATGGCCACCCTACGCTGGGCAGACTGGCCACTAGCCCACACTAGCCACTAGAGAAGCTAACACCACTAGAGAACCCACTAGATTTTTCCACTTCAGCTCATTAATGTTGCATCCCTTGTCTCTCCCTCTGTTCCCCCTTCCCTGTCTCCCCTCCCCCTGTCTTAAGATTGTAAGCTCTCGGGCAGGGACCGTGTCTATCTTATTCTCTGTAAAGCGCCAGGTACCTTGTTGATCTTGTATAAAAGCTTATAATAAAATAATAATAATAATAATTAATAATAGATTTTTTATATTGCCTGGTAAGTTAAATAGCAGTTTGCTAGGATGCTATAGCATTAGTACTGTAGCTGCTGGGCAACTAAACTTTGGGTCGGCCAAGCTGCAAGTCCTGGATTCTGTCCTTCACTTAGCCCTATTATTACTTCTCTCTTAGCTTATTTATAAAAGGTGGGAGCTCCTTAGCTCCTTATTTGTAGCGCAGGCTGTTATATGAAAGAGAACAGGGTAAGTTATGTAGAAAGCACAATCCGTGCATGCAACATTTAAATGCCTCATTTCCTCTGCCTCAAATCAAGGGATATAATCCCTTGAAGACTATAAGAAATATGTGGCTAGAACAAATCTCAATATCAAACCACTCTCTCCCCTAAATGAAAGGAAGAGACAATCCTTGCCTTCCCAAATTGAGGGGAGAAGGCACATCCCCTCCATCTTCCCTGTTTTTGTATCCAATGGTGAGGGTGTTACTAGTTAAGCTTACACTCTTTTGGTAGAAAAAAGGAAAGGTGCAAGGCAACCTCACAGTCCAGACAGTAGGGTATGGTACAATACACTCCCTGCTGTAGCTGCAATGTAAGGCACTGTAAGGAATCTCTGAATATTTCTTAAGGTATTCCAAGCGTCCTCTGGAGCATTGGTGGATGCAGCACATACTGCTCCTTTTCTGCCTCCCAAGTGAACGGGCCACATACAACTCCTGCCAACCAATACAAGAATGTGAAATCAGGTTGCTAGGCCTTCTGCAGAAAATACCATCAGTAAGAATGATGAATAAGAATAGAAATAATGGCTCCCATCCACAGAAGCCATAGCAGATTAACTTAAAATTTCAAGTACAGAAGTATCAACACACTGAGAAAACAAGAGGGAACAAACTTCCTCTTAATGCAACAGTGGGCTGCTTCAACTGATCATTCATGTTGTTCTCTATGTATTATAGTGCTCTTGGCTCCTGAAATCTCCATAGGTATTGAAAGACTTTAGCTCCTTACAGAACTGAGCACTGACAGGTTAAGTTATACATACAAATGCAGAGTTTTAATTATACCACAAGCTAAAATTTCACATATGAAACTATTGGTTTTAGACAGAAAGCTAGCATTGCATTTCCATGCTATCTCTTTTCCTACACAACTATAACCTGTGACCAGTGACAGTGTATAAGGGGGAAATCTAACAGAACTTTCTAATTGGAACTTTCTGGTTTTGCATAACCATGCAAATACCTCCTTGGAATAAACACTTTGCTTTTGAAAAATAATTTGAGTTGTTTTGATGTCTTTCTGATGCAGGAACCAGGCCTGCTATTAACTTTATCATTAAGAGGAATTATAGAACTGAAAAGTTAATTTGTACAGAAGGATGAGGCAATTCAAAATTTAAGAGCACCAGTCAGAACTTGCAGTCCAGATGGCTTTTAATTTTCTGGCAGTTATGTTAATTGGAAATCAGGCTGTAAAGTTCTCTTTTAATCAACTTTTTACAAAGTTTCTTTAATCAAATAAGCAGCTGCCTACTGGAGGGATATAGCGACTAATCAATACGAGAGTGATGGGCCACATAGCAAAGCCTAAAAGAGCCAAACAATGTAATAAATTGCAACACTGTCTAAATAAAGCTTAGACCATTTAGGACTGTCTTAGATGCAGAATGTGATGCCATTAATAAAGAAAAGATATTCTCCCCCCATCCCCTCTATTTCCCATAAAATGCCCAAATAGCACCAAATCACCTTGAAATTTATTCAAAAGCTAATCATTATATTCAACATTAATTAAAAGAAAGTCTAAAGATTGCATCAGGATTAGTAGATTGGTTGAAAAGGCTACACCTAACCAGTACTAGTAGTATACACTTACCATAGGATCTCGACACATGAATCAACTAGGAAATATCAACTCTGTTACTAAGGGATTATTTACATTAGGCAATTATTCCTCTTTCCTGGCAGTAACTGCTGGAGTGTATACACGATAATTTTACTTACTCCAGGGTAGAGACCCATGTTCACTACATTTCCCCCCATTGCCGCCACCAGAAATATCCTAGTGTAATTTATTACTCCACTTTGGGTGATTTCAAATGAGACAATAGCCCACATTAGCACACATTAGCACTTACCAGGTAAGTTTTTTCTCCCTGTCTATTAGGGTGTTCGCTAGATGTTAGTCCGCACCCTGACAGCCCCCCGACAACTCCCACTCATTTGCGCACACTTCCCACTCATGGCATTGTCCAAGGATATCACAGCCCCACTGTGCAGACCTGTGCATAATAGTGCATGCTAACTGAAAGCCTAGATCTCTGCCCCTCCTATGCCCTCATCGGGGTGGTGGACCGCTTAGGTTGGTCCACTGCCAGAGACTAATGGCTTTAACTGGTTTCCAGAACTCTCTGGGGGATATAGCTACTGACCAAGATGGCTACTCTGTAGATGACCTGGTTGCCTTGTAGAATGATATTTTGACCATGGCCATCAACACGCGGCTACCCAGGTGCCCATGGTATACAGAGGATCTGAGAGGGCGGAAGTGGGAGGATAGGCGATTAGAGCACAGGTGGTGCTCCGCTCACATTGAAGCTGACCAGTTTCAGCATAGGTGATTTTTGAAAGACTATGCTTTGGCTGTGATGGCAGCAAGGAAGGCTTTCTTCTCCACAATCATAGCATCTTCAAAGTCTCATCCAGCAGGTGGTGAGAGGACTAGTTAATCTGGCCTGTTTCAGGAATCAAAATCATCTACTACCCGCTGTGATATTTTTATTAATTACTTTGCAGACAAAATCGCTCATATTCTCCAAAATTTGGGTGCTACTATTTTAACTGCAGACAGAGTTTGGGCTTATGGAAGCTCAGTCTTGCCCTGTTTGCTTGGATCAATTTCATTTCGGTTGGCTCCCACTCTCCTGCTGTTTCGGCGTGTATGTAAGACCTAGCTGTTCCGTCAGGTTTTTGGCGAGGGGTGGGGGGGGGAGTGTTTCCCCACATTGTATTGTATTTTTATTTTTATTTATTTTTTAAATAAAAAAAATTACTGAGTGTTGTTTGCTGCCCCGGCAGGAGGGGCGGGATATACATTTTAAATAAATAAAATAAATATGGTATCTTTTCCACCAATGCAAAAGATTTGCTTAGAATGACTCGGGCAACCAGTTGTGAATTAGATCCTTTTCCATCCTGGCTGGTGAAAGTCAGCAGGGAGATGTTAGGACCACTGATAACCCCAGCCAACAACACCTCTCTTTGGGAGGATAGGATTCGGGACACTCTTAAAAATGCAGTTGTTCAGCCCCTGCTTAAGAAACCATGTTTAGATATTGACTCCCTGGCCAGATATCGTCCTGTCTCTAATCTTTCCCTTTTAGGGAAGGTTATTGAACAGGTGGTTGCCCGCCAGCTCCGGTCTCATCTTGATGCTATCAGATCCCCAAACCGATTTCAGTCAGGATTTTGTCCTGGGTATAGCACAGAGTCTATAATTGGTTGATGATCTGCATCTGGAGATTGACAGCGGGAATTGTACCCTGTTGATCTTGTTAGATCTTTCAGCGGTCTTTGACACAGTTGATCATGAGGTGTTGTTGACATGTCTGCAGCATCTGGTTGGGGTGTGTGGGACCATTCAAGTGGTTCCGTTTGTTCCTGTCAGGGAGGTCTCAGACAGTGGATGCTGATGGGTGATTTCTCGTCAGTCCCTTGTGGGGTCCCGCAGGGTTCCACCTTGTCTCTCCTCTTGTTCAATGTGTATATGAGGCCACTGGGTGAGATCCTTTGGAGGTTTGGAGTGAAGTGTCATCAATATGCGGATGACACCCAGCTTTACCTCTCTTTTTCATCCGACCCAGGTCCTTCAGTCTTGGTGCTTACTCGATGCCTGATGGCTGTTGGGGACTGAATGAGGATGTGTCAATTGAAGTTGAATCTTCACAAGACTGAAGTGATGATGCCTGGCCAACCCTGTGACTTGGGGGAAATTGGGACTCCTGTTATTGATGGAGTCTGGGGCCCCTCTAGTCACTCAGGTTCGCAGCTTTGAAGTGTTTTTGAACCCCCTGCTGCTCCTGAATCATCAGGTTGTGGCAGTGGCCAGGAGCACTTTTCACAAACTTCATCTGGTGAGGAGGCTGCGGCCTATTCTTTCTGAGTCAGACCTGACCACAGCTATCCACATCATCATCATCATCATCATGTCAATGCACTCTATGTGGGGCTGCCCTTGATGACTGTTCAGAAGCTGCAGCTAGTACAGAATACAGCAGCCCAGCTCCTTTCAGGGACAGGTTGTAGAGAGCACATTGCAGCAATGCTCCTGACTCTGCACTGGCTTCCTATAGCTTTCAAAGCACAATTCAAGGTGCTGGGTTTGACCTTTAAAGCCCTAAATGGCCTGGGCCCCATATATCTGAAAGACTGCCTTTCCTACCATGCTCTGTTGCATCCCCTGAACAGAGTGCCCTTGTTAGGATTGTCACCCCTAGAGCCCTTCCTGCAGCCCAGCATGCCCCTCAGCCTTCCTCGGGGGGCTCCTGACACAGCTACTCCGCTTCTGTTGCTCACCACAATCAGACTCTTCTCCACGGGGACACAGAAAGGGTTAAACCCTAGTCAGTGGGATGCAGAACACCTGGGTTGTGGCCACGCCCCCTGGACTACATAGGAGCTCAGATGCTGCCGTTCTGTGCTGGTTATCTGCCTCTCGGACGGCTGTAATCGGTCACTTCCTTCTAGCAAATCTGCCTATCTTCATCCCTGCTCCCCTTGCCCACGAGTGTATCTTTGCCTGCTTGTTGACCAGTATTGTCTCCACTCCTTCAGTCTGCCAGCCCCTCTGTTGTAATTCCTGGTTAGTGTGTTAAGTTCCTTTTCCCAGTGAGTGTTTCCTGCTGTGCGTCCTACCTCGGCTCCAGTGCTCTGGGTTCTCCCTTCCCTTTCTCCCCACTCCCGCATGCTGACCCTATATCAGGGCTTTCCCGTTTCCCTCGTTCCCCCTTCCCTTCTGTGTGCCTCAGGCAGTCAATTAACATACATCTCCTGTGATGAAAAGTGCCTGTGCCTCAACTGAGGCTGCTCAGTCATGACAACTCTGAGGAGATAATTTACCACTAGCTGTTGCTTGCCTGGGGTTACACAATCTCTTTTGTCATGACTCTAGCTCCCCCTGCTGGCCACTGGTGCTTATTATTATTCCCGTGGGCCTGACAGCCCACCTGTAAATTCCTCCTGTTACTCTCTTGTCTGTATGATGGGGGGGTGCAGGGAGGGCATTCTTGGTTGCTGCCCCTATGTTGTGGAACTCCCTCCCATTGGAGGTCCATCTGAGTCTAGGCATGAGCATCTTCTGGAGCCTTTCCTTTTTAGCAAAGCATTTGGTGGGTGGGGATAGGGATTAGGTGGGAGGCTGTAGCAGGGGTTGGTGTGGGTAGGGTTCTCTTGATTAATTGTATTTTAATGTTTTTAAATTGTATTTTATGTTTTTTATATGCCGCCCTGAGCCTTCAGGTAGGCGGGGTAAAAATGTTAATAAATAAAATTTAAAAAATAAATAAATAGGTGCCCACACATCTACCTCCCATCTATCAAGTTTGCCCACAGCCCCAACCGCATCCAGGTGCAACAGCATCACAGAGCTGTGCCTAGTGTATCTGCTACAGAGTGATGAGGCAGCTGCAAGAGTTCTTGCTGCATCCCCGCTCTCTCCTCTGATTATGATTATTATTGTCTTTATTATTTATATAGCACTAGCGATGTACCTGGCACTGCACAATCAATAGTTATAGACAGGTCCCTACCCCTAAGGGGCTTACAATCTAAGAGACAAGGGAGGGGGAGACAAGGAAGAGGTGAACATCAGAGTACATTCATGAGGTTGAGAAGTTGCAGGCTCACATGTTTCACTTAGTTACAGGGAACTAGAATCTGAGTGAGGGGGAAAGGATGCAGTTTCACTTATGACAAGCTAGGGAAGGCTTGATGGAAGAGGTGAGTTTTCAGGAGGGATTTGAAAGTTGGGAGGGAAGGAGCAGACCAAATGTATCTGGGGAAGGAGTTCCAGGCATGAGGGGCAGCAAGGGAGAAGGGGCAAAGATGTTTAGAGGAGCAAGGGGGTTGCGAACAGGCGAGGGTGGGGGCAGAGGAGGAGCGAAGTTCCCAGACAGGAGTGTGGTGGGATACAAAAGTGGAGAGATGTGGGGGAAAGCAAGGCTATGAAGAACCTTGAAGGTGAAGACAAGGAGCTTGTGCTGAATGCGTTCCCATAGAGGGAGCCACTATAGCGCAGAGAGGAGGGGCTGAACACACTCCACGTGGGGCTACCTTTGGTGATGATCTGGAGACTGCAGCTGGTATGGAATGCGGCGGCCGAACCCCTTATGGGGATAGGGCGCTTGAGAGCACATGACACCTGTGCTTTGTTCTCTGCACTGGCTGCCTATAGTTTTCCAGGCCTCATTCAAAATGTTGGTTCTTACCTATAAAGCCCTAAATGACCTGGGTCCCATCTATCTGCGGGACCGCCTCACTCCCTGGGTCCTGGATCAGCCCCGGCTGTTTGCTGGGGGCGCTCTTCATGAGGTTCCCTGTATTTGGCGGGGGGTAACGATGTAGAGGGCGTTTTCAGTGGCCGCACCGCAGCTATGGAATGGTCTCTCAATGAATGTCCATTTGTTCCCGGATCTCCCCTCTTTTAGATGCCATTGTAAAACATGGCTTTTTCACCAGGTTTTTGGTGGGGGAGATAGATGGTGGGAGGGGTTAGGAATTTTGAGCTTTGAGACCTTTTAGATGTATTTATGTTTTACTTTATTATGATGTTCTATTGTATGTTGCCCCGAGCTGTCAGAGGCAGGAGAGGGCGGGTTAAAAATATCTGTATAAATAAATAAATACATAAATAATATGGTCAAAGCAATGAGTAAGGTGGATGTTTTTGGCTGCGGAGCATTGAACGGAGTTAAGGAGGGCCAGATCAGAGCAGGGGAGACCAGTAAGGAGGAAGTTGCAGTAGTCAAGGTGAGAGATGACTAGAGCATGGACCAGGGTTTTTGCAGTGGCAACAGTAAGACAGGGCCAGGGTTTAGCAATATTATACAGAGTGAAGCGACAGAATTTAGCAACAGCCTGGATCTGAGGCTTAAAAGAGGGGAGGAGTTAAAGATTAATCCCAGGCTACGCACCAGAGGGACTGGCTGGATGGTGACTCCCTCAATGGAAATTGAGAGAGAAGTAGGAAGGGAACATTTTAAGGGAAAGAGGAGGAGTTCGGTCTTGGCCATATTAAGCTTGAGTTGGCAGCGAACATCCAGGCAGAGATGTCAGCAAGACAGTCAGCAATATGAGTCTGGTTGGAGGGGGAGATCATGGAAGTGGAGAGAGAGAGTTGTGTGTCATCAACTTACAAGTGGTATGGGAAACCGTGGGTTTCTATAAGTATACCCAGAGATAGAGTGTAAATGGAGCTCAAGACAGAGCCTTGGGGAACTCCCAGAGAGAGGGGAAGCAATGTAGAGGAGGTACCAGCAAGAGAAACTTTGAAGGATCAGTTTAAGAGATACGAAAATAACCAGTTGAGAACAGAGTCCCAGAAACCAAGGGAGCATATTAAATCCAGGAGGAGTGTCAAAGGCAGCAGAAAGTTCAAGGAGGACAAGAGCAGAGGAGAGGTCCTCCGAGTTGGCTAAGAGAAAGTCATTAGTTATTTTGGCAAGGGCAGTCTCAGTCAAGTAGAGAGGGCGGAAGCTCAATTGGAGGGGGTCAAGGGAGGAATTTTAAGAGAGGAAATCCAGACAATGTGTATTGACAGTCCACTTCAGGAGCTGGAATTGAAGGGTAGGAGTGAAATGGGGCAATAGATGGAAGGGGCAGAGAGGGAAGGGGAAAAGTAGCCTTCTTAAGGTTAGGGAAGAAGGTGGCATGTTTCAAAGCCAATGAAAATGACCCAGTAGAGGAGTGAATTGATGATGTGTGGCAGAGAAGGCGTGGCGGTGGGGGCAATTGCTGTTAGGAGGCAAGAGGAGATAGGGTCAAGGAGGCAAGTGAAGGGATTGCATGAAGATAGGAGGGAAGTGGCCTCATCAAGGAAAGCTGGAAAGAAGAAGAGAAGAGAGGCAGGAGGGGGGAACATCAGGGAATGAGATGGGGAAGGCAGAGGGTTGAGAAGTGATAGCAAGGCGGAGTTTGCTATCTACTACTTCAATCTTGTTGTTGAAGTAGTAGAGATGATCCTGTGCAGAGAGTGAGGAAGTGTGGGGGAGGACAGAGAGGCTTCAGAAGGGAAGCAAATTTGGAGAAGAGATGGCGGGCATTGTAGGAATGGGATTCGATTAATGTGGCGTAATAGCACTGTGAAGCTGCTGAACAAGAAAAGCGCTGCTTCTGATGGAAAGGGGGGCATTATATGGCCACTTCCCTGGCTCCGTTATCAGTGCTCTGCCCTTAATTAACTCCCCATGTCCCTTCAGTACCTTATCATGTGAGCTCTCTCTTAGTTCCCAGCCTGACACCACTGGCGAGCGCCTCCTTCTCTCTGGTTGCGGCTTTCAATTTCAGCATCCGATCCTGTTCCTCACTGCTGGGATCCAACTAGGGGCTACGGCCCCCTAGCCACACTCCAGCTTTAAACTTGGGACCCCATCATGTTCTTTGCAGGCCCATTAGTTTCCTCTGCCACTCCTCAGCCCCCTACAGGGAAGTGACCCTATAACATCCTCCCTTTCCATCAGAGCCAGGGCTGTGGAAAGGGGAAGCACTGAGTTGCTCTGTCAGTGGCGGCTTCCACAAGCCCATGAAATGTGGGCAGGGGGCTGCCTGTTTATTAGCTCTAAATACTTATTAGCTCTAAATGCTAAAACATGTTCTTGTGGTACACGTGCATGGGGGCTGCACAGGCTGAACCCAGGCTCCATCAGGCTATTTGTCTCATTTGAAAACACCCTTTCAATCCAAGAAATCTCCCCAATTGAAAGCCGTCCCAAAATTCATATGCTATGTGTGTGTACACTCTAAAAGGAAGCAATTAAGTTTCTGTAGGTTAGTCTGACATGTAATAAGTGTTGGGCATCAACCAACTAACCTTTCTGCTGGCTGATTTTGGTGGCTGATAGGCCAAACACTTCCAGGGAGGAATGTTACCTGGAAAGTCAAAAATGTGTTGTTTACTCTGAGGGCACAGCCCGATGTGTGCGGCTTTGCATTGCCTTACTTGTCAGATTTTAGCTACTGACCCATATTTTGGAATAATTTACATTCAAATTTCCAAAGTTTGTGTGTTTTAACAAAGCAAATAAAAAGCTCTGATTTTGGCACATTTCATTTTTAGTGAAAGACTGATGGCTAAAGTCCTTTGTGGCAGTGGGTTTGTTTTGCCATTCTTGATAGCCTCTGCAGAATATGAACATGAAGAAAAATTGGATGCTTTTTAGTGCTGATCTAGAATAGATACAATCATAAAACTGTGGAATCAAAATTTGGTTTCTTTAAATAATAAATATAGCTCTGTAGCTGAAAACCCCTACAGAAGAGCTAGTTATGGATTAATCAGACTCAGGTATGATGCGTTAGACCCCTCGGTATGCGGGTCGGGTGTGGCTGGCCACAGTCTTCCTGCAGAGGGGGGCCATATCTTGCCAGGAGTATTCTCCTTCAAGAATAGAAGGAAAGCTAAGGAGAGGAGGAAGTTATCCTAACAGGGGGGATGGTGCGGGGGTCTTCCCGTGGGCGGAGCTGACGGGAGCGCAGGGTAGGGATAGAGGTGGGGTTCAGGCTAGGTGGGCTTTGTTGACTTGGAACATCGTGGGGTGGATATCGCGTTGCCTTGAGGGGGGTTTTCTTTCTTTTTTGGAGAGGTTTGATATTCTTTTCCTCCAAGAAACCTGGATGGTGGGGGCCCCTGATGGTATAAAACTCCCAGGCTTCGACAGTTTTTGTACAGCAGCCTCGCGGTCTACTGGGGGGGGGGTAGACCTAGCGGGGGCCTGGCGATGCTAGTGGCCCAGAATAGGGGGCTCAAGGTGAGGATTGTGGATAGGTATAAGTCCAATTTCATGTTAATCCACATTAAGTGCCCCGATGGTTCAGAAATGATTTCAGGGAACGTGTACGTTCCCCCTGCGAACTAATTGTATTTTTCGGCAGAGATATGGATGGAGATGGCTAATTCGATCTCAAAGGCAATGGGCGATTTTCCAGAGGCTTTTCTGCTCATAGCCGGTGATTTTAACACCAGACTGGGGAGCCCTGCCGGAAGATCGTCTGGGGTTCCTTTGGAGGAAACCCTATTCTCTAGCCCCCTTCCTCCCCGAGGTTCACTAGATTCAGTGGTGGGGCCTGGCACCGGGGCTATGATGAACTTTATACAATTGCTGGACCTAGTGATAGTCAACGGATGGGTTGAAGGGGATCGGCAGGGTAATTTCTCTTTCCACTCGTACCAAGGTTCCAGTCTTATTGACTACTTTTTGGTTGCGCGCCCGGTGTTCAGAAGGATACAGGGACTTTGGGTGTTGCCCAGGCCGGATACTTTCCATTTCCCGATTCAGCTGGATTTGAGTTTGCCAATGGGAAGGCTAGAGGGGCCCCCTCCTTATCTAAGGGGCCCACCCCAGGTTCGCCAGAGGGACTTTGCGATTAGATTAAAGGGAACTGACGTTCTACCGGTGGCTTTTGAAGGGTTTACCAAAATTCCAGAGGCGGTACTCCTACAGGAGGGGCAAGGTTTGCAGCCCCCTGAGGTGGTGGCCTGGTATAACGAGTTGATCAGATTACTGGAAGCCCATTTAACTGAGAAGGTCTCTATACAAGAGAAGGGGGAAGGCCTGGGGTGAAGGAGTTCCTGGTTTGATGCAGAATGCAGGGCAGCCAGGTCACTCCTTTGGTCATTAACGAGGAGGCTTAGAATATCAGCCTCGTCCGAGATCCGGATTCAGCTTCAGCTTCAGCTCCAGCGGAAACGCTACAGGTCTTTACTCCAGGAAAAAAAGCGGGCCCCCTATAAGTCACTTTGGGCCAATTTACAGTCAGCTACAGAAAAAAAGGACAGCTCCAAATTTTGGAAGCTAATCAGAGCCTTGCATTGGAAAGATACGGTGCCAAATGTTCAGGCTATCCCCATGCAGGATTGGGAATGTTTCTATTCACGTTTATTTTCTAAAGAATCCTTAAAGTGTGATCCATTCCAATTAAATATTAGCACCAGGTTTGAAAGCTGGGCCCCAGTAACAGCGGAGGAGGTCAAGCAGTTGATCCTCTCATTAAAAGGGGGTAAAGCCCCTGGACCGGATCATGTTCCGGTGGACATAATAAAAGCATACCCAGACTGGTGGGCTAAGCTATTACCCCACTCTTTACAGCAATAAACGATTCAGGGGTGGTCCCGGGCTCTTGGCAAAAAAGTATACTAGTGCCTATATTCAAGAAGCAGGATCCAGCTATTCTGAGTAATTACCGCCCAATTGGTCTTCTCAGCTCAATTGGGAAGATTTATTCAAAATACTTGCTGGGCAGATTGAAAACTTGGATTTCTGTGACCGGGGCAATCGAACCTGAACAAATTGGCTTCTGCGAGGGCAGAGCTACCGTTCACCATATACTTTTGTTGTCATCTCTGATTAAGAGGCAGGTGGTCTGGAAGGGGAAGCTCTATCTATGCTTTGTGGACCTTGAGAAGGCCTTCGACTCAGTAAGCAGAGATCGTCTCTGGGCTGGGTTGAGGGCCTCCTCAATGGATCCTAGACTCCTCTATCTGATGATCCAGATCCACTCAGAGAATTCCATGCAGGTGAGGTTTGGGAGGCAGAGATCTCTATCCAGGGCGTTTCCGGTGGAACGGGGGGTCCGCCAGGGCTGCCTCTTGGCCTCGGCCCTGTTTAATCTATTTCTAAACAGGGCCGTATCGTTCATGAAGGAGGTGGACGCTCATGCACCAGTCGTTGGGCAGAGACGGCTCCCGATGATCCTTTATGCTGACGATAAGGTTCTGATGTCTCAAACAAGGGTCGGCCTCAGGAGGTTGCTCAGTCAATTTGGGGAATTCTGCCGTGTTGAATCGCTCAGAATTAATTACGGGAAAACGAAAGTTCTGATAGCGGGCCCACAAAGGACTAGAGCGGTGCATGCCTGGAATATTAAAGGGATCTCTATGGAGCAGGTTTTTGCCTTCAAATATTTGAGGGTTTTATTTTCTTCCTCCTCTGCTTGGAAGCCTCATGTCGATATGGTTAAAGCCCAGGCTAACAAATCGGCAGCCACAATATTGAAATTTTATTTCGGGCAGGGGGGGAAACTGATTACACTGGCCTTGAGGCTGTTCAGGGCCAAGGTTTTAAACCAAGCTCTATATGCGGCCCCCATTTGGGCATTGGAAAGTTTGGGTAAGATGGAGTCTATCCAGAATTGATTCCTGGCCTCCTTATTGGGCCTGCCAGGTGGTTCCCCGCAGGTGCTGCTATGAGCCGAAATGGGCATCCCTCCAGTTCATTTGCTGTTATTACAGTTTTCGTAAATTTGTGGGTTAAATTGCTGGTGATGCCGGAAAAGGATGGCTCTTTGCTGGGTTTGGCTCGGAAAGCAGGCTTATTAGATGTGTGGATCACAGTGGTTGAGAGGGAAATCCATAAAATGGGCTTCTCAAGGGCCATGCTGTCGGTGGTGGGCCCAGCCAGGTTCAAAATAATGGTTCGGAATAGAACAAGAGTGTCAGGATTCGGGGGTGGGGAAGAGAGAGAAGACGGGGCTGATGGCGCGTGCGGGGGCCTCTCCCCCGGTGGCGCCTCTCGGCTCCGCTCTTGAGTGCGCTTCCGCCCTTGCCCCTACCACCTGACCCTGTGGACGCACGCAGCAGCTCAGCGTCCCAGGGTCTCCAAGCAACCAAGGTCTCCCAGTGCATGCGCAGGAGGAACCCGGAAGTGGGGCTGCGACGTTCCGTGCATCTGCAGGTGCGGCACCAGGACGGCCCTACTTAAGCCTCGCAGAAGCACTCGGCGTTGCTGGTGATCGGACATAGTACCGTGAGACTGGCCCCTGAGCATTATTACTGAGACTTGAGCGGCGTGAGAGCAACTAGGAGAGAGAGTGCGAGAGCGAGAGCGTGAACGAGTGTGTCGAGCATCTGGTGAGTGATTGATCGAGTGATTGAGCAGAGCGAGTGATTGGTGCGAGCGTGAACAGTTACCTTCCCCCTATTCCCGTGTCCCCCTGTTCCCGAGTGATTTCCGCCGGGTGTCCTTCGGGTCCTGGGTCCCCCTTCCCCTGAACCACCACTGACTTCACCCCTGGTTCCTGGGATCCCTGTACGTGTGGGGGCACATAGAGTGGGCACTGTGTTCTTCATCAGTTCCAATGATGAGCTTCGGCTGGGGCCTGTTCGTGTAGCCTGCTCCCATAGCCACTATAAGACCCTGAGGGACTATCTTGAAACCACAGGTGCCCTTGCAACTGGTGGGCGAAAGTGTGTACTTGGGCAACCCCCTTTCCCTATCCCTCACAGAGAGACCAGATGCTCCAGGGAGAAAGGGCGCTAATGGAGAGCCAGAGAGTTGCGCCTGGGTGTAGTCCATCTTTCCCAGCTTACCCTGGTTGTGGCTACTTATTCTTTTGGTTGGATGCCGCCAGGAGGACAGCTTTCTCCAGGATGCGTTGCAATTCGTTTCCCTCTTCAGTGCTGGACGGGCGTTTTAAAAGTATTCCAATGGACTTGAGAATCTGTGAGCTATGTGACAGTGGGGCTCCTGATACAGTGGCCCACATTCTATTAATATGTCCCTTTTTCAAGGGCTTAAGAGCAAGATATTTGGCTGGGCTGGGGTCAGGGCCGGGTAACTCAGTCCCAAGGGCGTGGCTGAGCCCTTGTGACTCGGCAGTAACTAGGAGTGTGGGCAAGTTTACAAAGAGGGCATTATTTCAGAGACAGAATTTCTTTGCGAAACAGGTCTAGGCTGACAGTGGTCTGTATGACTATAAAGGCCTGTTTTGCAGACGCCCACAAAAGGCAGGTCCAGAAGTTCTCAGAGGGGTTGTTTAGGGGGGGCTTGTAATAAGAGGGATTTACATTTATAAGGTGGGGTCTTGTTCCGACTNATGAGTTTGTAGCTATGTGCTGTATTTTATGGTTTGATTTGTTGCTTGGCAATGACCGCGGTCATGCCTAATAAAGTTTTATTATTATTCTGTAGCTGAAAACCCCTATAGAAGAGCTAGTTATGGATTATTAGTTATTACTAATATTAGAGACATCTGCTCTGTGTAATTATGCCTTGTGCTGTGTAATTATGCTCCCACTGCAACATTGCCTGAAGCTCAACATTTATGACCAGCGTGAGCTCTACAATAAAAACTGAGGGTGTATTCAAACCCCGTTGAAGTCAGTGGGAACTTTGTCATTGACTTCAAAAAGGGGTCAGCATAATTTGATTGTACATGTGTATAAATGAGTGTGAAAACATGTTGGTACACATGTTGGTATTAACATTTGCTTTAATAAAATCAGGAGACTATATATTTTTCTTCCTGGTCAGGATGTTCTATATACAAAAAAAAAAAGGGCACCATATTTTATACTGATACAAAGAAATCTTGTATCAGTGATCACAATAATGCTTTATGGATTTTATTGCTTAGGAAAAAAATACTGGCTTATACTGCAAAATAAATTCCTTTCTGTGATACATAATTGGGGTGGTAAGAATCTGACAGTGCAACTGCATATCAACTGGATTTTTGCATGTCTAATTTTTATTGTTTGATACAATTTTTTTTCTTATAGTACTTTGACAGTCTTTGGATGGGACAGATACGTACAGACATTATCTCTTTATGCCTGTATCTCTGACAGTGGTCTTATAGAACCAAGCTGATAAAATTACAAGAATTCTATTTATATTCCTGTCCACACAGATTGAAAAATGTCTCCTTGGAATCTTCAAACCTTCAGCTGGAGTCTCTTTATCATTATTAAATCTTAGAAGAAAACTCAAATGCTTAGGAGATAAAAAACACAAAACAGGAACTTAACGTGTAAGGTTTATTAATACTTTGACTATTTTAAAAAGAAGGCATTGACCCTGCTTCTTATAACTTTGCAGAAAATTAGTTTCCTGTCCTTCAACCAAGCAGGATACATTTTGGATAAGCAATACATATTAATAAGAAACATTTCCAATAATGAGAGTTGTCGATTCATGACTTTACTGAGTCCCAAGATTTTAGGTGTGTAGCAGAGTCAGGGCATCTCTACCCCCAGAGACCTGTCCTCCCAAATGGAATGGCTGGCAATCAGTTAATTAGAAATGTTGGGCTGGTGATCTGGCATGTAGGCTATGAAGAGCCATAGTCCATTGCAATAAGGAAGAGACTGGCCAGAGTGAAAGACAGCACAGAATGTGCTCAGCATATGAGTCAGATACAGAGGAGCACAGTCAGTGATGAAAAAAAGAGGATAAGCCCATTGAAAAGCATTTTCTTTATAAGTTGCTGTTACTGACAGTGACCATGTTCCATGCACCATTTCCAAACTACATCACCACCTAAGCCATTAATCCCCAGCTTGTGACTTGCGAGTGATTCTCTCCCTTCATATTGCTCATAAAAGTAAACAAATGCAAAATATGGAGGAAATGGAGAGTAGAAGAGCAAGAAGGCATGCACTCCTCAGAATTGGCAAGGCAAAGGTTAAAATGCACCTGTCACTGATGATGCAAGCCTGAGTTCCAGGGAATTGGGCGGAAGGTCCAGGGCAACTGTCTCAACGGAAAAAGCTCAAAAGATCCATGTTGGACTGACAAGTTTGGGTTCTCCTCCAAACTCTCAAAAACTGAAGACTGTTTAATTACTTTGAAATATCTCCTGGCAATAGATATTCCTGTGATATTTGATGCTTCTCCTTTGGCTGGAAAGTGCTTTTGCACATCATTTCAGCACTTTGCTTCCCATCACTAGCTAAATCCTGTCCAGTGTCATCATTAAACACTGTGCATAAATTTCAACAGGAAGGAGGGAAATGAGTTGGTTCAAGTTTTAGACAGAATTTCTTGACTATTTCTTATTTTATTCCAAGCAATTACATGTCTGGTTATGAATGGAATGGACTGAGCCAATAGAATGAAAACCAAGTTCGTGGACCACAAGCCAGTCTTCCTTCCTTTGATCCAGGTTGCAACAATCTGTGAGTGTGAGGAGGAGGAGGAGAGAGAGGAGGGCTCAACAAATCTGCAAGAGTGTTCTGTTGGTGGGCAGACTTGTTGGACCCTGCTGCCCCACAACTTCCCTCGATGTCCCACTTCCCCACTCTGGTGGCCCTACCCACACTCTACTTGTGCAGGTCAACCCCAAACCCCCTTGTTCCACCCCAGCCTGCAGAGGGATAGCATTTCCCCACATCGAGGCAGAGCTAGCATGTGGTGCTGGGAGATTCCAGTTCAAGTCCTGGGTTGGCTCTGGATCCCCAAGTGTCCTTGAAAAGTAACTGCCTCTCAGCCTCAGCTCCCCATCATTAGAATATGTATAATAACCCTGGCCTCCCTTCTTCACAGGTAGCTAGCAAACACTAGTAAAAATAACCATTGTAAGGTGCTGTGCATGCTTAAACACCACCACGCAGCTTGAAACCAGACTTCTGCTCCAGAGGTGGACACAACAGTCATGATCTACAAACCAGTTATTTTGGAGTAGTCCAGTCAAAGTCCCTCTGAGGCTAGTTCAAAAATAACTTAGAGCCAATGTGGTGTAGTGGATAAGGTGCTGGACTTGGACCTGAGAAGACAAGGTTCAAATCCTACCCTAGCCATGAACTCACTGGGTGGCCTTGGACAAGTCACAGTCTCTCAGTCTAAAAAGTCAGTGCTGTACAGTGGATAAGGTGTTAGACTTGGGGTGTTTTCAGACGTGACGAGATCACAGTGAACCACGCTGAATACCTACACGTGGTCACTGTGCCCTGCACGTCTGTTCGGCGGCCACCAGATGTTCGCCACACTGAATACCCACATGGGGTCAATTTCAACCACGCTTCCCAGGCTACCAGCGCGAAAATTGGCTGAAGCGTGGTGAAAGTGATTCCAGGCGGGCATAAAAAAAAAGTAATGTCTGGTCGGCTATCACGGCCCGGAATCCTCGGCGGGATTCCGGGCCGTGGTGAACTTGGCCAGACGCTG